>LPNX010703166.1:147543-186330 GCA_001517045.1 Pseudotsuga menziesii | reverse complement strand
AAGTGGAAAATAGAATATGTTTCAATCGCAATATTAAAATTGGTTTACATTTAAGATTTTTCTTGGATGATGCAGGTTAAAGGGGCATTCGTGGCTGGATTGGAGCATATGGTTATGATTCTGGAATTGTGAGATGAACGAAACTGCCGTGAGATGAATTTCCTTCTTAGTTGTTAATAGAAATGCGTTCTCAACTGACAGGCGATTTTCCGAGATTTATTGTGAGCAAATGGAGGTGAATCTTAAAAATCTGGCACATGGGTTTTCTTCAGAACAGACCCATTTAGTTTTCCTAAGGTAGATTTCGCCAGAAAGTGAGGTATTTTGAGAGATTTTTGGGGTTCTCTGAACCCGATTTTTACAGTTGCGGCCGGCAGGGGAGCGGTTCTTTCCAGGAATTTGCCAGTGCAAAGCTTAAATTGGATTTTCTTATGATATCTGTCTATTTAAACCTGGGAAATTTGATTGAAAGGGGGGGAGACTGGACTAAGAGATTGCTCTCTCAGATCGAAACTCTGCTGCCAGTGATCGATGGTCGATACTCTGGGGAAGTGAGAACAAAACTGCTGGTTCGTTCTACCTGTGTTTCTAGGTAGTTAGCTGTCATTAGCTACAGCGTTTGGACTGGTGATGTTGTACACACATTTACAGTTTTAAAACTTTATATGTGATTTATAGTATCTTTCAATTTTGCTATTCACTCTCCTATATCATGAATGTTTGTTATAATTTCCTTGATGAATTGTGCAAATATTATTTATTAGGTATCGGCTGTTCCTATTTTTGACTATGTTGGTATGTCATGTTTTGTATTTAATAATTGATATTATTGTTACATAATGTGTAACGATGCTTGTATGAATTTGCAATATTTGAATGTTTTTAAATATCAGCAAATGTTTACATACAGTGTCTTTATCAACATCTGTCGGTTACAGGTTAAATTAATTATTGCTCCTGATCAGGATAGGTATTAGATCAGATTTGTATTTTATTTATTTTCTGCTTTTGTACTATCTGAAGAACCCTGTTGAGTCAGATCTTTTCATTAATTATATTCAGATTATCCTTTTGTAATTACTGTACATGTGTAGATAATTATAACATGGCTTTGTAGGATACGAACTCTGTCTAAGTTTATGTTCTATTCATGTAATTAGGGTTAATTGTTTTATACTTAACAGTTTGTGATGCTTGTAATATATAACTCAGATTAATCTTTGTAATTATAAGCGTAGGACCAGTATTAACTATCAGTAGCATTAATTGTAACCATTAGTTTTCTAGGATCCCAGGCCAACAGAGCCTTTAAATCTGTCGGGAGCAACTATTCCAAACAGCTTGGAGCCTGTTCTAAGGATCCCGGACTGGGTCGTTTTCCCCCGTTGCGGGCTTAGTCAAATACGCCCGTCAACAGAAGGGTTCCATAATCATTGGCTCATTTTCTTGTGGATCCTTCATTCACCTTCCCTAATTACTGTAATTTTGTTTTTTCAGGAAAGTTTGTTTTTTTTGTAACAAATAGAGACAAATTAAATTTTGAACATTGAAGACAAAAAATGATTTAAGCATTTTGTTCAAATAGTCAACAATTCCAAAACATTCTTGAAAACATCTCATACCCATTCCTTATCTTTCTACTTTCTGATCCTCCAGATCGCAACAAGGTGTAGGAAGAGAGCATACTTATTCAAAAATAAAAAAACTTAAAAAAACAAAAGCATGGTTTTATTATGTTATTCTATCCTACCCTATTCTACTTGAAAATATAAAAATTGTTTAAGTGTATGCATATTTCCAATGGAGCCACTTTCGAAGAAGTGACTCAAGCAGCCTCATACTCCCAACAGAAAAATATAACTTTATGAATGCTAGGATATGAGAGATCAACTTCCTTTGAAATGATGGTGCCAAGAATTGGTGAAGTATGGAATGATGTTGCAGACCGATGACAGATTGAAACCAAGCTTCAATATAGTCTTTGTACCCTTGATTTCTCATGGATGTGACACCATGAAGCTCCTTAGTAAAGTGATCTTCCTCAATGGATAAGAGATTCGAATCTAATGATGTAAAGGATGCTTCAATTTTTGGTTCCAATGTTTGTTCGTCATCAAATGTTACATGTGACGTGTTGATCTCATTTGCTTGCTTTTAAGGACTAGAAGAAACTCCATCTGCAAATCTTGGATTTAAAACATGTTCAAGCCTTGTATGGATTTGTTGCAACAACACACAGCCTTTTTGCAACAATGCAGAATGTTCATCTGAGGCTCCTCCTTCGAATGTTCCTGTCAACTTGTTAGTAGAATGGGTGGTGCTTACAACACCACTAAGGGGAATGATAAAATTTATGCTCCAAAGATTGAAAATGAAATAAAACTGAATGTAAAGACGAAAAATTCACACTCAAAATAAATTCAATAAACTGAAATGTAATCATTCAACCTATATGCCCTACTTTAAAAATGCATCTACAAAACAATGTCAGATGTACTTTGCACCATTGATAACTTCCCTGGCAACAGCGCCAAAATGTTGGGCCCACTATATGCTAGTTAATTAAAACTTAGCATGCAGAGTGCTAAACATAAATTATCAAACCGAGGAAGTCTTTTATTTCAAAGCTATCGTGCAATATCTATGCGAGCACAATTTCTACCTGACACTGTTATCTATTGGTATGCAATCGAAACTGTTTGTAAACTAGATCACACCTTCTTGAAAAGAAAACAAAGCCTAATCCTATTCGTAAACCCAAATTGTAAATCTATTCACACTTCAACAGAATCAATTCTTATAAAATAATATCTAATTGCATACATCTAAAAGAAATGTTATGTTGGCCAACGATCTATCAAATGAATTAACACAACGATTATGACAAATCTAATGAAGGAAAGCATACAACTATGATAAGCTTAATGAATGAAAACATGAACGAAATAATAAGAAAATCTAAACAATAACACACCTACAATCAACACTACCAGCATCTGCTCAGGTAAGAGAGCCATTCCTCCACTGAGCAGAGTTGGATCTCCACAATGAAATTCTACAACTCCAGAATTAAGAAACTGCTAGCATGTATTATCATAATGAATTATTACAATAGATCTAGATCAAATCCTACATCATAACATTGATTTCTCTCCCCCCTCTCAATGATATTGATTACATATTTATACATAAAATTATCTCATGGAAATGAGGAACTGAACCCCCAACTTGTGATCTGTAACAGCTGAAACACGACCGTAACTGCTGGCAACTTTGGAACCGACCGCAACAGTAAATCTGGAAAATACCCTCTCGAAGAACCATCTGTATATCCCAAACCGTCACTTTGTTTGGAAATTTCCTCATGAGTTACGTAAATGAGGATGTTATGCACAAAACCCATGTCTCGGATTTTTGAGATTCGTTTGCATATGCCCACAAACCGAGACCCAAATCAAGGTGTTATTATATGTCATGCATTTTCGGTTAAGGCTGTAATAGTTGGCTATGAGCGTCATTTACATGAAAAATCACTCCAAAAACCATAATTAGTAAAATTATGCATAATAGTCTTCAATTCATCAAAGATAAAGGAAAATAATCATTATTAACCACTTAAAACATCAAAGGAAGTAGTACGTTGTTTTACGAACAGTTACAACAAATGGATGAAAAATGGAATGATAAATGGGAGATAATGGAAAGAAAATGGATGAAATATAAGTCAAGAAGTGATGGAAAAATGGACAATTCCAGGGCCCAACAAATATTTATTGAACTCCTTCTACTTTGAATGAAAATACTTCTTTTGGAGTGAATGTTTTCCTCCCTTTCTTCATTCTTTCCATGAGGGAAAGATTTTCTTCCTTGGTGTACCTGAATTTCTCTAGATACACCCGTCCTCTTGGAGGTATTCATTCCACAACCTATCAAAGTTAGGTAGTACCTCTCGGTCATTTACCACAGCCAAGAATGTCTCCCATGCATATGGGAGACCATCAATGGTGGTTTGAAGAAGATCATATTCATCTACCACAACTCCAATACTGACAAGTTGGTCTCTCACCTGAGAGATCTTGGTGAAGAATGATGCCACAGACTCATCCTTATCCATCTTTAGGCTCCAGAACTTATTTTTCAGTTCCCTCTTTTGGCTCGGGGATTTCTTCTCATATAGGTCCATCATTGTATCAAAACATTCTTTAGTAGTCTTCAACAGAGTGATTATGAACATTAGATTGTCCTGCATTAGTGGTAGGATCCTCTAGCACAATGGATATGAAGGTATCCAAGTCATGTTCCTCTGGGATGTTTAACACCCTTGTCTTCCAAGTGTTGAAATTGGAAGTGCCCTCAAGACAGTCTTCTAGTTGAACAGAGATCGATGTCATGGCTCTCAAAAACTTTTATGAACTCCTCGGGATCTACATAGGATTCTAGTTTTCTCTGTACAACTCAGCTCCTTCACTCTTGAGTTTTGATACCATGTTAATTTATGAGCAGATATGAAGAGTTTTGAACTTTCAAACTTTTATCAATGAAATATTGAATACATGAATAACTTAATCATTCAATCACACATATCATTCATCCACATCACAAGATGTACCATGGGAAAACCCTCAAAATAATGAGGATGAAAAACCTAACAATTCTTCAGAGTATAATAGATATATTGCAAAGAATGGCTTTTACACAATAACAGATTGCTTGATAAGAGAGAACACGAAGTAATAGAGAATAGAGATCAACTCTGTGAACTTGCCATGTGCCCAACACATTAATAACAAGCCAAAATCACTGCCATGCATACAATAGAGAATTTTTGCATGAAATTTGTGCACTCCTCACACCAAAGCTGCGAATTTCCTTCCAAGGAAAATTTTAAGGAACCATACTAATTTAAAAGTGTATAAAAATTGGCAAACCTTACAACTTCTTAAAATGTCAACTATAAAATATTTGACAATATTTTTCTAAAAATATTTCAATTTCTAAGGATTTTATATAGTTTATATAATGATTTGGTGACTTTCAGAATGGACAAATTTTACCCCATCAAAAGTGGGCGAAATAGGGCTTCAAAAAATGCAAATTAACAAATCTTTTTTAGGGAAAAAACCTTGAAATATAACCCATAGGCTAAATTTCACCCCTAAAATTTTCCTTGTTGCCTTCATGAATAATAATTGTGGTGCATTGGAATCTCCTCCATGCATAACATATGTGCCATGCCTTTCATCTTTGATATTAATTGGTGCTTAACTGACATCGTAGTGAACTCATCATCTAACTAAATGTATGAACACTTAGTTAACATGCTAACTTAAGTGTCATAGTGCTTTAACTCAAGTGTCGTTATGCAAACAATTTATTAAATGAAGTGTTGTCTTTTGATTAACTTAAGTGTCGTATTTTAGTTTAACTAAAGTATAAATACTTTAGTTAACTAGTCATTTTTTATTAACACTTAGTTAACTATTATTAATTGAATCATGTTGATTGATTTACTCTGGACTAATCACTGTGAGTTCTTTAATTAATTGAAGCACACATTGAGTCATTAACTGAAGCTCAATCATTCGAGTGCACTTGTCACATGTATGGGAAATTCGAATTCTCTTTTTCTCGTTATCTCTTTATTGTTGGTCTCTTTTCTTTACTGCATAGTCTAGATGTATGAACACTAATTATATATCATATCACATTATACTCAGAAGGATTGCCACATTCTATAATCATCTTATATTACTCTCGAACCATATAGTTGTATGCTAAGGTAATTCGCTTTAGAGGTGGCTAATCTCTAAAATAGACTTAATAGCAATGAGTGACCATGGTTAGTAATACATCACATAATATTTATGCTTCAACATGTAAATCATTTCACCTCTATAACTGGAGGCCCACCCCAAAGGGTACACATTATAACTAGGGGTTCGCATGAGAATCACAACTTGATATACTCACAAGTTCACCTCTATAACTAAAGGTCCACCTCATAGGTACCTACTATAACTGGAGTTCCATATGAGAATCATGACTTGATATACTCACAAGTCTTTACAACATCATAACTTTGATAAATCAAAGTATCCACCTCAACACATGAGAATTAGTCTTTTTAATTGAAAGCTTGGAGAGTGACTCCTAATATTGTACATTTAACAGATACCACTTACTCTTCTATAAAAGCCAAGACACAGCGACTTAGTTGATTTATTGCCTCATGGAAGCTTAAGATACCCCGAAAAATCTCTACAATGGACCATAATGTTCCATGATCCACCTAAAGGATGATGGCAACATAAATGTCCTCATAACTACGAAAGACGTACTAAACACATGATTTAGTCTCGTTGTAACTTCTTAGTTCCAAATTATCAGGAAATCCCATCAATCACCTCCATGAGAAACTAATAGTGGTTTCGATATCCTCACATCATATTATCGGAGTAAGCTATCTACCCGACGATTTGCACCAGGTCCCACCGAATTTCATCAAGTGATAGCTTACTCCGTTACCCTTCCGTGAGACTGAGACCCATCGGACTCTACTTCTTCTCCGGCGCTCGCCCAACTACTGAACGTAGCACGCCTCCCCTCCACTTCTTATTGACTGCACTCCATTTTTTTTAACTGATTTCCCTGCTCGTGCCCTCCCCTGCTACGGGATCCATCTCCCATTCCCTGCGCTCGATGGGTTGTATCTCCTAGTCACTGGGCTCTCTGCACTCCATCCACCTACTCCTCTGCGACAGGCTGCTTGACATGAAAGAGGTATGGAAAACATATCATATCCCCATAGGAGTAGGTGGTATGGAAAACATATCAACATACCTACCTACATATCATCATTATTCAGATTACAGCAGTGGATACTTGAATGAGAGTTTTCATGGCAGATCAATTCTACAACAAACTACTATTCAAACTCTAGTATAATGCAATAATGAAGAACATTGATTTACCAAATCACAATGCCCTTGGGCTAATCTTATGTTCAATGTTTATCTAACAGGGGGACTGGGTCCAATCTTATTATGAGGTTCCATGGTTTAAACGGGCTCTCTCCAGGAGCTTTGAAGTTAAACTGTAGAAAAACTCATATCTAAGTTTCCTTCATGCTTTTTGAAATTTCATAATGATTACCAGCTACGCCTACAAAGGTTGGAAAATAGGCTTATTTTAACTTTAGACCAGGAAAATTACATTGAAACTCATAAAGAGATGTTATGGGCCAAAATATATCGAGACATAAATCCCACCACAACAAATAATGTGGAAAATCTGATTACAAAAGTTTTATGATCTCCTATGGAACAAAAACCAGAAAACTCATATCTAAGTTTCCTTCATGCTTTTTTGAAAAATCAAATTGATTATCAGCTAGACCTTCAAAGGTTGAAGCAAAGGCCTAATAGTAGTATCCAATTGGCTTCTCTACGATTTTACAGAGATATTATGAACTATAATATATCGAGACATAAGCCCGTCACAACAAATAATGTGGAAAAATATGATTACAAAAGTTTTATGATCTCCTATGGAATGAATCCAGTTATGTGCCCTGATAAGTAAAGAATTATTGCTGCTTGGAAACTCACAAGTATGAGGATCTTTACCAGTCTATTTCATCCAAATACTAAAAAAACTAAACTAAAATTCACTTCTCTTGTCAAGGGCTATTTACATCAACAGACCCAAAACTTTATGTCTGCAACATTTAAAATGGTAGTCTTTCCCACGACTTAGAAGAATGGGTAATCTTCAAGTAGGATTCCAGAAGTAAATCGAGTGTGCAAATTTTATTAGTTGTTGGAGCTGCAACTTTCATCACTAGGTAAGTTGGCAGGGACTAAAGAAGAAACACAACCAAAAAATTGAATTGAATACTTCCTGTAAACAACTCTTAGCTTATTTCCTTCTGCACTCAGATGGAAGTTAACCATGAAGTGCACACATTCCCTGGAATAAATAAAAAATGTTATTACCTCACAATTTACAAAATTAGTAATGCAAATAAAACCTAGTACCTTGAATTTAGTTAACACGTTGATTAAAAAATATTGAGTCTATCATAGCATATAGATTAAAAATTCCATGTCCAAACTCATTAAATGATTTAGGATTAAGATGGATAGATGCTAGACGTGGGTCTCCCTTCTTTTCTTTTTCCTTTTGTGACACTTGGTGTGGGCCTCAAATTTCAGTTCAGTTAAATAGAAACTAGGCAGGATGTGAGTAGATTAGTGCCAACATATAGTTGATCAATACACAATGTTTGGTTATCACTAATATAATCTATGTTTTGGGTATTATAATGATATAATATACACATTTGTGCCAGTAATTGATGAAGAAACCTAAGATGTCTAGGAGTGGGACATATTTAGAAGGTAACTCACTACAAGCATGATTCCTTAAACACTAGAAGACTTACCTGAGGTCTGCTTCAGAGTAGCCTGTGTGAAGGGTAAGTGTTTTACTCCAACAAGGGTCCTTCCTCAAAGTACATTGAGCAATGTAGACATCAACATCAACAAGCATTGATGGACTATATTTAATCATCTTGTAATGAAGCAAACACAACTCAACCAAGAATAATGCCAGATTTTCCATCTGAAATGTTTTGATAACATATTTTATGACTAATCAGTACAACAGACGTTTGATAGAAAAACAATGAGGAAAAGACATTTAATCTAAGAATGCTAGATTTTCTTATTCTTTTTGTAAGCACATATAACCAATGCAGCAGTGGATTATTCTGGCAATATAAGAGAAGTAACACGATTCAGAACTTTACCGCTTTGCCAGAACCAGTTGCCTTCAGAAACTTGATGAGGAATACATATGGAGTGGGAACTTGTTGCTGCTGCAACTATTACCCCAAAAAAATTTACATTTTTTAGGGCCCCCCTTTAAGTTGTTTAGCTTTGTGTTACTTAGACCTTTTTTTCCCTTTGAAATCCATCATCCATGATTTGGTTTCACCCTGAGTAAGTTCAAAAACGTTGGTTTTTGCACTAAGTGGGAAAGTGTTTTTTGACTCGCTGCATCGGATGAATTTCAACGATTGATCCGATTTAGTGGAAGATTTGCAATGTTTGATTCGCAACAGCGGATGAGTTTCGATGTTTCATCCGATGTAGCAAATGGTTTTCAAAGTTTGAGCCGATATGACGAATAGCTTTCGCTCTTTGACAAAGCGCTTACCATCCTTTTTTTATCCAATACATTGGAAGGCTTCTCGATATTTCTGCCGCAACAACAGATGGATTTTTTTGTTTGATCTGTCACAACAAATGGTTTTCACACACATTTTTTTGCTTATTTTTATCCGCTACATCAAAACCTTCTTGAGGTTTTTGCAGACACAGCGGACAATTGTCCATTTTTTATTATCATAACATTTTCTGATTCTTTTCCATCCGCTGCATTGGATTGTTGTGTGATATTTTGCCGCAATGACGGATTTTTTTTTCCTTCCCCACCTATTTCTTTTCGTTGTGTCAGCCTGCTATGTCAGAACAATATTTATCTTTTTGTCGCCACAGCGGATGTGTTTTTCGTTTTCACCCAATGAGTTTTTGTCGACACCACGATTTACTTTGCGGAAGGGTTTTGTGAGTTCTAGCCGCAACTAGCGGCAGGATCTTTCTCTTTTAGTCGATTTCCTCCGTCGGATGTTTTAGCTGGAGACAGGCCAATAGTATCGGCAAGGTTATAAGTTTTGAGCTGGCGTTGTCCAGGTTTTTTCACCTTGCCTGTCGATTTGGTTCTCCGATGTGTAGTGTTTTTGGCGCCAAACGGTGTTTATTTCATGCACATGCAATGTAAATTTTTCACCAACTACATTAAATGGTTTTCCCTTTGTTTTCATATATATATGACGAAGAGGGGTTATTGTCGTAGTTATTTGTTGACTGTGGGCGCTTAAGAGTTGGTGAAATTGTGGATTTTATCCCATTTGGACATCCGTCGCTAGTCGAGAAGCCACCATCTGGAGCTCATGTGGTCTTTTAGGCACTGCATCTACAACAGTCTTTGAGCTCTACCTACCAGGTAGGATCCAAGCCTTTTGCATCTTGTGATTGGTAGAATGGTAGAAGTTGCGACCTGTCGTGATGTGATAAGTGATGCATCTAGGTTTCGTGTGAGTTAGGGTTGGCCGCATTGGTATTTGTTTTTAAAAGATTCTTCTACTCAACTCTCGTATTTTTTGCATCCGCCTGCTTCTTGACCTAGCTTGTTCGAGTTTTATTTTTCTACCTGCTCTTGATCTGCTCCTGTCGTTTCCATTTTCAGCCATGATTTTCTTATAGCACTGGATGCGTAATGATGAATCTAAGATGGCTTAGGTGTTTCACCAGCCATTTCTTACATGGTTCATGCTTTTATGCGGTGATAGGGGTGTGCGAGTTTCTCCCCAGCAGAGTCATGTAGGCTTTGGTTTCTTTCACCTTGTTCCTTGCCAAGGAGTATTGGCCCTGGTGTTCGAAGATAGGGCATTGCGCAATTTTGGTTTTGTACCCGCAGGCCGTGAATATCATAAGGTTGTGCTTAATTTTTCAGTGTCGGTTTGGGTAAAACCTAGGTTGTGCCCTAGAAGATGGGCTACGATTAAGATGGCGCAAACAACGCTCGCCTGCGAGCTAGGGTTGGCTTGGTTTTAATCTCCCTAGGATATGTTTCCCTTTCTTCGAGTGTGTCGTAGGTGTTATTTTGGTGGTGTGCCGAGTTTTGCACTAAAAGGTCATTTCTGTGGGCAAAGATGATATGGTAAAATTTACTAGTCAAGCTTGTTCTACTAAGAGCAATAATGGTTTCCTTATATGAATTGAATATTTTACTGTGTTGTTTCCTTTCTGATGTATATGATGCATGTGGTTTTTTACGGAGGGATGCTAAGACATTTTATTTTTTGCTACAGGTTCAGTTTGTACCAGACGCCATGCCTAAGAAAGGAAAGAAGAAATCCAAGGTTGCAGACGATGAATCTGATGTCGAGATCACACCCACACTGAGAGTAGAGATAATATATGAAGATACTAAATATGTCACCGAGGTCGAGCTTGAATTTAAAAGGTGTTCAAATTTATCATATGCTCTAGGAGAAAACAATTCCAAATGTAGGTTTATAGGATCTGATTCTGTTTAACAACATATTGAGATCAAGAATCACAAAGGTGTCTACAAGACCAGAGTTGTTTCCTTTCCCTGAGGTCATTGGATGGATTCTGTCTAAAGCTGATGCGAGGGGGATGATCATGTACAATGTTGAGGATAAAGGATTTTCCTCCTTCACCCCTGAGTTCATAACTAAAGCGTACAGCTTGCCAACATCAGATGTTAGCATGACAACTAATTGGGTAAAAGGTCTCACCATCGATTACATTAAAGTTGCAAAGATGATGACAACCAAAGCAAAGTCCTTCCGGCAAAAGGCATATGAGGAATATGAAACTGCTAGTCTCCACACCCCATACAGGTTGGTAGCCCTTATGTTGAACAGGATCTTTGGTAGAGCTGATGGAAGGTTTTACAAGATTGGGTGGATACCAGTAATGTACCATGTAACCATGATGGGGATTGTTTTCAATTGGGCAGATATCATAGAAAACAGTTTGTCCTCTTGCATAACTGCAACACAGGAAGGATTACATAGGCGAAAATCTAAGTTTTATATGGGGTCTTTCATGATTGACTGCATACTCTGTTTTCATCCTTTTGAGAAGCTCAACTGCAAGTGGAAGGGAGGAAAGGCTCCCATTTATGCAACTTACCAGATCTTGTGGGCTCACAAATACCATAGTTATTACAAGCTAGTTTGCGAGGAGTTCTTAATGCCACTATATCAGTTAGTCTTCGTGGAGGAATGTAAGTGCTTATCTGAAGGTGCTTTGGAGTCCATAAAGGAATTTGGAGACTACTTCTTTTCTGAAGAAGGCACCTACTTGAGAATGTATGGGGGAAACAAAGCAGCTTCACTGCTCCCCAAGTATGCCACCGATTATATAGTACATAAAGAGGCAATCATAGAGCTTTTCTTGGATGGCTTCAAGAGTTATTTGTTCGACCTAAAGAAGGTTGTGTTTCCACCGATGCCTTTTTATGTTGGTAGCTACAAGTTCTCCAAAGTTCAGAGTGCACCAGAATTCGTAAAAGAGCTAGAAATCTTTCATTTCGGTGAAATTTTTTTTCACATAAATGATTCCCAAGGTAAAGTTGCAGCTCACCATGCACTCTTAAAAGTGAACTTCAAATACACTAATCATGTGGATAAGGACGAAGAAATATACCGAAATGTTTGCAATATGACTACTTTGAACAAGCGGCGCAGAAGGAAGATCATAGTGTCTGGAGGCAAGGGCAGTAGCAGCGGTAATCCCAAACAGAAAAGGCAATACAAAGAAGTTGCAAAGAAAGAAAAAGAAGAAACAACACAAAGATTAACAAAAGGTACAAGAAAACTGTTGGCCGAAGAGGCCAAGCGAGAAATGGGGGAGGCTGAAGCTGCAAAGTGAGGAAAGGAAGAAGAACATAGGCAAAGAGAGGAGTCTATTAAAAAGAAGATAGAGGAAACATAAAGGTTAATAGTCGAGGAAGCGCAAAGTCAAAAGGAGGATACGAAAGAACATAGAAAGAAAGATCAAGAAGACTTGGATAGGGAGAACCAGGAACAAAGTACTGCTCGGTGTTACCACCTAAGTTGTACTTGGTGGTTTTTTCAAGTGAGCCTAGGAAGTAGAACAAGTACACTTGTTCATGATCAGGGTTTAGAAGTCTGCCAGGCTTTTTCTGGGAGTCTATTCGAATATGTTTTGTAACACATGTTCATACCCCCTTGGGGAAATTGTAAAAAATGTCCTAGCATTTATTTTTTTTATAAAAGGCTCGGCTTCTCGGACTTAATCATCAAGCTGACTAACCCAGAGTGTTTTTTCCCTCGGTTATTATTGGTTGTTGAATAAACGACTGATAATTTCTGAGTTTTTGACTCAATACCTCCAAAGTTGGGGTGGTCGGCTTGACATTTAGGCCTATTGAGGTTATTAGAGTCTATGTGTCAATGTATAAACATTCTAGGCATTATGGTCGAGTCATATGAACATGTGCTAAGTCCCCTAGGCTTTGTTTTTATTTTAATTTTTAATTTTAATTTTTCCACAAAATTTAGGCTATTTTTTAATAATCTAAATGGAAAAATTGGTCTTGTAATAAAAGTGGGGTTAAAAGTCAGTTTTAGTCATGGGGGTGCTCATTTTCTAACTCGGAGCACCCGGTAAACCCATAAACCCACTTTTCCTAAGTTTTGAGTGATTTTTCCATAACTCACGTAAGAAAATCCAAAAAATAAAATATTAATTAATTTAATTAAAAATTAATTAAATAATGGAGCAAATCCAAGTTCCTAAATCAGTATATTCTCAGCCGATTTGACTAAAATCAGTTTCTATCAGCATCCCTGATTTTTGTTGGGACTTTCCTTTGATCAAGGCATCAATTTCAGCCCCTCTCAGCTCTTTTGTGAGTTCACTAGGGTTTGGAGGGCGTCTCTCTCCCTCATGGGGTGAATTGTGTTGTGTTGTCCATTCAAGATGAGTTGGGTGAGCCGATAGGTGGTGTGGTGGCGCCTCAAGTGAGAGGTGGCACACCCAGACTACCTAATTCACTTCATATTTCACCCAGTTCACTGCAGATCATCTCTCGGCTCCTCTCCCAATCAGGATTTGCGCCCCCTTTGGGTCAGTGGGCCTGTTTTTGCTATAAATTGAGGCTACCATTCCCTTCTTGAAGTGAGTTCGAGTTGGAGAGAATAGGCTTGCTATTGTAATATTGTTGTAATCTTTTCATTGTTGGAATAAAGAAGCTTTGGAGGCTAAATGGTGTAATGCTCTCATGTGTGTGGAATAAGCATTGTCTTGCGGCTATTGATGTTGCCGGTTTTCCTCTCAATTTTTGCATCTAAACCTTTTCTGGCTTGAATGATTCAGCTGAATCAATAGGAGTGTAGTTGGGGAAGTAAGATTACTTGTTTTTTCTGTATCTCATAGCATATGTGTTTGAAGATCTAGATTATACGTGTTTAATAAGCTTATTTGCATGTAATTCTTGTCTCTTTTTTTCATATATATATCCATATCTCATAAGGTTTTGTGCAAGATTGTGTGTTTAGCTTTCAGGTGGCAAGGATTGGACGAGCTGTGGATCTATTTTGACTCCACTTTACATCTAACATTTTTGTGGAGGCATTGCCCCTCTACATTCCACTAACAAGTTTCCCTTGCAGATCTATCCAGCAACAGGCCTTCCCCTTTCTCTTCCTACATTTTATTAAAATCAGTCTTCCATTTACTTATTCATCCGCTTATGATCAGATCTACTTCTAAAAATTGCTTATACATTGTTAGATCTAGTTCCTAAGAGTCTTGTTGCTTAGATCTAAAATTTCATAAAGAACACGCTCTTAAAATTTACTAAATTTTACAAGACTCCGGTGTGTATGCTCTACACTTGGCTGCGGTTTGTCCGATCAATCAAGCTGCATCAAAAGCAACATGAGTGACTAGAATAATTAGGATTCGCTTTCCCAATTAACCACCGCAGGCGAAAATCCAATGCCTCGATTAAACCATAAACGGTGGAAAAATACCCAAAGGAAGTGGGAACTACTGGACAATGAACTTGAGGCACCGATCTCTGTTACATCCTAACGGGTGTATTACGAACATAGTCTCGGAGACTCCATCCATCCCACACATTCCTTGCAGGTAGCCTTAGCGGTTGTTACTTTTGGACATACTCCAAGTACCCCTCAGGTATATCTGGAGTCCCCCCCACCTAATTTAATTCACTCATTTTTTCACATTAATTTAAAATGTACTAAGATACAATTGCACAACTTTCACTCCAGCACTTGCAAGCACTCTTAAGTATTTTCGACTCCATTTAAGGCACTGGTCAACTGTTTATTTCTTTCAATCTATACGTGATTGGGTGTCATATCGTGCTTATTTGTGATTGTCTCATCAATTTATCTATTCTTTACAATTGTTAAATCAAAACTCCCAAAAAACTTACTCATTTAATACCATCATTATCTAAGTAACCAACCTTAGTAACTTGTAGGGTCTACCCCCCTTGGCTTCGTTAGGATTTTTCCTAAATAGAGGAGTCAAGAACAAGGTGGCAACCTTGACTCGAGACTTGCCCCCAAGGACACACAGAGTGGCTTGAATATTTCTGCCACGTTCCCCCCTAGGTGTGTGAAAGGTGGCAACACTCGGGACAATCCAAAGAATCTCCCTTCCACCTCAGGAGATATACTGATAGGAGGTCACCTCCCTATTGCTGAGTTGGGGCTTGTACCTTTCACACCATCAAAACAACATGAAGTTGCATGTTTGGAAAATGTATTTTTTAATTCCAAGTGGAAATCTATTGTATGGAGAACTGAGAAGACTTTGAAAACAGGTACCCAGCCCAAAGTTACAACAGTAACTAAGAAAAATGTTGTAGGAAACATAGAGGAGGATCCATAACGATTGGTCTCAATGGGTATTGCCACTACACATGAAAATGCCTATAATGTTAGCAAGCTAAAAGGAGCAGTGGACCAATATAAGGATAAAATGGCACAAATGAAGGAAACCTTGAGGAAGGAAGAGAGAGTAGGCCGAGAAGCAAAAAGAAAGTATGATGCTACTCTGTCGGACTTAGAGAAGCTTTAGCAGGATTACCAGAATTTGGAGGCAGAGAAGGATGCTTTAAAATTTTCAAATACTATCATTTGCAAAGAAAAGAAGGATCTAGAGAGTAAGGTGGGAGAGATAGAAATACAAAGATCCGCAACTGTCAAGCAAGCAGAAGAGTCTAAGGTTCGAATTGCATAACTTGAAGCACATAATAACTCCTTATTTGGTACTATTGAAAGCAGTAAATGAAAGAAAAATGGATATAACACCTTTCAGAGAGCATGCTCTTTCACTCAGGAATAAGATATATCAAGTGCATGTGAAGCTAGCAAAGGAGGTGTACCGGATCAAGCAAGTAGAAGCCAAATTACAGGAGATATCAATGATATCCACTGAATTCAAAGCAAGGACCCAAGAAATTGCAGAAACTATACAAGGTCAGTTGACCTGGTTGGAGACAAATAAAGATCTCCAGGAAAATGCACCTATGAAGAGTCTAAAAAGGTTGTAGATTGAGTATGATATCATAAATTTTAGTAACAAGGATGTTGAGAGACTAAAAGTGGCAGTCGAGAAGTTTATGGAGAAATGCACAGAATTCTACAAAAAGGTGTTGACAACCCACAACAGATGCTAGACATTTTCAGCAAAAGGCTGCAGGAGTTTCCAGCTCAGGAGGAGCATTTGAAGTACTTGCATGATAGGCTGCATGAGGATGAACTTCATATACAGCTGGTTAAAGGCATGAATGAAAAGGTGATAAAAAGTTTGGTGGCTTAAGCTGCAGTTAGTAATTTCCTGCTGGAGGACCAACTTAGAGTAACTCCACTAAGGGTGGGAGATATAAAAACCCAACTGTCCAAGCACAAGGTCACAGTTAGATTTTTGGAACCAACAGATTTCGAGACCATAGCTGCAGATACTGTGGCATGGAAGCAGTTTATGAATGAATCGACTGGGCCCACTTGAGTTGTTTTGTCCTATTCACACGTGGAGATTTTCTATGTATAATTTTGTATTTATTCTATTCGTTTAGTGAGCACACTAAAGGATGAATTTTTTGAAACCGAAAGTTGGGGAAGCCCAAAGGGTGGGGATAACCAAAGGTCATATTTGTAAGGGTATAAGTATAGGTAGAGTAGAATAGAGAAGTAGACTTTTTCTAGGACTCTTATGCTGAAATTTTTTGTAAAGAGAACTATTTCTTTTTATAATAAAGAGGACTGAAATTTCGCTAGAGAGAGGACTACACGAGTTTCAAATCATGTTGTGTAGATCACTAAATGAGGAATTGTTTCTGTTTTAGCATGTTGTACAATTTGTGATATCGTTCTATCCCGCTGAACTATTTATGTGTTGTGAATGATTTTACTTTATGTTATGAATCTTATGCTATGGATGAGTAATGAATGATTTAACTTCACAGAGCTATCTTTGTGTTACTTTCCTGCTATATTTATGTATTTAGAATTTGTCAACTATCTGTAGAGTTCTTTGTGCAGACAATGCAGTACATTGCTCATATTAAATATAAATATTTCTCCCTGGGGATAGTTTAGATTGGAATAGTTTTAGTTAGTTGTTCTTTGCTTTTGGTGATTGATGGGGCAATTAATTCATGTAAGGCGAGAGGTAAGACGCTACGCAGCTCACTACGTAGCTAACTGCTTGTGAGGTTCTTGTTTTAGCAATCACCTGCATTTAGTTTAGGCACTTGCATATCATCCTTAAAGATAAAATACATAAATGGTGGGTCGGGCTGCAACTAGTAAACAGATTTAAAACTTTACTTTAACTCTATGATAGCGGGGCCATAAACTGGACGTATTCTACATACCAAATGATAAACGATCTAATTGGGAATGGTTATTGGGGAGAATCTCTACTGTCGGTACCTGGGATTTTCCAGGCATCAACAGTTTTGGCACTAGAAGGAGGGCCACCAATGCATGGCTGGCAGATGAAATCCATTTGCCTAAAACTATTCCACCAGTGACAACCTTGAAACCAGTTTTTTCGAAGAATGAGTAAACTCAGAAACTGTAGAACACCTGTACCGGGTTCCTTTTGAAGTAGTTGATCATTTCAGGAGATACACAAGGTCGGATGCAAAAAAGATTGGGGTTTGGAGACAATCCCTAAATTACCAAGAAGAGGATATTCTAAAAGAACACCCACTTACACAGAAGATTCAGTGTTGGTAGGGAATTTGGAGGAATTGGTGAATTTTTCCTTACAAGAAATTGTTCAACCACTTGATCAATTAGGGTCGAAATCCCCGTATTGTTCACCTTTTCAGTCACCTTAGAACTCTCCACCTCGATCTCCTCATAGAATTATGGTTGAAAATGCACCCCCGAATCTGAATGCAAATAAAGCTAATCCACCACCGGTACCATCTTGGAGAGCCAGAACACCACTCAACCTGGCCCCTCCATTGCATGCTTTGGCTCCGAACCCTGAAAAGTCATTACCGAAATTCGATCCGGGAGAAGGCATTTATGTGGATGATCATTTACAAAGTTTCTTCTTAGCTTTAGAGCTTTTAGCGGTAGATCATAATGATGTAGTATGCATATTGTTTCCACATACCTTCAAATCTAAAGCAAAATCATAGTATTTCGGCTTACCAACAAATTCAATCACAAACTGGGATACTTTTGAAAGATTGTTTAAAGGCAAGCTTGGTAGTCAAAAGACCACTACTGCTCTTATGAAAGAATTACTTGCTCTAAGGATGGATAAGAAAGAGAAAGTGAAGGATTTTAGCCAAAGTTTTGCTGCTCATTTAAACAATTTCAGTGCTTCCATAAATCCTGCTGAAGAAACTTTAATCGAATATTATACCTCGGCACTATCCCCTGACATAGCAATGTTTGTTAAAAGATCAATAAAGCCTACTTTGGTATAAACTTATGAAGAAGTCATAAAGATAGAGGCTGAACTTGAAAGTATAAACAAACACTCTATAGAACCAAAGATAAGGAATTTTGGTAGAAAGAAACCTTTGTTGTTGACAAGACCAAAAGAGGAACATTCCAATGAATTAGAAGGTGTAGTCAAGATGGTACAGAAATTATCTAATAAGATTGTCGACCTTGAGAAAGAGAAAGAAGCCAAGAATCAATTCAAGCCTTATTATAAAAGAAGAGAATAAAGTGGTCCCTCTCAACCACCTACACACAATTCTTCCGTTATGAATTTCACTGAAGTTGGAATGGACAATTTTTGCACATTTCATCAACAACCTCACTTTGAAAAGAATTGCCCACAGTGTGTTAACTCTATGACTTTGGTTATGAATCAATTACTAGATTCTAAATTAACAGAACCTGTAGTCGAAGAGGAAAAGGTTCATGGACCAGAAGAGGCACCTAAGGGAACTACCATGGTTCTATGGGATTGTCTGTCCATGCTAGGATTGGAAGAAGAAGAACCTACAGAGGAAGTATCACTTTCCGCATTGAATGTCACAACAAGAAGCAAGGGACCAATAATGGATGAAAGTATATTACTGCCCAAGATTAGGAGGATTCAGGAAAAGATGAAGAAAGTCAGCAGTAATACTCAGACCCCACCTATACCTGATTTAGTCATGACAAGGCAATATGGTCCCACACTTAGTAATCCTAGGAAGGTTGCTGAAAATAAAATAGAGACTAACAAGAAAAGTTCAACAGATGGTGACATGGGATATGACATAATAGAGGATATCAAGAAAACTAAGGAAAATATTTCTTTGTTTGAAATGTGTAACCTACCTCAACAAAGAAAGAAGCTCTTGGAAGCCTTTGATTCACAAACTAGTAAATCCCAAGATGATGTTCAATCTGAAGAAGATATTAGCGAAGCAAGTATTGGGGGTAAGTCTAAATCCCAAACATTACCTTTTTTGCTTTCTTTTGAGATTTTCAATCACAATGTACACAATTGTTTAGTAGATTCTGTAGCATCCTCAAATGTTATGCCTCTTTCATTTTGTAAACGGATAAATAGCCAACCCACACCTTCTTCGTGTAAAATCATCCAGTTGGATAGAACATCAGTTAAAGTTGTAGGAGAAATGAAGGATGTGTTGATATTATTATCTGCAGATGAGAGGGTCTGGCAATTTATAAACATCATGATTGTGGATATACCAGAAGCTTATGTACTAATTTTGAGCAGGGATTGGTCTACGAAACTCAATGGGTACTTTGCTACATACTGGTCACACTTGTGGTTGCCTTATAATAATTGTCATAATCAGATCAAAGTGATGAGGGAACCACATATGAAACACAAAGTGACGCAACTAGAGGGGAAAAACGAGCCTGTAAATTTTTCACATTCGGTTTTGGGTAATTATTTTATTGAGCTTGAACCGAGAAATTATCAAGCAGAAGAAGCCAACAATGAATCAGATACACAGTTCGAGCTCCTTCAGTTTTCACGGACTAACAATATTGATTGTAACATAGTTAATTTAGTTTCTAATGTAGAAAGTAGCACTAGTTATGTAGAATTAGAAGATAAATTTTGGTTGTTATACTTTGATGATTCTAAAACTTAGGAAGGATCAGGGGTCAACTGTATCCTGATTGATCAAAAAATAAAAAAATAAAAATTTCTTTCTTGTAGATTAGAATTTGAATGTACTAATAATACAGTCGAATACGAAGCTTTAATCCAGGGTTTAAAGAAGGCTATTGAATTCAAAGTTAGAAATCTAAAGGTTTATGGTGATTCTGGAATAATTGTTAAACAGGTTTGCAATACAATTCATTGTTTGTCACCACATTTAAAGGGTTATCAAAATGAAGTTTGGGATCTTATAACAAATTTTGAAGCATTTAATATCATTTCGATTCCTAGATTGAAAAATGCAGCAACTGATTTGCTAGCTACTTCTGCTGCAAGACTAGTTCCTACAAATAATAGATGCTCAATTGAATTGATTTTCAGGCCTGCTGTACCAAACAATATTAGCAATCTTAGAGTATTCGATGACGATCCACTGATTTTGGAGTTTCTAACCAATGATGAGAATTTCAAAGATTCCATAATTGATGACGAAGAACATCAAGCAAATCTCCAAAATGGGAACTTCATACCTAAAGGGGTCAGAACATTGGAGGGGATGTTTGATCTGAACAACAAATTTAGGAGGCTAGCCAATGTCAAAACACATAGTTCATTTATGCAATATGAGCTGGTGAATCTTGGGACAGAAGCTGAACCCAAGTATGTGAACTTGGGGAAATGCGGCTCATTGGGTGAAAGAAGCAAATTCATTAGCTTGTTTCAATAGTAAAAAGATGTCTTTGCTTGGACTTATGAAGATCTTAAGACTTATGACATCCACATCATTCAACATGTTATTCCAATTAAAGCGGGAGTAAAACCATTTCAACAACCTTTAAGGAAGATGAATCCCAAGCTGGAGCCCCTGATTCAAAATGAAGTGAAGAAGTTGCTTGATGCCAAGATTATTTTCAGAGTTAGACACTCATAATGGGTCGCGAATTTGGTACAAGTAAGGAAAAAGTCTGGTGAAATAAGACTTTGTGTATATTTTAGAAATTTGAATCGTGCCTCAAACAAGGATAACTATCCAGTCCCGCCCATGGAGCAAATATTTCAAATGGTTTCAGGATCCAAAATGTTCTCTTTACTAGACGGGTTTTCAGGCTACAACCAAGTGTTGGTAGCAGAACAAGATAGGCTAAAGACCACTTTTAGAACAAAATGGGGGACTTTTGCTTACAGGAGAATGCCTTTTGGTCTTATAAATGTTGGAGGAACTTTCCAAAGGGAAATGGACATAGATTTCCGTGGTTTGATTGGCCACAATGTGGTAGTCTATTTGGATGACATAACAATTTTCTCCAAAAAGAGAGAGGATCACATGTTTCATCTGAAACAAATTTTTTATCGTTGTCGAAAATATGGTATTTCCTTGAATCCTAAGAAATGTGTTTTCAGAGTGTTAGAAGGAAAGCTATTGGGTCACATCATTTCTAAGAGGGAGATCTCCATAGAGCCGGAGAGGATAACATCTATAGCACAGATCCCCTTACCCCACAATAAGAAAGGCATGCAATCTTTCATGGGGACTATAAATTTTGTGCGAAGGTTTGTGCCTGATTTTGCTCAAATAGTCAAGCCTTTGCAATAGATGGTTAAGCAAAGTGTACAATTTAAGTGGATTGACTTGGAAAAGGGTGCATTTGACAAAATCAAAGCAGTGATAGCTCATGCACCTTCCCTCAAAAGTCCTGATTTTGAGAAAGATTCCATTTTATACACTTTTGCTTTGGATAACTCGCTCGCAGCAGTGTTTACACAAAGAGAAGAAAGGGGAGATGAGTACCCCATATCCTTCATGAGCACTGGTTTGCAAGGTGTTGAATTGAATTAACCTACTGTTGATAAACTTGCGTATGTAGTCTTTAAGGCGGTTAAACAATTCATACCATACATCCCCAAGAACAGAACCAAAGTGATTGTTCCTCACTCGACAGTTCGAACTCTTTTCGTACAAAAAGAATTAGGAGAAAGGAGAGGAAATTAGGTAACAACTCTACAAGAATATGACTTAGAATTTAAACCATCCACTATCATCAAAGGACAAGGGCTTTGTAAGTTAACGGCTAAGAGTCAAGATAATGAAGACACTGATTGGGAGAATGAGGCTGAATTGCATATGATTGATATGTGTCCGGTATTCACAGCCCCGAAATCTTGGTACAGAGATCTGATATACTATCTCCAACAGGGATATTTACCTAAACATTGGAATTCGAAACAAAGAAGAGCACTACGCTTGAAATCAGCATCTTATCAGATAATTGATGGAGTTCTTTTCAAGAAGAACTATGATGAAGTGTTTCTAAGATGTATGGAACAAGAAGATGCATCGAAGGTTGTTGAAGAGTTACATGATGGTCCCTTTGGAGGTCATTTTTTAGGAGATACAACGGCACACAAGATTCTAAGGGCTGGATATTACTGGCCAACTTTGTTTAAGAATGCTCATGCTTATGTGAGGAAATGTGACACATGCCAAAGGAGCGGCGGGAGACAAGCAAAGGCAACTGGACCTTTGCAACCAGTCATTGTTTCTGAGCCATTTGAACAACGGGGAATTGATATTAGTGGAGACATCAATCCAAATTCTTCATTGCGACACAAGCACATCCTCACAGCCACAGACTATTTCACCAAATGGGTTGAAGCGATCCCGTCACGAAAAGTGAACGAAGATGCAGTCATGGACTTCTTACAAGCAAATATTATGACCAGGTTTGGGGTTCCGATTTCCCTGGTTTTTTATTATGCATCTTACTTTTCGTCAATTAAACTTACTAAATGTGCTAATGAGAAAGGGATAAAGTTACATTATTATTCTAATTATTATCCACAGGGTAACGGTTTAGCTGAATCGACTAATAAAAATCTCATTAGAATTTTAAAGAAAATTGTCATATAAAATCAGATAAGTTGGCATGTAGCTCTTCCAAATGCATTATGGGCTGATAGGGTCACACCCAAGAATTCCTTAGGTGTGTCACCATATACTTTAGTTTATGGCAAGGAAGCTATTCTCCCTGCTAATATTTTGTTGTCATCTTCTCAATTGGCCCAAGCATCTAGAGGATCCAGTAGTGAGGTTTTGCAAGCTAGGATCGACACCTTGCTGAAGTTAGAAGAGTCTAGGCTCAAGGCTAAGGAAAGATTCAAACACCAGCAAAAGATTGTGAAGAAGTGGTTTAGCAAACGTAAGTCCGGGAACAAAAGATATGAAGTCGGAGATTTGGTTCTCAAATGGGATCACCCACATGACGAAAAGGGAAAACATATTAAATTTCAACATCTATGGATTGGCCCATTTCATATTGCTGCAAAGTTAGGCCCCTCAATGTATAAGTTACAAGATTTACAGGGGTGGGAAGAGAATATGTATGTCAATGGTTTGGTTCTCAAACCTTACTTTATTTAATGCCTTTGAGGTCTTTTGTACATAAATAAATTTTGCGTTTGTTTTGATTTTATTATAGTTATATTTGCTTTCTTTCTGCCGATTTGCTTTCTTTGCATTTGTTTCAATTTTGCTTTGCTTTAGTTTAGTTTATTTCAAATAGGCGAGCAAAAATTTTGGTGCTTTGGGGACATTGGAATTTGGACAAACTGCAAATATTTTAAACCAAAGAGCTACTTATTAGATTTATCTGTATCAAAATATATCATGACAAGATTCTTTAATTTGATAGACGTTTTGAAAGGAAGTTATTTTATGAACACATTGAAGTCATGTTTTAAAACCCTGTTAAATAACCGAGGTAGGAGAAGTGTAGAATATTATTTTGGGGCTCCATCCTCTTCACATTAATATCTGTCATGGGAAGCTTGCAGCAAAGGACCCACATAAAGGAAGCAGGATGGACAGGTGTATGGTATTTAAAATGATCCCATGCCACAAATCAAAGCCAAAAGGCTTAAAGAGTAAAAATTTCCCAGAAAGAAGCTATACATCAAAATGATATACTGAAGAAAATCAGTACGACAATGGGATTGCTCAGAGGTTATTCTCCGTAGTGAGCTGAAAACAAATTATCACTCACACAAAAGGACACCATGGATGGAAGAACCTAAATCTAATCTCAAATGCAAAAAGGAGCAATCCGGGAAGACTCAAAAGACAAAAGTCTAAAAGCATCAAAAGAATGCAAAAGACATGGGAATGAGGAACAAATGAATACGCCTATCCACACTCTGTTATGATCTTGTGGTGTCTTAGTCGAAAACAACCAAATGCATAGGTAAATGAACCCCATATTTTGGACTCAAAAGAGTTATCAAGACTTTGAAAACCTGGTTACCCCATCCTATAGGACTGCAATCAATGTTAAGTTCTAAATCTTACATTCCTAGAAAGGTTTGGATATTTAAATAAATCTTGAAAAGAATTGGGATAAGCCGGTCTAATAGAATGCCATAAAGCAGTCTTGGGTTTCAAAGTTAGTTTTTCCAGAGATCTGTGTTCACTAGCCAGTCGCCAATTGTTGCTGCTGCAACTATTACCCCCAAAAAATTTACATTTTTAGGGGCCCCCTTTAAATTTTTTAGCTTTGTGTTACTTAGACCTTTTTTCCCTTTGAAATTCATCATCCATGATTTGGTTTCACCCTGAGTAAGTTCCAAAAAGTTGGTTTTTGAACTAAGTGGGAAAGTTTTTTTTGACCCGCTGCAGTGGATGAATTTCAATGATTGATCCGATTTAGCGGAGGATTTGTAATGTTTGATCCGCAACAGCGGATGAGATTCGATGTTTCATCTGATGTTGCAGATGGTTTTCAAAGTTGGAGCCTATACGACAGATAGCTTTCGCTCTTTGACAAAGCGCTTTTCGGCCTTTTTTTAATCCGATACATCGGAAGGTTTCTTGAGATTTTTGCCGCAACAACGGATGGATGTTATTGTTTGATCTGCCACAACGAATGGTTTTCATGTGCGTTTTTAGCTTATTTTTATCCGCTACATCGGAAGCTTCTTGAGGCTTTTGCTGACAGAACGGATGGTTGTCCATTTTTTATTATTAGAACTTTTTTCTGATTCTTTTCAATCCGCTGCGTCGGATGTTTGTGTGATATTTTGCCACAACACCGGAATTTTTTTTGCCTTCCCTGCCCAACTTTTACCACTATTTCTTTTCGTTGTGTCATCCTACTACGTCGGAACAATCTTTATCTTTTTACCACCACAGCAAATGTGTTTTGCGTTTTCACCTTATGAGTTTTTTGTCGACGCTGTGATTTACTTTGAGGAGGGTTTTGTGAGTTCTAGCCGCAACCAGCGATAGGATCTTTCTCTTTTAGTCGTTTTCCTTTGTCGAATGTTTTAGCTTGAGACGGGCCGATAGTATCGATAAGGTTATAAGTTTTGAGCTGTCATTGTTGGGGTTTTTTCACCTTGCCTACCAATTTGGTTCTTCGATGCGCGATGTTTTTGGCGCCAAATGGTGTTTATTTCACGTGCGTGCAGTCTAAAATTTTCACCAACTGCATTAAATGGTTTTCCCTTTGTTTTAATATATATATAATGAAGAGGGGATATTGTCGTAGTTATCTGTTGACCGTGGGTGCTTAAGAGTTGATGAAATTGTGTATTTTATCATGTTTGGACATCCGTCGTGAGTCGAGAAGCCGTCATCTAAAGCTCACGTGGTCTTTTAGGCACTACATCTACAACAGTCTTCGAGCTCAGCCTACCAGGTAGGATCTGAGCCTTTTGCATCTTGTGATTGGTAGAATGGTAGAAGTTGCAACCTATCGTGATGCGTCTAGGTTTCGTGTGAGTTAGGGTTGGCCGCATTGGTATTTGTTTTTAAAAGAGCCTTTTCCTCAACTATTGTATTTTTCACATCCGCCTACCTCTTGACCTAGATTGCTTGGGTTTTATTTTTCTACCTGCTCTCGAGCGGCTCCCTGCCATTTCCATTTTCAGCCATGATTTTCCCACAGCATTGGATGCGTAATGATGAATCTGAGATGGCTCGGGTGTTTCGCTGGCTATTTCTTACTTGGTTCATGCTTTTATGCGATGATAGGGGTGTGCGCATTTCTCCACAGCAGAGTCGTGTAGGCTTTCGATTTATTTCACCTTTTTCCTTGCCAAGGAGTATTGGCCCTGGTGTTCGAAGCTAGGGCATCACTGTGTTTTGGTTTTGTACCTGTAGGCCATGAATATCATAACGTTGTGCTTAATTTTTCAATGTCGGTTTGGGTAAAACCTGGATTGTGCCTTAGAAGATGGGTTACGATTAAGATGGTGTGGACAACGCTCGCCTGCAAGCTAGGGTTGGCTTGGTTTTAATCTCCCTAGGATCTGCTTCCCTTTCTTCAAGTGTGACGTAGGTGTTATTTTGGTGGTGTGCAGATTTTTGCACTGAAAGGTCATTTCTATGGGCAAAGATGATATGGTAAAATTTACTGGTCAAGCTTGTTCTGCTAAGAGCAATAATGGTTTCCTTGAATGCATTGAAGATTTTACTGTGTTGTTTCATTTATGATGTATATGATGCATGTGGCTTTTCACTGAGGGATGCTAAGACATTTTATTTTTTGCTACAGGTTCAGTTTGTACCAAACACCATGCCGAAGGAAGGCAAGAAGAAAACCAAGGTTGCAGACGACGAATCTGATGTCGAGATCAAAACCACACCAAGAGTAGAGATAATATATGCATATACTAAATCTGTCATTGGGGCCGAGCCTGAATTTAAATGGGGTCAGATTTATCATATGCTCTAGGAGAAAATAATTCCAGATGCAATTTTAGAGGATCTGAACCTGTTTAACAACATATTGAGACTAAGAATCACAAATGTTTCTACAAGACGAGAGTTGTTTCCTTGCCCTGAGGTCATTGGATGGATTCTGTCTAAAGCTGACGCAAGGGGGATGATCATGTACAATGTTGAGGATAAAGGATTTTCCTCCTTCACCCCTGCATTCATAGATAAAGCGTACAGCTTGCCAACATCAGAAGTTAACATGACAACTAATTAGGTAAAAGGTCTGACCATCGATTACATTGAAGTTACAAAGATGATGACAACCAAAGCAAAGTCCTTCTAGCAAAAGGCATCCGGGGAATATGAAACTGCTAGTCTCTGCACCCCATATAGGCTGGTAGCCCTCATGCTGAACAGGATCTTCGATAGAGCTAATGGAAGGTTTTACAAGATTGGGTGGATACCATTAATGTACCATGTAACCATGATGGGGACTGTTTTCAATTGGGCAAATATCAAAGCAAACAGTTTGTCCTCCTGCATAACTACGGCACATGAAGGATTACACAAGACGAAATCTGAGTTTTATATGGGGTCTTTCCTGATTGACTGCACACTCTATTTTCATCCTTTTGAGAAGCTCAACCGCAAGTGGAAGGGAGGAAAGGCTCCCATTTATGCAACTTACCAGATCTTGTGGGCTCACAAATACCATAGTTATTACAAGCTAGTTTGCAAGGAGTTCTTAATGCCACTGTATCAGTTAGTCTTCGTGGAGGAATGTAAGTGCTTATCTAAAGGTGCTTTGGAGTCTATAAAAGAATTTGGAGACTACTTAATTCTGAAGAAGGCACCTACTTGAGAATGTATGGGGGAACCAAAGCACCTTCACTGCTCCCCAAGTATGCCACTGATTATATAGTACATAAAGAGGCAGTCAGACAGCTCTTGTTGGATGGTTTCGGGAGTTATTTGTTCGACCTGAAGAAGGTTGTGTTTCCACCGATGCCTTTCTGTGTTGGTAGCCACAAGTTCTCCAAAGTTAAGAGTGCACCAGAATTCGTAAAAGAGCTAGAAATCTTTCATTTCGATGAAAAGAGTTTTCACATAAATGATTCCCAAGGTAAAGTTGCAGCTCACCATGCACTCCTGAAAGTGAACTTCGAATGCATTGATCATGTGGATAAGGACAAAGAAATATACTGAAATGTTTGCAATATGACCGCTCTGAACAAGCGACGCAGAAGGAAGATCACAGTGTCTGGAGGCAAGGGCAATAGCAGCGGTAATCCCGAACAGAAAGGGAAAGATGAAGAAGCTGCAAAGAAAGAAAAAGAAGAAACAACATAAAGATTAGCAGAAGGTGCAAGGAAACTGTTGGCCGAAGAGGCCAAGCGAAAAAAGGAGGAGGCAAAAGCTGCAAAGCGAGGAAAGGAAGAAGAACAAAGGTAGAGAGAGGAGGCTATTAAAAGGAAGATAGAGGAAACATAAAGGTTAATAGTCGAGGAAGCGCGAAGTCAAAAGGAGGATACAGAAGAACATAGAAAGAAAGATCAAGAAGACTTGGATAGGGAGAACCAGGAACAAAGTCCTGCTCGATACAATCCGGAGAATCTCCCTTCCACCTTAGGAGATATACTGACAGGAGGTCACCTCCCTATTGCTGATTTGGGTCTGGTACCTTTCACACCGTCAAAACAACATGAAGTTGCATGTTTGGAAAATGTATTTTTTATTCCAAGCGGAAATCTATTGTATGGAGAACCGAGAAGACTTTGAAAACAGGTACCCAACCCGAAGTTACAACAATAACTTGAAAATTGTTGTAGGAAACATAGAGGAGGATCTAGAATGGTTGGCCTCAATGGGTATTGCCACTACACATGCAAATGCCTATAATGTTAGCAAGCTAAAAGGAGCAGTGGACCAGTATAAAGATAAAATGGCACAAATGAAGGAAACCTTGAGGAAGGAAGAGAGACTAGGCCAAGAAGCAAAAAGAACATACGATGCTACTCTGTCGGACTTAGAGAAGCTTTAGCAGGATTACCAGATTTTGGAAGCAGAGAAGGATGCTTTAAAATTTTCAAATACTATCCTTTGCAAAGAAAAGAAGGATCTAGAGAGTAAGGTGGGAGAGATGGAAATACAAAGATTCACAGCTGACAAGCAAGCAGAAGAGTCTAAGGTTCGAATTACATAACTTGAAGCACATAATAGCTCCTTATTGGTACTATTGAAAGCAACAAATGAAAGAAAAATGGATATAACACCTCTCAGAGAGCATGCTCTTTCACTCAGGAATAAGATATATCAAGTGCAGGTGAAGCTAGAGGAGGAGGTGTACCGGATCAAGCAAGTAGAAGCCAGATTACAGGAGATACCAGTGATATCCACTGAATTCAAAGCAAGGACCCAAGAAATTGCAGAAACTATACAAGGTCAGTTGACCTGGTTGGAGACAAATAAAGAACTCCCGGAAAACGCACCTATGAAGAGTCCAAAAAGGTTGTAGATTGAGTACGATATCATAAATTTTAGTAACAAGGCTGCTGAGAGACTAATAGTGCCAGTCAAGAAGTCTATGGAGAAATGCACAGAATTCTACAAAAAGGTGCTGACAACCCACAACATATGCCATACATCTTCAGCAAAAAGGCTGTAGGAGTTTCCAGCTCAGGAGGAGCATTTGAAGTACCTGCATGATAGGCTGCAAGAGGATGAACTTCATATACAGCTGGTTAAAGGCCTGAATGAAAGGTGATAAAAAGTTTGGTGGCTCAAGCTGCAGTCAGTAATTTCCTGCTAGAGGACCAGCTTAGAGTAACTCCACCAAGGGTGGCAGATATACAAACCCAGCTGTCCAAGCACGAGGTCACCGTTAGATTTTCGGAACCAACAGATTTCAAGACCATAGTTGTAGATGCTGTGCATGGAAGCAGTTTATGAATGAATCCACTAGGCCCACTTGAATTGTTTTGTCATATTCACATGTGGAGATTTTCTAAGCATAATTTTTTTATTTTTTCTATTTGTTTAGTGAGCACACTAAAGGACGAATTTTTTGTAACCAAAAGTTGGGGAAGCCCAAAGGTAGAGTAGAATAGAGAAGGGGACTTTTTCTAGCACTCTTATGCTGAAACTTTTTGTAAGGAGAACTATTTTTTTTTTATAATAAAGAGGACTGAAATTTCACTGGAGAGAGGACAACATGAGTTTCAAAGCATGTTGTGTAGATTGTTGAATGAGGAATTGTTTATGTTTTAGCATGTTGTACAATTTGTGAGATCGTTCTAACCTACTGAACTATTTCTGTGTTATGAATTTTATGCTATGGATGAGTAATGAATGATTTAACTTCACATAGCTATCTTTGTGTTACTTTCCTGTTGTATTTATGTATTTAGAATTTATCAGCTATCTGTAGAGTTCTTTGTGCAGACAATGCAGTACATTGCTCATATTAAATATAAATCTTGCTTCCTGGGGATAGTTTAGATTAGAATAGATTTAGTTATTTGTTCTTTGTTTTTGGTGATTGATGGGGCAATTGATTCATGTAAGGCGAGAGGTAAGACCCTGCGCAGCTCAGTAAGTGGCGAACTGCTTGTGAGGTTCTTGTTTTAGCAATCACCTGCATTTAGTTTAGGCACTTGCATATCATCCTTAAAGATAAAATACATAAACGGTGGGCCGGGCCACAATCGGTAAACAGATTTAGAACTTTACTTTAACTCTACGGTAGCCGGGCCATTAACCGGACAGATTCCCCATACCAAACGATAAACGATCTAATTGGCAACGGTTATTGGGGAGAATCCCTACTGTCGGTACCTGGGATTTTCCAGGCATCAACAGAACTGTAAGATTGGATTTCATTTGATTTAATAGTGTTTGCTCTTGCCATGTATTATCAATTTATCAATAAAACTGTATCTTTGAAGACTGTTGTAATGCAATGAAAAAGAAATAGATCGTTTAGAGATAATTACCACATCCACCATCTGTTCTAATGTGTATTCTTTTTGCAAGATGCCAATGAAGTCATTGACCTGTAGCCATGTATGAACCAGTTCTTATGTCAATTTGTTGTAAGCCATTATGCAATATTTTTGCACTGATACACACACAAAAAGGTACTGATATGTAGGTTCAAATTATAGCAGAGGAGACTATATTAGATCCTTCCCTAACATCATAAAGTAATTTTTGCTCTCTATTCACATACAATCATCCCATGCTAAATATCATTTCTTGAATTAGAGTAGCATTATAATTTAAGTGTAGATTGGTGTTTGTTTTGCAGTTCTATATGCAGTTTAAAAAAACATATCGTGGTTGTAGATTTTGGTGCAACACTTGTTTTTTTGTGTACAGTTGGCTTTGTAATTGCAATTTTCATTTTGTGTATATAGAGACACAATTTTAATTAACAAGGAGGGTGCTCCATATCAGCCAATATAAAAGAATGTTTTGATGAACAAGTTGTAACATATTCTTTCTTGCTTGAGTTTCAGGGGCAGATACAGGCTGCAAATAGGGCTTCATTGCTGGTTTAGTAGGCTGATATGACTGCTGGTTATGCTGGCAGCTTAACAGTTCCCAAATCTACCACATCCACAGGCTTTCAATTTCTCGACCCACCACTTCAGGGATCTCCAAAGTTGGGTGTTTTCCTGTAATTTATGACTTCTAACTTGGACCACATTTCCATGCTGGAATGCATCTTCTACTGAGTATTTTGCTGGAGTATTAAATGGATCTATGCTGGTTGATATTGTGCAAGAGTGTGGAAGATTGCATCTGTGTAGTTGGTCAATTTCCTTTAATGTGAAGCTTAGCTTCTATCAACCACTATTGGGGTCAGTATTCATCTTGATGGAATTCATGGATGGCTTTCTAGTGATCTGTTCACTAGCAAAATGTTCATCTTGATGGACTTCATGAATGGCTTGCTAGTGATCTGTCTACATGCTTTCTCAATAATTTTGGCTATGGAAAATGTTCATTGTCAATTGAGGTTTTATACTTCTTTTCACCATAGGCTAACAACCAAACTAAAGTCGTGAATAGGACCTTCATCATACGCTTTGTATGTTTTATCATACACACTAACATTCATACAGATATTTTCACGTTCTCCATTATAGTTACAAAACATATGTATTTACAAACCATTTGCCTTTTACAGTTTGTTACAAGGTTTAAGCTTGTTTGGTGGTATGATATTTCTGTTGATTTCTTGATACAGACAACACATGAATAGAAAGAACAAGAGAATCAATTATCTTCTTAGAGCCCCTTTTTCTTTGGGAAACAATAAGTCATTTGAAAAATACTTCAAATCATTGCTGCCTGTGCTCACTATGAATACTGCTTTGTGCATAACTTTGTTAGCGTTTTCAGCCCCTGAAATCTTGTTCAACTTCTGTTTGTATTCCTTGAAGTATTCCACTTCATTCCAAATGGGTATTACACACTTTAAAGTAACAACAATCAAATATTTTAATAGGCGCATAATACATTACACTGTAATGTAATGTAACTGCATAATGTTGATGGGAGCTATGGAACATTATGCAATAACCGTATACGCAATTTAATATGCAGAGAATTGTACAATGTATGGAAGTGCAAATACCGATGGATTGTTGTCAAGTTGATCAGGGTTTAAGGGGATCACCCACTGTTGAAGCCCGAACTTGTGGATTGACGTTGAAATTGGTGGATTCTCCTGCCTGAACTAGTGGATTGCCCGAACTGGTGTGGTGGAGTGCAGTCAGTAAGCAGTGGAGGGGAGGTGCACTGCGTTCAAACCCAAACCCATCGGTGAGTAGATAGCCATGCAGTTAATGCATGGATCACGATGGATTGGGTCCTCACAACCCAACTGACATGGACGATGGAGTGGACCCATGGATCATGTACAGTGGGTCGGACGCGATCAGTAGCTGGACGAACGTTGAAGAAGAAGCAAAATCCAGTAGGTCTCGGTCTCATGGAAAGGTAACGGAGTAAGCTATCACTCGACGACGTCGGGTGAGCCCCAGTGCAAATCGTCAAATAGATAGCTTATAGCTTACTCCCATATCATATATCATCATTTATTCTCTCCTCCTCAGGGAACTGATAACTGTTTCGTCATCTATACTTTTAGTTCTATTATCCTTGGGAAACTAAAATTAAGTTGCTCCATGGCAAGGTAGCACTAGTAGCCAGAATTAATGTTAGACGAGTAGTTCCAAGCACAACCTTTTAACGAAATTGCATTTTTTTTTTAAATATAAAAAATAAATTAACATTTTTTAATGGCCATTTGAAGGGTTGTGACTTGTTCAATTTTGATCTCTTCATAATGAATGAAGTGTGCAGTGTTCATTATAGACTCCCTTTGCCTTTTTTTTTTTTTTCAAGAGGAAAAAAACAGTCCTTGATATTCTTTATTAAGAATCAAAGGGCCTTTTAACAGCCACCCATAAATGAGGTACAGCAACATGATATACATCATATAATGCGATATCGAAATGCATTGGAGGGAAGGGGGTACACTCCCTTTGCCTTTATACTTCGAGGGAGCACAGTTGCTTAGTATTTTGTTTCACACGACTGACTATCAGAATTGAAATAAGATGTTTTAAGATGTTGGGTTGCGCTGTGATATCCGGAAATCTACCCCAACAAACACTATTTGGATTTTCAGCACATCTTGCATTTACTGTTTACAGGATTCTATCAAGGATTTTGACTTTCTCCATTTTGCTCTCACTTTGTAAAAAAACAAAAACAAACAACCGATGTGTTGACTCTTGAGACTTGAAAGTCGTGGATACGGCTTTGAAGACGGAACGATGAGTTTTGAAAGATCAGAACATAGAGTTTAGGGCCGGGCTCAAGTATGGCGAGATGGGTACTCCCCTTGCAGGTATGGAATTATAATAGACTCTCTGTTTTTCATTTTGCCTCATTTTCTACCCACACCCAACTTCCCAACTATTCAGAATCAGACTTGGAGAAAGCGACTGCAATTGTCTTAGAAAACAAGGGCGACTCCCTGTTTTTAGGGCTGGAACAGTCCGGAATTCGTTGGTCGCCTCCATTAGTAGAAAAAGTTCTGAAAAATATCTGGAATGACGGAACCCAAGCTTTACAGTTCTTCAATTGGGTGGGGAAGCAAAATAGGTTTAAGCACAGTCCAGATGCTTACAATTACATGATTGATATTCTGGGTAGAATGAAAGACTACCGAACTCTCTGGCATTTGATGTCCAATATGCAGAGGGAGGGCTGCCCCGTAAAACCCAAAACATTTGCTATTATAATAGAAAGGTATATTTCAGCAGGGAGAGAGGATAAGGCAACCAGGGTGTTTTTTTCAATGCCTGAATATGGTTGCCCACCTGATTTATCTGCATTCAATTCTTTTCTGGATGCCTTATGTAAGGCCAAAAAGGTTCAAAGGGCTGATAGGATTTTTAGGGATTTGAAGTATAGGTTTCGTCCAGATAGCATTACCTATAATACACTTGCCAATGGCTGGTGTATGATAAAGAACATTCCCATGGCCCAGAGGGTTTTGAAGGAAATGGTTGACAAGGGATTTGAACCCACACCTGTGACCTACAACACCCTCCTCCATGGTTTTTTCAATACTGGTCAGGTGAAGGAGGCATGGTTGTTTTATAAGGAGATTAAGCGCAGAGGATTTTCACCGAATGTTGTGACATATACGACGATAATTTATGGAATTGGGATGGTTGGCAAGGTCGAGAAAGCAAAAAAAGCCTTTGAGAATATGATTGAGAATGGTTGCCTTCCAAATGTCGCAACTTATAATGCGATGATTCAGGTGCTTTGCAGGAAAAAATCTGTTACAGATGCATTTGAGGTTTTTGATGAGATGCTTAGTAGGGGATATGTTCCCAATTTGACTACTTACAATATACTGATCAGAGGGCTTTGCCATTCTAAACAAATGGAGAGAGCTTTGGAGTTCAAGAACGAGATGGAAAAGAATGGTTGTCGTCCTGATGTTCGGACATTCAACATTATTATTGGATATTTTTGCAATTTAGGTCTGATTGAAAGAGCTCTCAGCATCATGAAAGACATGGGAGCTAGACCCTGTCTTCCAAATCTAGATACTTACAACATTCTCTTGAGTGCTTTGTGTGCTACACGAAAGTCGGATAGTCTAGTGGAAGCTGGAAAGCTACTGCAGGAAATGGTAGGAAAGGGTTTTGTTCCTCGGCGTTTTGTGTATAACCGTGTTATCAATGGACTTTTTCTTACTGGAAGTCAAGAGTTTGCAAAAGAACTTTTGAGAGCACAGAGCCAGAGTGGGCGTCTTCCGAGACAAATCCGCATGTAGAGCAAATGCTAATTATTTTGCACTTTTATTTATATTCTCAGCTTAGATGCTCGCTGGAGTCAGGTTGTACAAACAGAGTTCATGTGGACCAGTTTTGAGTGACTAAAATGTACTTCTCTATATGTTTTGAATGGACGTTGAGAGAGAAAAAAACCAAAAGAGCACTATGCTTTGCATGAAGTTTAACCCTCACCAACCTACAAGAAACTCATTTTCAAGCAGCGTATGGAATAGAGGATTATATAAAGTGCACTGAAGCTGTTTATAGGCCAATTCACATGAGATTGGTTTTGGCTGGTGAAAAGCAGATGAATGTCCTGAGATCAGCACAAGAAAAACGGCACAAGTTTTATCAAATTTTAGTTTCCATAACCCAAGGAAACAGTCCAATTTAATTATGGACTACAAGCAGGGAGGGGGCTAGAACCAGAGACATGGATGCGTGAGCTACTAGGAACTTGGAAGCCAATGAGCATCTGAATATGGACAAGACACAGGTTAATTTCATTTCTCTTTATTCTAATAATGTTGTGTGACTAGGCCTACATACCAGGGCTCTATGGAGTACACCTCAGTAGGAGACAACTCTCTGCCTTTTTTGTTGTTCTGGTCAGTTTCCGTCCCGTCTCTTCTTTATTTTTATAATGTTTTATAATACTACTTAGATATATTTCTCATGGGTGTGCATTCTATCGATCAAGCATGTCCCTCGCTGACTACACCCTATAAGCTGATTTGTCTTTCAGTCCTGTTGACTGCTTTTGGTAAATGAAGGGCATCAGTAAAATTCCATTTTCAATTTCAATTTTGTCTGTTTTTGGTAAATGGAGGACATCATTAAAATTCCAATTTCAAGAGCAACCTTAAAAGTTGAGTTGTACAAAGCTATCTCTGAATTTGTTGATAACTCCTACAAGCTAAGCCTCAGTTCCTTCTTTGAATGGGCCCTCTTCTACCATATAAACTTGTAAGGGCTAAATTGAAGGTGTTTAAACGCTAATTGGGTGAACTTTATATATTATAACACTTTCTGATGTTTATCCCATAAAATATATACTTCAACTATAAATATTCCATGATTTAACCTAAAACAGTTTTAACCTAATTCAAGATTTTGTCCCTGATCTATACACTTTTAATGGACATTGGTCCTGAAATTTAACCCTGAGATCACTGCACACTGCAGTTCACCCTTGGATTGCTGTACGCTACAATTTGCCCTAGAGTTAGTGAGTTTTTTGTTAAACTAGTAGCAACAAGGAAGGTCTTCTTGCATGCAGAAGACTTAAAATAGGAAACCAGTTGTGTTTAATTTACTTTTCCTAAGTTTACTTTGGAAAATAAATTAAAGTGATCTAAATTAACTTTAATGAACCACTAGTTAAAGTGAAAGTGAAATTTGGGTTTTTCTTTACCACTAGTTAAAGTGAAAGTGAAATTAGGGTTTTCGTTTTACCTAAAGGTATAAAAGAGAGATCAATTGGTGGAGAACACACACTTGTATTCCGACAGAGACAGGATACAGACAGGGAGAGAAAGTCAGACAGAGGATTTAGCTGAAAAGACGTAGGAGCGAGTAGCAGGATCATCGAGCTTTGTACAGCTAGGCCGTACACTCACACAGGAGGGTGTTGAGGTTTGCAGGATCATCGAGCTTCGTACAGTTGGGCCGTACACTCACACAGGAGGGTGTTGAGGTTTAGCTGGGATTTGCCCAGTGATTCTGCCGGGTGTTGCATTCGCCAGGTTTGGGTGAATTTGCAGTGATTGTAAAAGTTCCATATTTTCTCATAATAAAATCTATATATGACTGCTGCACCGGTTTTCCCATCTTGGGTTTTTCCAGGGGTTTTCATATCCAAAATAATAGTGTCAATATTGTGATGTGATGTTGTGATTTATTTCTCAATTTTATATTCCGCTGCATACTGTAAAAGATATTCATGTGTGGTTATCAGTTGATATTTTGCATGCACTGTTTAGCCCTAGTTGAATATTAAAGGAAAATTTACATGGTATCAGAGCTCTGGTGAGCTAAAGCTAAGAGATTTGCAGCAACAGTGATAGATCAGGGGCAGATCTATAGGAAGACACAGACCTAGACTTCCAGATCTAGGGTTTGACAGGTACACTTCACTATGGCCGTGCAGTTGAGAGTTGAGGATAGACTCTAGGGTGCTTAGAACTTTCCTACATGGAAAGAAATGATCACAAGGATCCTGGATGTCAGTGATGCAGAGGAGCACATTGACTCCATGAAGGTTGCACCCACATATTCGACAGATCTAGCAGCTTGAAAGAAGATTGATTCCAGAGCCATGTTGATTATCATGGATGGAGTGAAGGACCATATAGTCCCTCACCTTTCTGGTAAGAAGACTGCATTAGAAATCTGGAAGGCTTTGGAGAGTCTGTACCAGAGCAAGAATGAGAACTGGAGGATGGTGTTGCAAGAGAGGATGTGTAGCACCAAGATGACCAAGGGAGAAGGAGTGGTGCCTTATCTCACGAAGCTCACACAGATCAGGGATGAGCTTGGAGCTGTTGGCTCTAAGACAAATGATGAGGAGCTAGTTCAGATAGCCCTCAATGGCTTCTCTAAACCATGGGACACCTTTCTCAAAAGTGTTGTGGCTAGGGAGAAGCTCCTTGATTGGCAGAGACTATGGGATGACTTTGTGCAGGAGGAGACCTGCATGGGTCAATGATCAGACTCATCCAGTGGTGTCCCACAGATTGTGGATGAGGAGGCTCTAGCCCTTACAGGGAAGAGCAAGGGGAAGGCAAAGAGGAAGAAGGATGGTAAGAAGAACCTTGACGTGTCAAAGGTCAAGTGTTTTGTCAGCCATAAGCAGGGACACTTTGCCTCCCAGTGCCTAGACATGAAGAAGAAGAGTAACACTTAGATGGCTGGATCTGCAGAGCTGGATGAGTTCAACAGGAACTTCGATGAGGAGTTTTGCTTGATAGCTTGCATGGCAATCACCACAGGGAGCAACATATGGTACATTGACAGTGGAGCATCTAGTCACATGACTGGACATAAGAGATTCTTCAGAAACTTGTAGGAGGCTGGAACAGGGATCCACATTGAGCTGGGTGATGATGCGCGGTATCAGGCGCAGGGAGTTGGCACTGTTTCATTTGAGAGGGAGTCTGGCAAACCCCTCAGTTTTGCTGATGTGTTATATGTTCTAGGACTGACCAAGAACCTTATATCAGTGTCCACTCTGGAGGACAAGGGATATCAGGTGAAGTTCCATGACAATAGAGTGTATATCAGGCCCAAGGGGTCAGATAGGAGCTTGGATCGGGTGATTGGCAAAAGGAGCGGGAAAGTGTTTTGTCAGCCACAAGCAGGGACACTTTGCCTCCTAGTGCCTAGACATGAAGAAGAAGAGTAACACTCAGATCGCTGGATCTGCAGAGGTGGATGAGTTCAG
>LPNX010703166.1:88415-147471 GCA_001517045.1 Pseudotsuga menziesii | reverse complement strand
TTTGCTTGATAGCTTGCATGGCAATCACCACAGGGAGCAACATATGGTACATTGACAGTGGAGCATCTAGTCACATGACTGGACATAAGAGATTCTTCAGAGACTTGCAGGAGGTTGGAACAAGGATCCACGTTGAGCTGGGTGATGATGCGTGGTATCAGGCGCAGGGAGTTGGCATTGTTTCATTTGAGAGGGAGTCTGGCAAACCCCTCAGTTTTGCGGATGTGTTATATGTTCCAGGACTGACCAAGAACCTTATATCAGTCTCCACTCTGGAGGACAAGGGATATCAGGTGAAGTTCCGTGACCATAGAGTGTATATCAGGCCCACGGGGTCAGATAGGAGCTTGGATTGGGTGATTGGAAAAAGGAGTGGGAAAGTGTACAGATTACACTTTGAGCCTGCAAAGGCTCTAGTCAGCAGCAGTCAGGGTGAGTTGTGGCATAGGAGGATGGCACACTTACACCATGGTGCACTGAAGCATTTGAGACAGGAAGTCATTGGAGTTCCTCAAGTACAAGAGGAAAAGCATAACCACTGCAAGGGTTGTGCTTTGGGGAAGAACATCAGGAAGCCTTTTCCACAGAGTGAGCACAAGTCTAAGGAGCCCTTGGACTTGGTGCATTCGGATGTATGCAGACCTATGAGTGTCCATTTGTTCAGTGGTTACAGTTACTACGTAACCTTCATTGATGACTATTCCAGGAAAACCTGGATCTATTTCTTGAAGGCCATGTGAGAGGTCTTTGAGAGGTTCTGAGAGTTCAAGACTCTTGTGGAGAACCAAACAAGAAAGAAGATTCGAGTGTTGAGGACAGACAACGGGGGTGAGTACACTTCCAATGAGTTCATGGAGTATTGTTCGGCTGAGGGGATCAAGAAGGAGCACATTGTGCCCCATACCCCACATCAAAATGGAGTTGCAGAGCGGAAGAATAGGACTATGGTTGGAGCAGCCAAGGCCATGCTATTTGATCAGGGATTACCACTATTCCTCTGGGCCGAGGCATACAAGACTGCACTATACATTCAGAACAGGTGTCCCCACACAGCCTTGGGGAGGAAGACACCGGAGGAGGTCTTCACAGGCACTAGGCCAGATGTGAGTCACATTCTCATATTTGGCAGTGTCTGCTATTGTCACGTTCATGCTGACAATTGGAAGAAGCTGGACCCTTCTGGAGAGAAGGGGTTACTTGTTGGTTACAACGAGATTTCGAAGGCATATAGAGTTTACATTCCTGCTCGCAGGGATGTCCAGTTCGATGAGGACAGGGCCTTGTAGAGATCTCTGGACTTACCAGCAAAGCAGCAGCCAGCATAGGAGTCGGGAGTCAAGTTGGAGGAGCCAGATGTATAGGTACAGGTACAGACACAGAGCACAGGTTCTAGTGGTCAGAGGGAGTTAGGTGGACAGGATCCTTTAGTCATTGACTTGAAGGATGAGCTGCAGCAGGAGACGGATATCCAGCAGCCGCAGCAGGTTGACACTAGGCCAAGGCCTAAGTGGTTTAGATCCACAGTGCAGGATTCCAAGCAGGTAGATCCTCCACAGACATCTTTTAGACAAAGTGTACCACCAGAGAGGCTTAGTTATATGGCACTGATGACAGAGTTGATTAACTCTGAACCTTCCAGCTTCGGGGAGGCTGCACAACATGATGTGTGGCAGGAAGCTATGGTTGAGGAGTATGACTCCATTATGAAAAACCAGGTATCGGAGGTTGTGCCGAGGCTACAAGGGAAAAAGGTTGTGAGATTCAGATGGATCTACAAGGTGAAACATGCAACAGACAGAAGCGTGGAGAAGTACAAGGCACGCTTCGTGGCAAAGGGGTTTTCACAGAAGGAGGGTATTGATTATGAGGAGACCTTTGCCCCTGTTGTCAGGTATTCTTCCATTTGGACCATTATTTCACTAGCAGCTGAGATGGGTTGGCATGTCCATCAGATGGACGTCAAGACTGCTTTCCTCAACGGAGTGATAGAGGAGGAGATGTATATTGAGCAACCAAAGGGGTTTGATGTGGAGAATAGGGAGACACATGTATGCAGACTGCATCGAGCTCTTTACGGGCTCAAGCAACACCTCGAGCATGGTACTCGAGGATTGACAACTATCTACGGGAGATGGGATTTCAACGGAGTGAGGCTGACCACAACCTGTACTTCTTGACAAGTGAGGTGCCTCTCATACTGGTCTTATATGTGGATGATCTCTTTTTGACAGGAGATGAGAGGCTGATTGGAGACTGTAAGTCCAACCTTGCAGTAGAGTTTGAGATGAAAGACCTTGGGCCGATGCATTACTTTTTGGGCTTGGAGGTTTGGCAGAGAGATGGATGCTTCTTCATCGGACAGGGGAAGTATGCAGTAGAGATCCTGAAGAGATTCAGGATGGAGGACTGCAAGCCTATGGCCATACCTCTAGTTTCCAACTGGAGTAAGATTGATGCATCAGGATCAGACGGATTTGATCCTACCTTGTATCGTCAGCTTATTGAATCGCTTATGTATCTAGTCAACACTCGACCAGACATCAGCTTTGCAGTCAAATCTTTGAGTTAGTTCATGGTGGACCCTTGGAGAGTGCATTGGACAGTTGCGAAGCACATACTTCGCTACATTAGAGGTACAATGGAGTATGGATTGGTTTATGAGCACAGGGGGAGTGTATAGTTAGCAGGTTTCACAGATGCTGACTGGGCAGGATGTGTAGAGGACTGGAAGAGTACTTGAGGTTGTTGTTTCAGCATTGGATCAAAGGTTCTCTCTTGGTTCAACAGGAAGCAGAAGTCAGTTGCATTGAGCTTGGCAGAGGCTGAGTACATGGTAGCCAACATGGCTGCTTGTGAGGGTATGTGGCTGAGGAAGTTACTTGCAGGGTTGTTCGAGTGTGAGCTAGAGGCTACAGTAGTTCACTGTGACAATCAGAGTGGCATCAAGCTATCTGAGAATCCAGTGTTCTATGACCGGAGCAAACACATAGACGTCAGATACCACTTCTTGAGAGATTGTGTTCAGAGGGGAACCATTCGGTTGGAGTACATACAGACAGATGAGCAGGTGGTGGACATTTTCACCAAGGCACTTTGCAGACAGAGTTTTGTGAAGTTCAGGGATAAGGTGGGGTTGCTACCGAATCCCTTCCTCGTTGAGAGGGAGTGTTAAACTAGTAGCAACAAGGAATGTCTTCCTGCATGCATGTGTTCTTGCATGCAGAATTGTATTTAATTTACTTTTCCTAAGTTTACTTTGGAAAATAAATTAAAGTGATCTAAATTAACTTTAGTGAACCACTAGTTTAAGTGAAAGTGAAATTAGGGTTTTTGCTTTACCACTAGTTAAAGTGAAAGTGAAATTAGGGTTTTTGCTTTACCTAAAGTTATAAAAGAGAGATCAATTGGTGGAGAGAACACACACACTTGTATTCCGACAGAGACAAGATACAAACAGGGAGAGAAAGTCAGACATAGGATTTAGCTGAGAAGACGGAGGAGCGAGTAGCAGGATCATCGAGCTTCATACAGTTGGGCTGTACACTCACATAGGAGGGTGTTGAGGTTTAGCTGGGATTTGCCAAGTGATTCTGTCGGGTGCTGCATTCGCCAGGTTTGGGTGAATTTGCATTGATTGTAAAAGTTTCATATTTTCTCATAATAAAATCTATATCTGATTGCTGCACCGGTTTTCCCATCTTGGGTTTTTCCGGGGGTTTCCATACCCAAAATAATAGTGTCAATATTGTGATGTGATGTTGTGATTTATTTCTCGGTTTTATATTCCGCTGCATACTGTAAAAGATATTCATGTTTGGTTATCAGTTGATATTTTGCATGCACTGTTTAGCCCTAGTTGAATATTAAAGGAAAATTTACATTTTTTATGTTGTTTATTTCAGCCACTGTATCTGTGAGCTGTGGAACATTTTCCCATGGATTTGTTAAGCATAATCAAGGTCTTCAAGCCCTAGAACTTGTTAAGAACAGTGAAGCATGAATCGGGAGAGACTCGCGAGTACTTGCTGGTCTCGGCGAGTGGAACCCCCACCCAAGTAACAGACACCTACTCGGCATGCACTCGCCGGACTCGTCTGGAACCTCGGCTGTGATTGGACCTGTGGATGCCAACTAATATGCAGTTTGACATGATAAGTTTGGAGGGAAAATTGATGCGAGAGAGATTAAAGAGGGCCCAAAGCGCTCGTATTCACTCACATATCACTCAATCTGCTATTCATGGTCATTGGTGGTCTACATTATCACTAAGAAAGAAAAGAAGAATGGAGGTCGATAAGTTGGTGGAGGGAGGTCATTCGTGGTTTGCAGTCTCCTGTTCGATTGGTGCTCATTCGTGGTCACACTCGGTTTGCGGTCACAGTCTCCTATTCGTGGTCGCGGGTGCTTTGAGTTTGCACTCTGTTAATGGTGTATGTCTCCTGTTTGATTGGTGCTCATTTGTGGTCACTTTGTGCTTTGTCGGTGTTCACCGTTGTGCTTGTAGCTCAGCTTAGAAGGAGGTCGCCCAATGTCCAGGTTAGTATTGTTTGGACTTCAGATTTTTTTTTAGATATTATTTATGTTATATAATATATATAATAAAATGAATCATTATGTTATTGTTTTTAAATTTAAATTTTAACTTTATTGTTTTAAATTTAAATTTTATTGTTTTAAATTTAAGTTTTATTGTTTTAAATTTTAGCTGTTTTTTAATTTTCAATTTAGAATTTAGTTTTAAATTTGAAATTTGATGGGCCTGTGGCCAAGTATCTCAGCCACATAGCCACTGTGGGATGAGATACTCAGCGACATGCCCATCAAGTTTCAAATTTAGAACTAAATACTAAATTGTAAAAGAAAAAACAGTTAAATTTTAAAATTTAATAACAATTAAATAAAAATTAAAAACATTAAAATCATATTTTCATTAAACATTAAACATTAAATTAAAAATTAAAATCATATGATCACTATTTAAATTTTTGCATAAAAAAACTGATTGTGTTTATGAGATAATGTTTATGTCATATGAGATAATGCTATATGACTTATTGCATAGATTGTAGTTTATAACTTGTATGGATTGGAAATGCCTTTAACCTCTATTTTGTGCCCAAAATGTACCATATTTTAATTTTTTCCTATTTGTCAAGTGTTGCCGAGTCTGTCCCGAGTCTTTCTTGAGTTTTTCCCGAGTCTGCGAGTCATATGCCAGCCAAGTCTTTGCCGAGTCCGAGTTGTGCAACATTGGTTAAGAAGGTGAAGGAATTAGGAATTGGTGTGGGCTATGTTTATGTCATATGAGATAATGCTATATGACTTATTGCATAGATTGTAGTTTATAACTTGTATGGATTGGAAATGCCTTTAACCTCTATTTTGTGCCCAAAATGTACCATATTTTAATTTTTTCCTATTTGTCAAGTGTTGCCGAGTCTGTCCCGAGTCTTTCCTGAGTTTTTCCCGAGTCTGTGAGTCATATGCCAGCCAAGTCTTTGCCGAGTCCGAGTCGTGCAACATTGGTTAAGAAGGTGAAGGAATTAGGAATTGGTGTGGGCTTATCGCTATACAATGTACTCATTGAAGGTCTTTGTATGAATACTCGCAAGTTTACAAATTTTTATCTTGGGACGAGAGGTTCTGGACTAAATCTAGATGTGAATGCTCTCAGTAAACTGACTTGTTCACTCTGCAGTGAAGATCAACTGGATGCGTACTGCAGTCCATGGATTGTTGGAAGATAGGTTGAGTTTTCAATACAATTCTGCTGTACCTCCATTATCCATATAATGCGGTTTTAGCTGGTTTTGTTAAAGCTGGTAAAGGAGATGAGGCAGTGCTTGAATATATGCTAAAGAGACAAGGTCTGTTTACTAAAAGTACAATATGTGGAAATTTAATGCACTTGGCCATTTAATGCAATACTAAAATTTCACCTTCTTTCTAGAAGGTTTCTTGGATCTTAGCCCTAGAATTTTCATACTTTAGGACTGCTGTAAATTAATATGTTAAACAACAGTGGAAGGGTCACAATAATTCACTTCTAACAGCCTGAAACTTCATGGCACTTCAAGGAGAAAAGATACCAAAGCAAGACATGACTTTTCATCCCTTCTAGGGCAACTTATCAGCCAACAACCAGATCTGAAAATATACTTTAACAGCAATAAATGCAGCCCTTTATATTCTTCCTTTAGATGTTAAATCACTTAGCAATTTGTTTTTTTAACTTACGTCAAATAAGCAAGACATAAATCATTGTAAATAGCAAAGCATAATAAACATATAGCTGAAAATTCGAATCTGCAAATGGCACAATTTGTGGAGCAGCTTGAAACTTCATAAATAAGCTCAAGATGAAGAAAAAGTACATACTGTTGAAATTTGAGGGTTAGGTTCAGATTTAAATTCAATGCATAAACAAAACAAGGTTAGATTCAGAATAGTACTTATTTCAATAGATTTGATCTGCAATTAAATTAAACATAATTTTCATCTCTTTCAACTTTAACGCTTTGCTGGTCATTGTGTTAAGGTTGGTTCAACTTTAACACTCTGCTGGTCATTGCGTTAAAGTTGGTCCTCGAGAAAATGCTATGTACAGTAACAAAATAATAAATAATGTTCAGTAGATGTCAGCAGTAAAGAACCATAACCAATATTTGAATCAGCACTATACCCATATATTTCTGATTTGATCTTGTCACCGAAGGGACAAGTCAACTAGGCAAACAATTTATGTACCTTGAGAGAGAGCCTATGTTGACAAAGGACACATAGTCATGCTGAGTAAGGATGCAGTCACATAGAGCAGAGACACACAGTCATGCATTCACAGTCAAGTTGGAAAGACTATAGTCCACACATAAAGTGAAAGTCACGGTCATGCTTGGGAAGACCAACAGTCCACACTAGAATAGCAGGCTCACGGTCACAGTGGTGAAGACCCACAGTTCACACTAGAGTAACAGGTTCACGGTCACGATGGAGGAAAACCATAGTCCACACTACAGTACATGCTCACGGTCACGGTGGAGGAAAACCACAGTCCACACTATAGTACAGGCTTATGATCACGGTGGAGGAAAACCACTGTCCACGCTACAGTATAGGCTCACGATCACGATGGAGGGTCGCAGAAGGATCACGTAGATCAGTCATGCTGGAGGAGCCCGCAGGTACAGTCACGCTGGAGGGTCGCCGAAGGATCATGCAGATCAGTCATGCTGGAGGAGCCCGTAGGTACAGTCACAATGGAAGGTCGCGGAAGGATCACGGTGGAGGATCCGAAAGGATCACAGACCCAGTCCCATGGAGCAGTGAAAGACCATGCAGACACAGAAACAGAGGTAAGACACGCGGGAGGTAAGCCACGCAGGAGGTCATGTGGACACAAAGATAAAACACGAGATAGTTCCAGTTACGATCAATAGCAGTCATGCGAGAGGAGCCGCAGCCAACAACAGTCATGCGCAGGTAGAAAAGTCACGCGCTAGTAAGTGAGGCTTCACTTAAAGGATGTGTTGAAATGAAAGAAAACCTTAGTCTTTTATAAGGTGGGTAAGATAAACAATACACCATCAAATATTTTAGGTACCAAAGGTCCTAAGAGAAAGGTCCAAATAAAATCATAAAATAAATAAATGGTGTAACAATGAATGGTCCAAAGGTTATAACATAAAACCATAAAATAAATGTTTAATGGTTTTATAATAAATTTATAAGGTAAAAGGTCCAATGGTTTTATAATAAAACCATAAAGTAAACAATCCAAAGGTTTTATAATAAAACCATAAACAATAAGTGGGTCAAAGGTCCTTTTAAAAACATAAAGTAACCAAGTAAGATAAAGGACCAAGAGTCAACCAAGGTGGTCACAATAAAACAACCCACATATCCACAAGATAAGGTGAACCATAAAAGGTGGACAAACAACTCCTTTATAGGACGAAGAAGACCAATAATCTTTTCTCTTTTTCAAGGTACATTGTTTTATATATTTTGTCATCATTGTATAAGGGAAAGATCCAAACCAAATGGTACGATCCCTTGGTCCTCAATACTGCTCCTAAGGGTTAGGTGTTAGTGACATCATCAAGGGGTGGCTAATCCCTTGAGAAGCAACCTAGCAACAACGATTAGGAGAGAGGACATCACACATCATCATCTTCCATTCTTAAAGAATGGCTCTCAGCCGTAGGTTGAGTTTCAGTCCCAGATTGAATCAAATTCCTGGTAACTGACTAGGTGCCTCCATTCTCCCAGAGAATGGCTCTCAGTACTAAGCTGAGCTTCAGTCCTAGACTGAATCATGTTGATCAAATCCTGGACCCCGATCGGGTCCTCCATTCTCTCGGAGAATGGTCCTCAGTACTACGCTGAGCTTCAGTCCCAGACTGAAAGTTGATCAACTACTTGTAGGACCTACTTGAACATCGTGTCCCTGGTCCTAGACTAGAATATGTCTCTACCTCTACTTGCAGGATCTACTTGGACATCGTGTCCTTGGTCCCAGACCAGAATACCCTAGAGGCATATAAGGTTCCTAGCCACATGCTAGGGGCTTTGCCATGGCATCAACCTGCTTGGTCCCAGACCAAGAAACCCAGGAGACTACTGGGGGCCCTAGGGTACCTTCCAAGGTCTTACTCTGCCCTAGTTAACTGACTAGGGTACCATCCTCTCTGAGAATGGGTCTCGTAGCTACACTATCTTTAACACATACCATGGCCTTATCTCTTATCTCAAGGCTAGTACCAAAATCCAACCATTCAAAAAGCCCTATCTAGGGTAAATCATCAAACCCTAGTTCAACCAATAAGATCCAAGTGCAAGAATCTCTCCAACACAATCTCCAAGGCAAGACATTATCTTTTTCTTTACAAATCTGTCCTAACGTTTCTTTCAAAACCCTAATCTCATCTCCAAGGCTAAAACCGCAACCCTAAAACTCCAAAATGCTCCAACTGTTGGAATTTGTGCAACTTCAAAAGTTATTCTTATTATACTTGTATTGTATTTCCTTGTACCTCCTACGGGAGATTATACTGATGTAATTACTCACGTAAACCCTAGAAAGAATCAATGTAAACCTCGAGGAAAGTTTACACAACAAAAAAATAAAAATAAAATTATTTTGTATTTCCCCAAGGTAGGTCGACCCCAGTAAGAAAAATCGGTATAAATAGGAGGCGCCCATCCTCATTTGTCATTCATTCACAACAAAGTTCACTCTAGCAGAAAAGGTGCGCTACTGTAGTCAGAAGGAGTGTTTTCCGGGGTTGTATCTTAGAGATATCTTTTCTCTCTCTTTCTTCTTTTTTATGCTCTCATAAGCTATCATCTCTATACAAAGGTTTGCTGGGTTTTTCTAGATTGGATTTCCTAGGATAATTTCTTGTGTTCTTTGTTTATGTGCTTTGTCTTTCTTCTAGAGATCCTATTGTTTATTTGCAATTAAGTTATACTGCTATAATCTTGTAAAAACTAAGATGGTATCCGAGCAGTTCTAGAAGAGGCCATTATCGGAAGCTAGGGTTTGACCTTCCAAGGCCTTCCCCTCATCTCTTCAACAGAAAAGAGCTGTGGAAACTTTGATTTAGGGGAGGCACATCTTTTGGTGAAAAAAAAAAATTATGAGAAGTTTCATTTTTCACCTAATTTTGTTGCAACAGAAATTAGAGTTTCAAGTTTTGCACTGATCAAGCCATTGTTTTGGCTCGACCTCATCATCCCTCAACTCGCCTTGATAGGGCACATCTATCTGTGAGGTTAATTTCTTTAAATTCAAAAGTTTATTTTTGAACTAACACCTGCTAGGGTTTCTGGTTCAGATTTGCAGACAAGATGATTAGAATGAAGGTTGAAGATCGTCTAGATGGGGCTACAAACTTCATGTCTTGGAAGCCTAGAGTTCTTCTCATCCTAGAAGAAAATGACCTCTTGAAGTTTGTCAATCAGAAGGTTTTAGAACCAGAAGCTGAAGAAGACAAGTCCTAGTGGAGGAAGAGTGATGCTAAAGCAAGAAGGATTTCGGTGGACTCGGTCAAGGATCACTAAGTTCTGCAAATATCAGAAAACAAGACAACTAGGAAGATGTTTAAGACATTGAAGAAGTTATTTGAACACAACAGCATCAATGTGACTCTCACATTGAGGAACCATCTGCCAAATATGAAGATGATTAAGTCCGAATCAATTGCCTCATATTTCATGAGGATCACCGAACTTCGGGACAAGCTAAGGTCCAATGGAGATAACATTGAAGAAAAGGAGCTTGTCATGATCACTCTAAATGGTTTTCCACCATCTTGGGAGTCTTTCATCCAAACCATAAGTGGTCGAACCAAGCTGCCCAAATTTGACAAGTTATGGGCAGATTGCACTCAGGGGGAGACAAGGATTGCAACAAGGCAAAGACTCCATGATCCTCAAGTTGAGGAGAATCAAGCCTTCATTACTCATGCCAAGAAAGGCAAGGGAAAAGGAAGGAAGTTTCACAATCATAAGCACCAAGATAGGAGACCAAGTTCTTCTCCAGATCAGAGAGAGAAGAAGAAGGATTTATCACACATATAATGCCATAAGTGTAAGAAATATGGTCACTATGCAAACAAGTGTTTTAGTACAAACAAGAGGAAGCATGCGGCCTCAATTGCTGATGTTGTTGAAGACACTCCTTACAAGAAGTCAAGTAACGATGATCGTTCGGATTTCTTCTTCTAGCACTCTCCATATTGAAGAGATGATATGAAGATCCAAACTATGATGATCTTCCAACAAGCATATGAATATCATCGTACTCTAGTTGTGAAAGCCCATCAGCAAAATAATAAAAGATAAGGATTTGATTTTACATGCGCTGGTAGGTTAGATCGGGTTGCTTTAAATATGTTTTACGCAGATCTACATTTCTAGATTCAGGAAGTTGTTGAGCATGTGATATAGTTCCTTTATTGATGAACAATAGGCTTGTGTAGTATTTGCTATGCACATGATTGTTTAAATAACATGTCATGCTGCACAACACATCTAGGATGACACCTTCTTTATAACGTACTTAGAGTAGTACACACTCTTAATGGTATGCTATAAGGGAGACCATAAGCATCCAAATAATGGCCACATATGTGTTGTGTCGAAGCATTGACTAAAAGATGCCTACATTCTTGGAGAAATTATTGTTGATACATTGATTATGTAATGTTCATAACCATCTGATGGGATTTAACTTGTAGGGAATGCTATGATCTACAAGGACAAGTGATGCCATTGATATATAGATGGATCGGAAGCGGAAAGCCTCTAGAACCATGAATCTCAGACCCAAAATGATCTCATGTTGGTCTCTTTGCTATGGCAAGCAGTTTCGTTCCAGTCAGAGTCATAGCAAATGAATTATGGAGGAAAAAATTTACTCATCAAATCTTTGAGAGACAGAGGGAGTTATTCCTCAAAGATGAGGATCCTGGTCTATTGCATATGATCGAAACCTGATAAAGTCTTCCTAAGTCAAGGAAGAACAAAGTTAAGATCCTGAGTAGATCAAGCATGATGATGGTGACTATACTGATGACGCTACTATCTTTGATTAGACAAGACAATTGAAGGATCCGTGATGAACCTAGTCGTCACCAAGATGGATACTTACTTTGTATCCTTGGATGCCCAGTCTACATTCATGTGCCCAAGGATAAAAGGACGAAGCTAGAACCTTTAGGCAAGAAGGGAACATTCGTGGGATATAGTGAGTCTTCAAAGGCTTACAGAATATACATTCCAGGATCGAGGCAAATCAAAGTCAGCAAGGATGTGACCTTTGAAGAAGAGATGGCTATCTGAAAAAGAAGAGGATTTGATATGGAGATCAATGATGACGAAGAGATGAGATCATCTCCCCCTCCAGAAGTTAAGAGGGAATTTGTAGAAAAGACTGAACTGATCGATCCCATTGATCCAGTTGAGCCAATTGATGCTCCCACAGATATGGTAGTAAGCTGGAAAAGGCCTAGATGGGCACACCAGACATTGCAGGATGTAGAGGGGGACAAAGCCCCACATAGAACCCATCGGGAAAGCAAAAGACCTCATAGGGTCTCGAGTTATGTAGCATTGATGAGTCACATCATTGACTCAGAGCCTACCGCGTACGTAGAAGCATCTAGACACCAAGTTTGTGAGGATGCCATGACAAAGGAATTTCGGTCCATCATGAAGAATGACGTATGGGAGGTTGTAGCAAGACCTGAGGGGAAGTGAGTAGTGACCTCCAAATGGATTTTCAAGATTAAACACGGAGTAGATGGAAGTGTGGAAAAACACAAGGCTAGATTTGTTGCCAGAGGATTCTCTCAAAAAGAAGGAATTGACTATGATGAAACACTTGCTCCTTTGGCTCGATATACTTCCATCAGGACCATCATTGCTATTGGCTATGGGATGGAAGTTGCATCAGATGGATGTAAAGACCGCCTTCCTCAATGGTATTATCAAGGAAAAAGTTTACATTGAACAACCAAAAGGGTTTATTGTCCATGGGAAATATTCTCACGTATGTAAACTGAAAAAGGCATTATATGGACTCAAGCAAGAACCTTGTGCTTGGTATGGACGGATAGATGGATACCTGGTAAACTTGGGATTCACCAAGAGTGATGCGGATCCTAATATTTACTTCAAGATTGTGGATGATGAGCCACTGATTTTGGTCTTGTATGTGGACGACTTGTTTCTCACAGGAAATGAGAAACTAATTGGATTGTGTAAGAAGAAGCATGCCTCTGAGTTTGAAATGAAGGACCTGGGATTGATGCATTACTTCTTGGGATTAGAAGTATGGCAGAGATAGAAGGAAATTTCCCTAAGTCAAGGAAAATATACCATTGATATATTGAAGAGATTCGGGATGTTGGACTGCAAGTCCATGGCTACTCTGATGGATGAAAATTTCAAGAGACTGAAGGAATCTACCTCAAATTTTTATATGATTGATCCCACCATGTATCGCCAGTTGATTGGCTATTTGATGTATATGACGAACACCAAACTAGATATATGTTTTGTCGTAAATACTCTCAGCCAATTTATGAGTGACCCGAGGAAGATTCACTCGATTTCTGCAAATATGTTCTTAGATACTTACGTGGCACTTTGGGATATGGGCTAAGATATGCTTCAGGATGTGATACGACATTACAAGGATTTTCTAACTCAGATTGGGTCGGGTGTGTTGTAGATAGGAAGAGTACTTTCGAATGTTGCTTAAGTTTGGGCTCTGCAGTGATTTCTTGGTGTAGCAGGAAGCAGACCTCAAAACACTTAGCACCGCAGAGGCCGAGAAGCAGTATGGCATCGAAAACTCCTTGCTGGATTATTTGGTCAGATTCCAGGACCAACAATGACTCACTATGACAACCAGAGTTGTATATAAATGTCAGTGAATCTTGTGTTTCACTACAAGACGAAGCATATTGAGCTTCGATATAACTACATTCGTGATATGGTGCAGAAAGGTGCAGTCGAGTTACAGTATGTTCCGACAAATGACCAGATTGCAGATGTTCTTACCAAGCCTCTTATCAGGACAAACTTTGAACACTTTTGCATAAGACTTCGAGTAGAAGAAAATGCATCCCTCTTGGAGAGGGAAAGTTGAGACATACATCTACACTGCTTTCACACTGGTGCCTCTACTCGTTCTGAATCTCATCCTGGAATGGGAAAAATCCCATCGGCATTATGAGACGGGCAAGTAATAGATGGTCCTATGCACTAGTGACCACTATTCATTCTGATTCTCAACCTAGTGTTTTGGAGAATTCCCACCAGCTCTTGAGATGAATTGGTAGTAGATGGTCGTGTACACTGGTGACCTCTAATTGTCCTGGTTCTTAACCTGGTGTTTTGGAGAATTCCCATTAGCCCTGGTTCTCAACTTGGTGTAGGAGAATTCCCACTTGCCCTGGTTCTCAACTTGGTGTAGGAGAATTCCCACCAATACTCGAGATGAACTGGTAGTAGATGGTTGTGTGAAGCATGTCCTGGTTCTCAGTTAGAGACGGTCTTGATTTGTAGTAGATGAGATGTACTCTCAATAGTGTTGACAACCTTCAATATGTATAGAGATGATCGAGACAAATGAGATGTATAGAAGAGACCCAAATGTTTGTGTTGCTGATGATGACCATATTTGAAGAATACCTTCCTTGTTGAGAGGGAGTGTTGGAATTTGTGCAACTTCAGAAGTTATTCTTATTGTACTTGTACTGTATTTCCTTGTACCTCCTACGGGAGATTATTTTGATGTAATTACTCATGTAAACCCTAAAAAGAATCAATGTAATCCCTGGGGAAAGATTACACAAGAAAAAGAATAAAAATAAAATTATTTTGTATTTCCCCAAGGTAGTTCGGCTCCAATAAGTTAGTCAAGTCGGCCCAGTAAAAAGTCACTTGGAAAATCGGTATAAATAGGAGGCGCCCCTCCTCATTTGTCATTCATTCACAACAAAGTTTGCTCCAGCAGAAAAGGTGCGCTACTGCAGTCAGGAGTGTTTTTTGGGGTTGTATCCTAGAGAGATCTTTTCTCTCTCTTTCTTCTTCTCTCTGCTCTCAGAAGCTATAATCTCTATAAGAAGGTTTGCTGGGTTTTTCTTGATTGGGTTTCCCAGGATAATTTCTTGTGTTCTCTGTTTTTGTGCTTTGTCTTTCTTCTAGAGATCCAATTGTTTATTTGCAATTAAGTTATACTGCTATAATCTTGTAAAAACTAACACCAAGATGCACAAGAAGACCAAGAAACCTTAGTGCCTCAAGAGAAAGAAAGATAAACAAATACAAGTGAAGATCCAAGAGAAAGAAATCCAAGATCATCACCAACATTTCCTCCATAAGAGAAAACCCTAATCACAAGAGCAAAATCCAACTAAGATGTTCTCCTTCCATTAGCTTCTCCTATGGTTCACGAGGAAACCCTAACAAATCTCTCCCAGAAAACAAGTACAAAGATAAGTGTACAAATGATGATGTGATGATGATTGTGTATAAAAGTATTCGTTCCTTTCTCTATTTATATAAGAGATAAGAGAGTCCAACAGTACTTGTGGGCCTATGCCCTTACAAGCAACTTACATGAGCCCTTGTAGGCCACACAACTAAGACGTGAGTACAAGTGTCATGCTCCAATAGTAATAACGTGCATAATAATGACTCCAAGGTGATGTATTTAGGCAAAGCAAGTCCACGCTCCTCCATCACGAGTCTCCAAGGATTCTTCTGTCCTCCAAAGCAAAGAACTCCACTAGGTCAACTGTTGATGTTTTGTAGCTCTGACAGGAACTTTCACATAGGTTGGGTGTCAAACATGTGTGAAGTCGTCCAAGTTAATTTATTTTGTAATTTGCTTTAGTAATAAAGTGAAAGTCTTTTAATTAGTTGTTGAGTCTAATAAAGTGCATTTTAATGCATTAATGATTTAGGATAATCTCAACCGTAGTTCTCACCGTGAGATTAGGGTATTGGTAGATTAGGTCTTCAACTAAAGTATAAAGGTAGCTCAAAGTAAAGGGAAAAGACACATTCATTTATCACGAAGATAGTTTTGTCCGAAGATGAAGAAAGAGGCCGAGAGAGACGAAAAACAAAGAAGATTGACTTGTAGGTTTTGCAAGTCGAAGAACAGGGCAAAAGCAACATTTTCGTATAGTCGTATGGACAGATCTGTACGGATTTGTACAATCATGCAGATAGGTCGTATAGTCCGTACTACAGTATGGACAAACCTCTTAGCAATTTCTTCTCAGATCTATTTATCGTTTTTCCTCATTGTTAGGCATAAAATCCTTTGTTTGAGGTGTCCTTGTAAATTTTGAATATTAATGATAAATTGATTTTGAAGGATAGATTTTCGATTTCCGTTTTTTATGCTTCCTTTGTTTGTTTTCCAACTATAAGTGTGATTAATGCATGCTCATATTTATTTCTCTTATTAAGTAAATTTGAAGATTTGAATTTATTTGATAAAGAGGCATACGATAACAATCACCTAAGGCTTGGGAAATTTAACATGGTATTAGATTCATCTCTCTTATTAAGATTCTCAGGGGTTTACTTTGGGTTGATCAGTTGAGGCTACAAAGGACCAACAACGAGGGTTTCATTTTTTTGTGATTTGGGAGGTTGTACTTTAGATCTCAGAGATGGCATCAACTAACCTAAAGTTTGAGGATAGATTGGATAGTGCCTTGAATTTCTTAGCATGGAAAGTTAGGGTAACTCCTCTATTAGAAGAGAATGACCTCTAGGATATCATCAGGACGTGGTAGCTTCGATGACAAATCCAAACCTTTTGGGAGCTCATAAGAAGAAAGAAGTGAATGCCAAGCAGATGACCATGGATGCAATAAAGGATAATCTGATCCCTCGAGTATCCAAGAAGATAACAAAGTACATGTTCGATGCCCTACATAACCTTTACCCGAGCGAGAACATTAATCGAAAGATGATTGTACACAACAAGCTCATATCTGTTGAAATGACAAGATTAGACACCGTCACTAGTTACCTTATGAAGGCCACACAAATATGTGACTGACTTGTAGAAGTTGGGGAGAAGATTGAAGGCAAAGAGTTAGTAAATAAGGCATTGAATGGGTTTCCACCTTAATGGGAAACATTTGTCTAAGGTGTTTGTGCTCAAGAGAATCTTCTCAACTGGGAAAGATAGTGGATGACTATATCCAGGAGGAGACTTAGATGGATTCAAAGGTCAATAGACAAGGAGGTGGCAGTGACCATACCTTCATTTGTCAGGCAAGGAAGGGTAGAGGTACCGAACCCAACAAGGGTAAGTAAAAGAGTGAGGACTCAGTCTTTCAGTCAGAGAAGGACTTGAGTACAATCAAGTGCTTCATATGTCATAAGAACGATCATTATGCATCACAGTGTCTAGAGAAGAAGGGTAAAGGGAAGTAGCAATACCAGGTAGCAACCTTAGCCGAAACTCAGATGAACGAGTTTGCCTCCAAGTTTGAGAAGGATTTCCTGATGGTATCTTGTTTCTCTTCCAACACAATTCCAAAGAACTCATGGTATGTGGACAGTGGAGCATCGAGGCATATGACATTAACTGGAGAGTTATTTTCAAGTCTAGAAGAGTACAACTTTGGAGTTTAGGTTGAGCTTGGTGATGATGCCAAGTATCCAGTAGTACCATTCATTTCCAACTCCAGTCAGGGAACTCTTTAGACATTGATGATGTGTTATTTATTCCAGGTCTCAGGAAGAATCTGCTTTCAATTTCAGTCATGGAAGATAAGGGTTATACAATAGAGTTCAAGAGTAAGCAAGTACTCGTCAGACCAAAGACTATCGTAGGATCAACTCAAGTGATTGGGTTTAAAGAAGGCAATTTGGATAGGTTGCAGATTGAACTTGTTCAAGCCCTAGTTCATAGCATAGAGAACTTGCGCAAGTTATGACACAAGACGATGGGGCACCTACATCACCAGCCGTTGCCTATTCTGAGGGAGATTGTCACAAGTATTCTAGAGTTCAACGTTGAGCAGTAGGGTGTGTGCTTGGCAAGAATGCCAAGGCCACTTTCCCATGTAGTGAGCACAGTGTATTCGAATGTGTGTGGACCGATGCTAGTAGCATCAATCATAGGAAGCATGTACTATGTTTCCTTCATTTAGGACTTCTATCGCAAAACGTGGATCTACTTCTTGAAGACCAAGGACGAAGTCTTCAGTAGGTTTTAAGAGTTCAAGGCTCTTGTGGAGAACCAGACAGGGAAGAAGATCAAGTTTTTGAGATCGAACAATGGGAATGAATATAACTCCAATTTTGAGCATTTCTATAAGGATGCAGGAATCGAGAGGGATTACATTGTTCCTTACAACCTATTACCTCAAAATCTAGCACCCTGTCAAATAGGCAACCACGACCGGTGCTAAAAATCGACAACTATTTGAGAGAAGCACCCAATGTCACCACAATGCTATCTCCCCTCGTTTTAGCCATGCTCCTTGGGCCATGGGAGGCTTCCCAAACTAGGTAAGAATAGATATGTAAGATATACAATAAAAACAATTCTAGCCCTACAAGACCTTCCCACTGTTAGTAGGCCGGTGCCTTAACATAGTCAACAAGGGATATACAATAAATGCCAATTGACTTAGAAGGTTTAGGAGCAAGAAATGTTGGATGTTGGATAAGTAAGGTGACCAAACCGAGGGTCTTGAGCCCCACTTAACCAACACTTATTTATAAAACAAACCTCATTTTGGCCTTTACAATGGAAAAAAGGACCCCTCCTCCTTGGTACATCTGATATGGCACATTGTAGAGGTTTTGGAGGGTAACACAACCCACAACAAAACGAGGTTGCAGAGTGGAAGAACCAATCAATCATAGGGGTTGCTCAGGCCATGATAAATGACCAAGATTTGCTAATGTTTCTATGGCATTAGCATGCAATGCAACAATTTGCAACTAGAACGAGTGTCTTCACATGGTTTTGGGGGACCATACACTAGAGGAGACCATCACTGGTGTGAAGCTAGAGGTGAGTCATTTTCGCATCTTTAGTTGTCCACTTTACATCCATATACCAGTGGAGAAGAGGACCAAGTTCGAGCCCTCTAACAGGAAGGGTTTATTTGTTGGCTACAATGAAAATTCAAAGGCTTACAAGATCTATATTGCAAGAGAGAGGAAGACAATTGTAAGCAAGGATGTAAAGTTCGAGGAAGACAATTGTAAGCAAGGATGTAAAGTTCGAGGAAGACTTTGCATCCAATAAGTCTCATGAGCTATTACTAGTGATAGAGGATGAGTATGAAAGCTTCAAACATTGAGCTAGGGTCACTAGCAACATCCAATTCAGGGCAACAACCTTAAGATGTAGAAGAGGAGCCACTAGCTCCTCCCAGTTTTGTTAAGAGACCTCGATGATTCACTCAGATATTGAGGGATGCTTAAGAGCAAGTTGAGGTTGCTAGGTGCACATTCAGGGAGAGTAGAACTTCAAAGAAGTTTCAAAACTACTCGGCATTGATGAGCAACATCATAGATTTCAAGCCCTCTAGTTTTTCAGGAGGCAATCGACCGATAGGTTTGGAGGGATGCCATGGTGGAGGAGCACACCTCCATCATGGAGAATGATGTTTGGGACATTGTCCATATACTGGAGGGGAAGTCAATGGTGACTTCCATATGGCTCTACAAGATCAAACGTGCGACATATGTCAACATAGAGAAGTACAAGGTGGGGTTTGTGGCGAGAGGATTCTCCTAGAAAGAGGGAGTGGTTTACGAGAAGACATCTGCTCCAGTTGCCAAGTACACTTCCATTAGAGCAATGATGTTTTTAGTCTCCATTATGGGATGGAGGATACATCAAATGGGTGTGAAGACAACTTTCCTCAATGGGATATTTGAGGAAGAAGTGTACATCGAGCAGCCTCAAGGATTTGAGGTCAATGGGAAGAGATCCCATGTGTTCTGGATGAAAAAGGCCCTGTATGAACTCAAGCAGGCACTGAGAGCATGGTATTCCGGGATTGATGGTTACCTGCAGAGCATGGGCTTCACCAAAAGTGAAGCATATCCTAACTTATATTTCATATTCTGAGGTTGATCTACTCATTTTGGTGCTATATGTAGATGACATGTTTCTCACAGATTTAGAGAAGCTCATTGAAGGGTGCAAAGCAGATATGGCAACTAAGTTTGAGATGAAGGACATTGGCTTGATGCATTACTTATTTCTTGGGGTTGGAGGTTTGGTAGAGACCAAGAGAGATTTTCCTTGGGCAGGGTAAGCATGGAGTTGAGATCTTGAAGAGATTTTGGATGGAAGACTGTAGACCCATGGCCATGCCTATGATCACTAATTTTAAGAAGGTCAATACTTCAGATTTAGATATGGTGGATCCCACATTGTATAGACAGTTGATAGTTTCCTTGATGTATTTGGTCAACACTAGGCCAGATATATGTTTTGCAATGAACACCTTGAGCTAGTCCATGGTGGAACCGAGGCAGGAGCATTGGATAGCAACAAAACATGTGCTCATATATGTAATATCCCAAACTGGTATTTTTCTTTTTATGTGTATACTGTAGATGGCTAATAGACTTATGCCTCAATTAAATAGGAAAGCAAACCCCAATCTTTGCATGCAGATCTGTGCCCTAGAAAATACTGAGATGCTATAAAATAGGAGAAATCAATGCATGTACATACCAGTATATAGATCAGCTGATGGTGAAGAGGATGGTCCCCGCATGCAAGGATTTTGCCTGAGGAATAGGGAGATAAACCAAATCGTCCTCCACAGGTGAATGCGCCCTCCTCTCAAGCTGTATATGCTCCAGAATAATAAATAAGCCGCTGCTGAAGGCCCAGATGATGTGCAGTAGGGTTATAATACCCCTCTGATGGTGATGGAAGCAGCATGCAGAAGAAACAACGGCACCCTAGCCCAAAGCGTGAATGTCCTCCTCAAATCAATTCGCCCATGTAGAATAACGTCCTCCAGAAAAGGGAGCACTGCTGATAACTCGCTTGATACTCAAGCTGAATGGTCCTTTTTCCAGGGGAAGGGTAATGGGGGTGCTCTGGGATGAATGGAAGTAACATGCGGAAGTTCTGAACCCTGTAGATAGGAAAACGAATTGCTGTCTCTGACCACGGTGACATGGTGTGATGGTGAAACTCTCCGGCTGGATGAATAATCAACCTCCCGAAATAACTGTTGAATGTAACATGATGATGAACTAGTGCTGAACCTGGATGATCCAACCTGATGATGAACTAGGGTAGATAGATTTCGCTGTCGAAATACACCAGTTAGTTGAGCATGCTCTCAACCCCAAATTAGCTCGTCGAGCTCTCTAATTCAACTCCACAAATCAATAATCACATAAGTGTTTTCTCCATTCACTTTATCTTTCTTTTATAACTTTCAATTGCGAAAACCCTAACTTTTGACCTAATTAGGTCACTTTATCTTCTAATTTGCAGTTGACTTGCATGCATGCGTATGGAGACTTAATTAGGTGCATGCATCATTAAATAATGCCCAGATGTCATGCATGCAGGTGGCCCTCTTCGACCCGATGGTGATATAATATTGATGCCCTAGATCTTCTATATATGGCATCAGTCTTCGGTTGATTCCTTGACTGTCAGTACCCGCTCGAACCTACAGGAATCACATAGGTTAACGAGTCGGTTCTCAATGCCTAAGCAGAAGAGGACATTACAGTCCTTCCCGCTCGAATTTGCTTGTCCTCAAGCAACTGTAAAGCTGGGTGCTGTAATACCTGTTTTGCTTCCCAAGTGGCCTCCTTTATAGGCATATCTTTCCATTGAACCAAGTAGTATCTGATGATTCTGTTCCTCAGTTTTCGCCCTCGCACCTCTAGGATGCGCTCCGGAATCAGAATCAGTTGCCCCTCGTCATCAAGGGGAGGCAGCTTGGAAGATGTAACAATCTGTTGACTGATCGCCTTCTTGAGGTTGGAGACATGAAATACATTGTCAATCCTGCTCTCTGGGGGTAGTTCTAGCTCATATGCTACCTCTCCGACCTTCCGAAATTTCTTGTATGGACCATAGAAGCGAGGTTGGAGTTTTTTTGCTCCTTTCTTTTTAAGAGATGACTGTTGGTAAAGCTGGAGGCGTAAAGAAACGAAGTCTCCCACCTCAAAACTGCGCTCAACCCTGTGCCTGTCCGCATATATATTCTGCTGATTCTAAGCAGCCTGTATGTTCTCCATGAGTATCTTGAGGATATCTTGACCCTCCTGAATCCACTCTTTGGACTTGGGGGCCCTGTTATCGCCAAATATCCGGTCTGCGAAAGTGGAAGCATCATACCCATACATGGCTCGGAAAGGGGTCATCCTAATGGTCATATGGTAGGTGGTGTTGTAACAATGTTCACCCACGTGTAACCATTTGATCCATGTCCTCTGCTGACCAGATACGTAATTTCTCAAGTATCCCTCAATCCACTTGTTGACAATCTCTGTCTGCCCATCACTCTGCGGATGATAACTTGTGCTCATGGCTAACTCGGTCCCCACTAATTGGAAAAGCTCTTGCCAAAAGGCTCCTGTGAATTTGTTGTCCCTGTCACTGACAATGGTCTTGGGTAACCCGTGGAGTCAAAATACCTCTCTAAAAAATAGTTCTGCTACCTGTGCTGCTGAATATTTTGATGATATGGCAAAGAAGTGAGCAAACTTGGTCAATCTGTCCACTACTACGTACAAGCAGTCTCTGCCTTGAACCGTGGGTAGCCTAGTAATGAAGTCCATAGAGATGCTCTCCCATTTCTACTCGAGAATAGGTAAGGGATGTAGTAAACCAGCCGGGTGGGTGTGTTCTATTTTGTTTTGTTGGCACAAGCTGCACTCCCTCACATTTTGTATCACATCTTTCTTGAGGCCCTTCCATGAGAACCTTTCTCTATTCTGTCTGTAGATCTTGAAAAACCCTTGATGCCTTGCTAATGGTTGCATCGTGCGATGCCCGTAAAATTTTTCTTTTTGAGGGGAGACTCGGGAACCAAGAAGATTCTATTTTTGTAGTATATGATGTCATCAATGACCCTGTACCTATCATCTTGAATCTGTCCATCCAATAGCTCGCAAGCAAACTTATCTTTGGAGTACTCAACCAAAAGATGAGACCTCCAATCCGATGAGATGCTCATAAGGGATAAAGTAGCTGGTCATCTAGAAAGTGCATCGGCCACTACATTGCTCTTCCCGTTTATGTACTCAATCTTAAAGTCATAGGCCTGAATTTTGTTTACCCATTTCTGCTGTCTCTCGCTAAGCTCTTTTTGCTCTAGGAAGTATTTCAAGCTGTTGTGATCTGTCTTAACCTTGAACCTGGAACCCACTAAGTACTGCCTGAACTTGGTTAGCGCATGGAGGATGGCTAACATCTCTTTGACATATATCGAATAGTGGCGCTCATAGTCTTTGAGCTTCCTGCTCTCAAATGCAATGGGGTGGTTGTTCTACATCAAAACGGCCCCAATTCCCTCTCCTGAAGCATCACATTCTAACACAAAGGACTGAGAAAAGTCTGGTAAAGCTAATACTGTGCATGAACTCATTACCTTCTTCATTTTCTCGAATGTTTGCTGTGCTGCCTCTGACCAACTGAATGCCCCCTTCTTGGTAAGATCTGTGAGGGGTGCGGTCATCTGTGAGAATCCATTGACATACCTCCTGTAGTAGGTGCAAAGGCCCAAAAAACCCCTCAGTTCTGTCACATTTTTAGGTGAAGGCCAATCCAAAATTGCCCGAATCTTCTCTAAGTACACCTGGACCCCGTTGGCACCTATCACATGTCCTAAGTACAACATCTCCTGCATGCCGAACTCACACTTGGACATTTTGGCATATAGTGACTGCTCCTGTAGAATACCAAGTACTTCATCAAGATGTCTTAAATGTTCTTCCAAGTTCGACTGTATATCAATATGTTGTCGAAGAATACCAGAATATGTTTACGTAACTGCGTCTTGAAGATATGGTTCATACATGATTGGACAGTAGCTGGTGCATTAGTGAGCCCGAATGGCATCACTAGAAACTCATAATGTCCGTAGTGGCAATAGAAAGCGGTCTTTGGAACATCCTGTTCCCTGACCCAAATCTGATGGTACCCTGAGCGGAGATCAATTTTGGAAAGGTACTTTGCCCCCTGTAGTTCATCCATCAACTCATCAATCCTAGGGATGGGATACCTGTTCTTTATGGTCTTCTTATTGAGTGCTCTGTAATCAATGCACATTCGTAAGGTTCCGTCTTTTTTCTTCACTAGCACTACTGAAGATGCAAAGGGACTGGAGCTAGGTTTGATGTACTCCAGCTTGAGTAGTTCCTTGATGGCACTCTCTATCTCATCTTTATACCTCTTGGGATGTCTGTAAGGAGTGGTGATAACTGCTTGGGTCCCCTCCTCTAACTCAATAATGTGCTCAAATCCCCTATCTAGAGACCAACCTGCTGGAAGGTCTCCGAATACTGCTTTGTGCTTCTGCAGTAAGGCCTCTATATCTGCTGGATGTTGTGTGGCCTCCTCTGGTGGTTTCTTGAAGGTAATCATATACTCTGCAACCCACTCAATATCTCCCTGCCGGAGTACCGCCTCCATCCTGTGTGATGTCATTGCTGTGGGAGGATAGGCATTCATCCCTCTCAATACTACCTTCTGTCCTTTTGCTCCTGTAAACTCCATCTCCATGGTCTTGTAATTTGTGGAATACTTCCCTATGGAATACAGCCACTGAACTCCTAGTACCACATTCATGTCAGGTACATCTACCACATAGAATGTCTCTATCACTGTATAGTTCCCCTACTGTTGCTACTGAAAACCCATCAAAGCTCTCAGTCTGAATGTCTCTCTTTTTAACCCATGCAACATCAATAAAGTTGTGGGATGCCCCACCATCTATCAGTACTCCCACTCTGTGGCCCTGTACGGTACCTCTGATCCAAAGAGTGTGGAATCTAGGAACCCCTGTCATGGTAGCAATGGTACCTCCTAAGGCCTTTCCCTCGGCAACTGTCTCTGTTGTCTCTCCCTGCTCCTAATCCTGGTAATCCTCCTCCTCACTGTTGGAATAAGCCTCTATGTAGTAGGCCTTTCCTTTTCTTGAACATCTGTGACCTGGTATCCATGGTTCCTGGCAAGTGAAACATAACTTTTTTCTTCTAAGGTCCTGTCGGGTATCATTGTCCATCCATTCTTTCTTGGGCCATTCTTTCTGGAAGGGTTTCCTTTCTTTATCTTTAATAGGAAAATTGGTTCTGGGAGGAAACCTATTTTTGGGCACTGCATCCTGCAAGTCTTTAGTCCGTCTGATGGCATCTGCTAGGGTGGTGGGCCTATAAGACTTGGCCCATCGTCATAAGGGTTCAGTGAGAGCCTCAATGAACAACATAATCAACTTGCTCTCTGATATATCTGTAACCATGACTGCTACCCTCTGAAACTCTGAAATAAATGCATCTGCACTACATGTCTGCTTGAGCTGTTGCAGTTCTCTAAAGTGTACCTCCAGATCCTTCCAATCAAACCGCTCAATGAGCCTCTGTGTAAAATCTGGGTATGAGGTGATGGAGTTGTGATCCAATGTCACTAACTCGTGGTACCACCACTCATGTGCTTCCCCGTCTAAATGCAGGGTAGCCAATTTAATGGCATCTGTCTCAATCATGGGGTTGAGCTGGAAGTAGGTATCCAACTTCTGCACCCAATTCTGAGGTGGCCCACCCCTGGTGCCCTCAAAGGTAGGGATAGTCAGTTTCCCTACGGTGCGCTGTAACTCATAGTTTTGGGTGAAAGGCCTTTTGTAAGCTTTGGGTTTGTTCTTACTCTTGAAATGGCAGAAGTCGGTGAAGGTCATGGCTGACTAGAAGTCATCTCCTAAAGCTCTATATTCTCTCAGATAGGCACTCATGGATTCTTCTGGTTCTACTTGTGCTAGAGGCACTGCGGCTGGACTATCTAGGAATTGAGGCATGGTGGGTCGGAATGGCTTGTATATATGGGGATGGCTCTGCATGTTGGTATGTAAGTGCTCCCTACTAATGCTGGTGGATACCCTATCACTGTTGGGAAATACGGGACTATGTGGGGTGGGTCCATTCTTCTCAATCATTTGCCTGAAGGTGCTCATCATTTCTTTTTGCCGAGTAGTAAGTTCTTTTATGGCTGATATAAGACTGTTGAAAGCTATTTTATCATCGTCGGCCATTGTTTCTTTGCCTTTTCCAAACTGATACTCTTTGTTTCCCAAATCTATGTCCTCTAACTCCTGTTCTCTGTCTCTACACCTCTGTCTCCGGTAAGTAATGTTGTAAGGGTCTTCTAAATTCATTTATTATTTTTGCATGCCCATAACTGGCAAGAAAAATAGCTTTGATACCACTGTAATATCCCAAACTGGTATTTTTCTTTTTATGTGTATACTGTAGATGGCTAATAGACTTATGCCTCAATTAAATAGAAAAGCAAACCCCAATCTTTGCATGCATGTGGTTGTATGCAGATCTGTGCCCTAGAAAATACTGAGATGCTATAAAATAGGAGAAATCAATGCATGTACATACTAGTATCTAGATCAGCTGATGGTGAAGAGGATGGTCCCTGCATGCAAGAATTCTGCCGGAGGAATAGGGAGATAAACCAAATCGTCCTCCACAGGTGAATGCGCCCTCCTCTCAAGCTGTATATGCTCCAGAATAATAAATAAGCCGCTGCTGAAGGCTCGGATGATGTGCAGTAGGGTTATAATACCCCTTTGATGGTGATGGAAGCAGCATGCAGAAGAAACGGTGGCACCCTAGCCCAAAGCGTGAATGTCCTCCTCAAATCAATTCGCCCATGCAGAATAACGTCCTCCAGAAAAGGGAGCACTACTGATAACTCGTTTGATACTCAAGCTGAACAGTCCTTCCAGGGGAAAGGTAATGGAGGTGCTCTGGGATGAATGGAAGTAACATGCGGAAGTTCTGAACCCTGTAGATAGGAAAACAAATTGCTTTGTCTCTGACCACGGTGACACGGTTTGATGGTGGAACTCTTCGGCTGGATGAATAATCAACCTCCTGAAATAACTGCCGAATGTAACATGATGATGAACTAGTGCTGAACCTGGATGATCCAACCTAATGATGAACTAGGGCAGATAGATTTTGCTGCCGAAATACACCATTTAGCTAAGCATGCGCTCAACCCCAACTTAGCTCGTCGAGCTCTCCAATTCGACTCCACAAACAATAATCACATAAGTGTTTTCTCCATTCACTTTATCTTTCTTTTATAACTTTCAATTGCGAAAACCCTAACTTTTGACCTAATTAGGTCACTTTATCTTCTAATTTGTAGTTGACTTGCATGCATGTGTATGGAGACTTAATCGGGTGCATGCATCATTAAATAATGCCCAGATGTCATGCATGCAGGTGGCCTTTGGCTCTGGTGGCCCTCTTCAACCTGATGGTGATATAATATTGATGCCCTAGATCTTCTATATATGGCATCAGTCTTCGGCTGATTCCTTGATTGTTAGTATCAGCTCGAACCTACAGGAATCACATAGGTTAAGGGGTCGGTTCTCAATGCCTAAGCAAAAGAGGACATGACAATATACTTGATGGGCATAATGGAGCATGGATTGAGATTGCCTTGGAGATGGTAAAGTGAAGTTGCATGTATACATACTCAAATTAGGCAGGCAATGCATTAGACATGAAGAAAACCTCAGGGTGTTGCTTCAACTTGGGATCAATGATGATATCATGGTTCAACCAGAAGCAGACTTCCATGGCACTTAGTTTAACAGAGGCAGAGTACATGACAATGAATGTAGCCAGTTGTGAAGCCATCTAGCTTCACAAGTTGCTAGTAGGTTTATATGATGAGGAGTTGGACCCCATAGTGATTTGCTGTGATAATCAAAGTTGTATCAAACTGTCTGAGAATCTATTTTTTCATGACATTTAAACATATTGAGATCATGTATCACTTCATTCGAGATAGGATTCAAAAGGGAATAGTGAAGCTCCATTATGTACCCCCAGATTAATAGGTTGTAGATATTATGACCAACTTGGATTGGTGTAGAATTCCTTCCTTGCTAAGTGGGATTGTTGATGTTTTGTAGCTTGAACAAGAACTTTCGCATAGGTTAGGTGTCAAACATGTGTGAAGTCATCCAAGTTAATCTATTTTATAATTCACTTTAGTAATAAAGTGAAAGTCTTTTAATTAGCTATTGAGTCTAATAAAGTGCATTTTAATGCATTAGTGATTTAGTCTAATCTCAACCGTAGATCTCACCATGAGATCAGGGTTTTAGTAAATTAGGTCTTCAACTAAAGTTTAAAGATAGGTCAAGGTAGAGGGAAAAGAGACATATTTTTCATGAAGATAGTGTTGTCCAAAGATGAAGAAAGAAGTCGAGAGAAACAAAAAACAAAGTAGCAAAGAGAAGATTGACTTGTAGGTTCAATAGGTTGAAGAATAAGACATAGGCAACGTTTCTGTACAACCATACATATATATAGATATATATAGATTAGTATAGTTGTATGGATAAGTCGTACTACTGTGCGGACATACTTCTTAGATCTATTTGTCGTTTTTCCTCATTGGTAGGCATAAAATCCTCTGTTTGAGGTGTCCTTGTAAGTTTGAATAATAATGATAAATTGATTTTGAAGGACAGACTTTCGAGTTCCGTGTTTTATGCTTTCATTGTTTGTTTTCCAGCTATATATGTGATTAATGCATGCTCAAATTTATTTATGTTACTATGTAAATTTGAAGTTTTGAATTTATTTGATAAAGAGGCATAAGACAATAGTCACCTAGGGCTTGGGAAATTTAACATCAACTACCCTTTGCAAGAACACTGATGAAGCCCCGGGCATCTTTGAGCCATCTCCAATCCTCCAAATAGGAAACCAATTTGCCACATGCCAACTAGGGCTTGAAGCCCTCTTCCATGGTACAAAACGTTCCACATCCCCTGAAGGGCACTCTCCAATTAAGTGGCTCCTCCACGATACCTCAGTGAAGGGCATCCACCAAACCACCAAAAGATCTCCAATGCCTAAAAGGGAAGAAACCAAGCCAACACCATCTAGAGGTCAAGCATCCACTGAGCAAACTATATCAATTATGCATATCTATCATGGACCATCTCTTATGCTAAATCTCGGATCATCCAGGAGCTAGTAATACACCATGTATCCCAAATCTCATAGAGCACCCCCAAACATGGTGTAAACAATTTCAAAGTAACACAATAAAGATACCTCTTATTGACCTTGTGAAGGTTGATTAAGTGCCTATATGTTCTAGAAGGTAGTCTCTCCAAGTACCACTTCCTTTTTTGTTGTTATTGATGGTCTCTTTAGGGTGGGAAAATTGGATGGGGCACTAGGAATTTTTGAAGACATGGTCAGACTAATTATTTTACCCAATGTTTTGAATCTTGATCAACAATAGCTTGATTATTGAACTTTGTAACTCGGATAGGTTGGATGAAGGTTATAAGGTTTTGGTTGATATGAACAGTAGATGGATTAGTCCCACATAATATGCTTATAATTCAAAATTCAATTCTTGGATGCGCATGCAAAGTAGAGAAGCTTACTCAAGCCCTTAGTTAATAAAGGAGATGAGGCTTCGTAGATATAACTCTTGGATTAAATATTATACCTTGCTTGTCCAAAGGCTTTGTGAGCATGTTAAAGTACTTGATGGTTTGATTTTTTAGAATGAAATGGTCCAATTAGGCCTCCTCCCTGATATGATTGCATACATTGTAGTAATAGATGGCCCATGCAAAGTTGGTTGAGTGGATCATGTAGTATGTGCACATGCTTTCTAAGGAAATGCTAGAAAAACTTTATGTTCTTGATGTTGTTGCTCACACCATACTAATAAATGGATTTTACAAGATCGACATAATATATGATGCTTAAGAAGTCATACAAGAAATGTTGGAGAGCGGAGATGCTTAGAATGTGGTCATTTACAATGAGATAATAGACAAGTTATGTCAAAATGCAAGAGCTTATTTAGCACTACTATACCTTTCCAATATGGAGGTTATTTAGTACTACTATACCTTTCCAATATGGCTGTAGAGGCAAGGCATTCCAATGTTATTACTCAAGTCTCATACAACTTTAACCTATGGTTATGCTATGCAAGCAAGCCAAAGATGCTCTTGACTTGTGGCTTTAAACGGAAAAAAAAATGTCATCCTAATATAGTTGCAGATAGAGCTTGGTTCAAATTGTTTTTGCAAGTGTAATAGGGCAGCGTCTGTTTTAAATTTCCTGTAAGAAATGGAAAGGAAGGGCATAGAGCCAAAGGCATTTATTGTGCTAAGAGGCGCCTTTTACAGCCCAAATGGTTGAGATGTGTCATGTCTGTAACGTTGACGTGGCACGTGTAGGCACCAAGAATACAAATATGGAACAAAAGCATATGCTACATTGCCAAACATATCTATATCAATATATTGATATAACCATTTTTAATTTCAATTTCAGATTCCTTTAAAATCAATAGGTGAACAATTTCAATTTCAGATTTTACATATTTGGATCTGGAGTTATGGGATTGTTTCAGGAAGCGATTTTTTTGGATAAACACGGTTAATTAGCGAAACCCTACTCTTTACTATTTGCATATGAAGTATTTTACTTGAATTAAAATTAGTTGCTACACGGATGAAACATAGCACAAAATTCATAAAAATATGATCTGTGTTCAATCAAATCCCTTGATTTCGAAACAAACGATAGAGCCCCGTCAAGCAAACTCTTTAGGCCTACGTATTCGCCTCCCCAAAACAAGAGAAATGTGGATGTTAAAGTCATTTGTGACAATCCTCAAATAGCGTTTTCTATCAATCTCAATTTTACAAATCACGGAATGCTTGAAGAATTCTTCACATGCACTGCGAGGAAAGCCGACATAATATCTGTTAAGTAGAACTCTATAGAACCAAAATTTCAATGGAAAGTGCAGTACAAATTATAGGGGCAGAAAGCCTGTAGAAACAATACTACCTCCGCTCAAATATTCCATTTGTAATAGTAAATTCTTTTGGATAAACCAATGGGTAGAAAACCACGAAATAAAAAAAAATAAAAAACATGGATTTAAACATTTAAAAAAAATATCTTACAAGCTTTTAGTTTGCACGACAAATAAATTTCACTTTTTTGAATGGATTAGATTGTATGGTTTGTGTTTAAATTGGTTAACGAAAAAAATAAATTAATATATGGGTGTGCAAATTTTAACTTCACATATTTGGATATCTGGTAGATTTCAAAGGCAATTATCACAATATCTACAATGTTGAAGGTTAATGCTTTTAATTATGGATATCTCAACGGTGAATGTGAGCTTTTGTAATTTTAGTTTGTTTGAATGCTATACATTCACTAGAGTTAATTACTTGAAACTCTAATTTGATTTTGTTTCTATTTATATATAAAACCTTTTACCTGAATTAATTGTGATTGTAATTGTAGCTTCCTTGGCCAGGAAGCCAGAACATGCATATTCTGAGTTCTCCCTCACCAACTCATTCAGTTTTTGCACCAACAGGGATTATTCCATCTGAATCAACTTACCGATCCAGCAACAACTTCAATCTGGGTACAAGGATGGAGACATATCCAGTTTGGATCTCCAAGATGCTCTGCAGGAAAGTTTGAATAATTATCTAAACGCGCTTCGAGTATCACATGTACGACTAACAGACATGCCCGATGAGTTAATCAGAATCTGGAACAAAGCTCCACATGGAAGATATACGCCAAAGTTAGGATATCATCTATTGATCACAAATCCCCCAGACATCGAACCTGTGTGGTGGTGGAAAGGTATTTGGAAATCCAAATGCCCCCAGAAAGCAAGGCTTTTTATGTAGTGTACACCAGCAAAAAAGGTTCCGACCTGGGACAGAATTGCCAAAAGATCTATTGAAGGGTCAGGCTGGCGTGCCTTATGAAAAAATACATCTGAATTGATTACTCACCTCTTGGTACACTGTCCTTTCTCTATTCAGACTTGGAAAGAAACAAAGAAAAGATTAAACATAAACTTAAACTGGGGTGGGGCAGATGCGGAGGATGCATGGAAGGCTTCTCTACTATGGACATTGCAAATATTTGGGCTTCACCACTTGATTATAATCTGGGGACTTTGGATGGCTTATCTCCCAAGATAAGCCATCAATTCCTGAACTTATCTCAATCCAAACCTTAGATATCTTGTCATATTTTCCTCAGTAAAAGAATACTCCCGACTGTAAGAATTATTCAGGAAGAGACTAAACAAGGACCTCCCCTGGGCTTATTTTGATGGGGCCTCACAAAATCAAAACTGTGGTGGGGGAGCCATTCTATACCTGTTTGACACGGTTTACTTCAAAATTCAAATGGGTCTGGGGCTTGGTACAAACAATTATGCAGAAAACATGGCTTTAAAACTTCTGCTTTGTTTTGCAAAAGAAAAGGAATGCAAATCCATACAAGTCTTTGGAGACTCCATGAATGCGATAAATTGGATAAACAAAATTCAGAACTGTCAAAATCTTTTTCTTCTCTCTTTGATAGAAGATGTGCATCGGTTGGTGGACAGTTTTGATGTTTTTTTTTGTCGTCATGTATACATGTATACAGGGAACAGAATGGCATAACAAATAAACTCTCCAAGGACGGGTTACTAATAAGCTTTAGACAGTGGAAGATTACTGCAATTCAGAATAAGACCTTTTTTGAATTCTACTATCGTCCCTTTATCGATGGCTTAGCCCCTCATCAGCTCCACATAGACTGATTTTTCTCATAGGATTCGGCTGGCTCAGAGACTTATGACCCTTCTTTCTTGTGTGTAGAATCTTGGTAGCATATACTGTTTGGATACTCATGTATCGACCATTTTGGGATATGTTGGATATGTTTCTTTTTGAAACAAGCCCCTGGGCATTAGACTGAAAATGCATTGAAAGATGCATTCTACAGATGTAATTTTGTTAACTATTTAATAAAATTACGTTTTTTTCCTTGAAAAAGAAATAAAAATAAAAAATTGTAATTGCTGCTTATCTTTACCAGTAATATTTGTTTGGAGATAGACTTTCATATTATATTTTAAAAATATATTAAAGATGTTATACAGAAAAAATTATAAATGTAGACAAATATAATTTAAATCTTCAATTTTCTATTTATTTCGAGTAAATAGAGCACCTAAATTCTCCAATTTTCTATCTATTTTGAGTAAATAGAACACCTAAATTATTTTTATTGATGTTTTTTTTTTGTAAACTAGAGTAGATCCTTTTGTTGCCTCAAAAAAAGAGATAACTGTTCACATCCAGAAGTCAGCCCTCCCAACAAAGGGAAAACAGGCCCAAAAATTAAGAAATTGAACCCTCCCAACAAAGGGAAAACAGGTCAACTTCCTAATGAGGAGGTCTAAAACAGTCTGCCTCGAAAGGAAACTAAACTAAACCACTTACAGACAGAGTTTGTGAGAATAATTATACTTCTGTCTTTCATAAAACTGGAAATGAAAGTAAGAAAACATACAGAAAATACTACACGGAGTAGTAACATAGATTATTCAGCAGCATACTTGACTCCAGGGCTTGCAGGAGCAAATGATAACTTTCAATCGTGCCTCTTCCCTGCCAGTATTTGAACTTGCGTGAGAATGATGAGACATGGTGGGTTGAGAGGTGGTGGCATGAGGCTCGGCCATGTGCCTCTCATGCCCTTCCCCACTTGCACTGATAATCACCCGCCGTGGGGATGTTTTTTTCGACGTTGAACAAATAGAACACCTAAATTATTTTTATTGATGTTAAGTAAATAAAACAACTAAATACACAGCTTTAAACAAATAACAAACTAACAATAAATTAAAAACTAAATTCACCTTCAACAAATGCTCAGACAACATTATTAATTTATTATTATCTTTTCAGAGTAACATTACTTTTATTAAAAACTAAATTCACCTTCAACAAATGCTTGGACAACATTATTAATTTATTATTTATCTTCTCATAGTAACATTGCTTCTATTTTTTCATTCAGGTTAGATGACAAAGTATAACACTCGGAATCCATATTAAAAAAATAAAATAATTCAGGTTAGATAACAAAGGTATAACACTGAGAATTTATTTAAAAAAATAAAATTAACTTAGGTTAAATGACAAAGGTTTAACTGGGAATCCATATTAAAAAAATAAAGTTAAACGTGTCCATTAATGTAGTATGGTAAGAAGAGTTTTCTTAAACATCTTTCAATTACACAAGAACGTTAAGAATTGTCAGTGCAAGGAGGAGTCGGGGGTGTTGATACAGGCTCAACAGGGCGCGCAGGAAGGCAGGAGATCCCGCGCTTGGCCCAGGCGGGGTGGGGGCAATGATCCCCTCTATCTGGCATGGCGGCAGCTCCGGTAAGGAATCGAGGGGCATCCAGGATCAATGGGAGCAAGGATGGATTGGGTGAGGGAAAGAAATCTGGGGTGGGAGGATGTCTCCCGAGGGCCCAATCTATCCCGACGATCCAGATCCGGTTAGAGTCAATTCGGGAGAAAATAGAGATGTGGAAGGAGAAGGCCCTAATTGGGAAATTCATAGGGATCTGGCAAAGGGAGAAAGATCTGGTTCATTGGATTCAGAGCACCTGGAGCCCAAAGGGGCATTATGATCTGCAGCTGGGGGCCAAGAGTTTTTTCAGCATTATTTTTTTCAACCAGGAGGATCGTGACAGGATCCTGGAAGGGGGGGCGTATTTTTTCTTCTCTGATGGGCTCTATTTGTGACCATGGAAGGAACGGTTTAACCCCGACTCAGAGGATTTGACTGTTGCCCCGGTCTGGATCCACCTGGTTGGGCTTCCTAGGGAATACTGGGAGATGGAGATCCTGTGGGACATTGGGAACTCTATAGGGGAATTTGTGAAAATCGTTGAGCAGACCCGTCTCCAAAGGTATACAACCTTTGCCCAGATCTGTGTGTATATGGATCTCTCGAAGGACCTCCCTGAGGCTATCAGTCTGAACTGGGATGACGAGGAATGGGTCCAACAAATTGACTATGAGCAACTGCCCTTCCGGTGCAGGATCTGCCATGAGTACGGCCACTTCAGGAGAAATTGTCCCAGGGGGGATCAGGAGAAGGTTGAGCAAACCCCGGAAGAAGCTCCAGGGAGTGAGGGTTTCACTCAGGTCAAGAGCAGGCGGAGGGGCAGAGGCAATGGAGGGCAGAAGCAGCGTAAGGGCGGAGCAGGAAAGATGGGGGGAGTTTCAAATCCCTTCCAGGTCTTGGAAGAAGTCACGGAGGAACAGACGCAAGAGGGGGAAGTGACGGGTAAAGCCCAGGAGATTGAGATGCTGGAGGTGGGAGACGTAGACATCAGCGATAGCCTGCCGGTCACCATGGAAGCGGACGAAGCTGAGGACATGGACTTAGGGGATTTGGATCTGGATGCCTTGGAAGCAGAATGCAGGAAAACTGGCTCAGGCTATGTCCCCAGAGAGCAAATCGAGCTCTTACAACAAGCAATTATCCGATCTAAAGTGCATAAGGATCTGGGGATAAGCACGGAGGGGTAGAAAGGCAGCAAGAGGAAAACACCGGAAGAAGATCAGAAGCGAGGGAGGAAATCGAACAAGCAAAGGATAGCAGAAATAGGAGTCAAGCTGATTGAATCAGGCCAATATCCCACAATCAAGGTGACCTTTTCTGAAGTAAGCAAGGTTTCCCAATGAAGATAGTGACCTAGAATATTAGGGGGTGTAATCACCCAAGGAAGATCAAGCAAGAAAAACTAGACATCCTTTTTTTACAAGAGACCAAATGTAGCTTTGAGTCAATGCAACAGATTGGGTAGAAGATTTGGAAAGGCAGCAAGGCAATGGCTTTAGATGCAGATGAGATGAAAGGGGGGATAGCTATCTTGTGGCACGACCGCGAGGTGGACCTCATGGGATGGCGAGCGAGGCATTTCTCCCTGGCGGCTGACTTCCAAATCTTGGGTTCAGAGATCAAAGGGACAATCGTGAACATCTACAAACTGAGTGCCTTGCCGTAGAAGCAGGAGTTCGTCAACCATCTAAGATGGCTTAGCACATCGGCATTAGAGGGCAACTGGATATTAGGAGGGGACTTCAATTTGATTACCTCGCTCTGGGAAAAAAAGGGGGGTAAACGGACGTTGGACAAATATCAAGAGGACTTTAGGGAAACCCTCGCCAATAGCACCCTTGTGGATCTGGAAACGGGGGATGGATGGTTCACCTAGAACAATAGAAGAAGCGGTGATCACTTGGTGGCCTCAAGACTTGATCGCTTCCTGGTGGCTGAAAGTATAGTGAGGGGGGTAGGAGAGATTAGGGCAAATGTGATCCCAGCAGCAGGCTCTGATCATTGGCCTGTGTGTCTAAGCTGGGAAGGGGCGACAGATCGGTTACCAAAACCTTTTCGCTTCGAGCAATTCTGGCTAGAACACAAAGACTTTAAAGGCTTAGTTGAACAGTGGTGGCAGGAGATGGTTGACTTAGGGGGGACAAGGATGTACATCTTTCAACAGAAGCTTAAAATTTTGAAGGCTAAAATCCGTACCTGGAACAAGATTGACTTTGGCAACATATTTGAGGATAGGAAAATGATTGTCCTGGAATTGACTGCCATCCAGTAGAGGGATGGAATTTGGGTGGGACCTAGATCTGAAGGAAAAGGAGAAAGACCTTGAAGCACAACTGGAAGCCAGAGAGAGACAAGAGGAAGTCTTCTGGAAACAGAAGTCACGTGTGCAGTGGCTGCGGGAAGGGGACAGGAATACCAAATTTTTCCACAATGCCACAGTTAGCAATTGTTTGGGGTCAAAGATATACAACCTTAAACTCCCCAACGGGACCCAGGTGGGGACTAGGGCCGAGGTAGAAGAAGGCCTTGTCAATCATTTCAAGGATATCATGACAGAGGACAACAGCGAGAGGGGCCAAGATATTGATCGGATCACATCCTTGATTCCCAACATTGTAACAGGGGAGGACAATGAGAACCTTACCAAGCCAATTACTCTTCAGGAGGTGGAGGAGGTCATGCGGCAGATGGCTTAGGGGAAAGCCCCTGGTCCGGATGGGTTCACAACCAACTTTTTCCATCACTTTTGGGACATGATAAAAGGGGAGGTCTGTGGGCCATAGTCGAGGAATCTAGGACTAGCAGAGGGGTGCTCAAAGCCTTCAATGCAACCTTCCTTGCTCTTATCCCAAAGAGTGAGGGGGCTGATGCTCTTGGTAAGTTTAGACCTATAGCTCTCTGTAATGTGATCTACAAAATAATTTCCAAGGTTATAGCAAATAGACTGAAACCCCTCCTCCCGAGGATTATCAGCCCTGAGCAATCGGGATTTGTTGAAGGCAGGCAAATTCTGGATGGTATCATTACGGTCCAGGAGGCCATTCACTCCCTCAAATGCACTAGAAGCTCAGGTATGCTTATCAAGCTTGATATCACCAAGGCCTATGACAAACTCAGCTGGGAGTACCTGGAGAAAATGCTTCAGGCTTTCGGGTTCTATCAGTTATGGGGCTAGTGTCCTAGCCGTTTTTCTCCATTCTACTGAATGGATCCCCGACTAGGCTTTTTTCGCCATCCAAGGGGATTAGACAAGGAGACCCCCTCTCCCTGTTCCTCTTCATTCTGGCTGTGGAAGGTCTTAGTAGACTCATAAAAGCTCAAGTAGGATAGGGGAGGATAAGAGGTCTGTCTTTTTACGAAGGCATGGAAAAGCAAACTCACCAGCAGTTTGTGGATGACACAATGCTAATGGGGCACCCTTCAGTCCAAGAGGCGAGAGCCTTCAAAACTTGTCTTGTGACCTTTGCCAAGGCTTTGGGGCTTGAGGTTAACCCGGAGAAGTCCCAGATGTTCTTTTTCAATTCTCCGCTCATAACCCAGAGGAACATTGGAAGGATCTTGGGATTCCAGAAGGGGAGGCTGCCAACTAAGTATCTGGGGGTCCCTTTAAGCCAGAAGCTTATTAGGCAGGCATCATGGCAAGACCTAGTAGACAGGGTGAAGGCTAAACTAACAAGTTGGGCGATCAAATCTCTAAATCTCCCGAGAAGACTTGTAATGGTCAAATCCGTTATTCAAGCCATGCCCATGTATCTCCTATCAGTGTTGTTGGCCCCAAAGTCGGTGCTAAAGGAAATCAAAAACCTCCAGCGCAACTTCCTGTAGGCTGGAAGAGGAAGTAGAGCGAAATTTTCCCTTGTCAACTGGGAGAAGGTGAGCATGCCAAAGAAGAATGGGAGCCTTGGGCTCCGAGATCCTGAAGTGGTGGGGGAGGTGCAGGGCGCTAAGATTTGGTGGCAATGGTTCAATTACAAGTAGGAGCCTTGGACCAAGATATGGCACATTAAGTATGCGAGGGGGTGGCCAGCCTCGCAGTTGGTCCACTTCTGCGGGGAGCCCTAGGGATCCCACATATGGCAAAAGGCGAGGGATGGGCGAAGGTTGATCCAGGAGCATAGCTTCTGGGAAATCTAGGATGGAAGCATGGCAAAATTTTGGGATGATTCGTGGAATCAACAACCCAAGCTAGGGGAGGACCCAAAGTGGCTTCACATCAGGCTAAAATGCTTGGAAGAAGGCCGAAAAAAGGTGAATCAGTTTTGGGAAGGAAATTCTCAGGGTGATAGGCGCAAATGGGTGGTGTCAATCGAACCATCTGACCAAGTCTCGGAAGCTAACATCAGAGCCCTGGGGAGGAGCTTAACACACGATACATCCGGATCAAGGAAGGGGTTGATAGACTCAGATGGGGCTATTCCCAGAAGGGCATGTTTAGTATTAAAGAAGCCTACAACATCAAAATAAGGGGGCAAACAGAGGAAAACGAGATCTGGGAGAAGGTGTGGACCTCCAACCCATGGCCAAAAGTGGTCATCTTTTGCTGGCTGGTGGTTAGAGGGAGAATTCTCACGAGGGAAAACTTGCGGCGAAGAGGGATCCAGGGCCCATCCCGGTGTGTCCTGTGTGCTAATCAGGAGGAGAGTATGGGCCATCTCCTGGATGCATGCCCTTTCGCAGCTGGATTGTGGGATAAAGGAGCATTAGTGTTTAGGAGAAGTAACAGATGCAGGGGGAATCCGACTCAATCATTAAGGGACTGGAACCCGAAGGCCTTCAAAAATAACATCTTGCGCTTTCTGTGGCAAGCCTTCTCCGGCATGGTTATCTGGGTGATTTGGAAAGAACGGAACAACATAATTTTTAGGGGAAAAGGACAGTCTCAGGAGGATTCCTAGAAAATCATATGTTCCAACTTGATGGAGACAATTCGTAGCATGCAGTGGTTAGATGACGATAAAGAATTTGCAGGGTGGGAAAAAAGAGTTGCGGAGGCTTGGGGCCTGGATAAGGGAGTCATCAATGAACTGCCCCAGAAACTTAGGGTTTGTAGAGTAGAGAGCCCGATATCGCGGTCCCCCCCCTCGTGTTAGGTGTTCAAGGTCAATTTTGATGGGGCAGCCAAAGGCAACCCATGCTAGGCGGGATATGGAGGGGTTTGTCGAAACTGTAATGGGGAAATCTTACAAGTCTTCTTCGAAAACTTAGGGCACGATACCAACAATTCGACGGAGTTGGAAGGGATGATCCAGGTTTTCCAAATTGTCATCTGGAATGGGTGGCTGCCGGCAATAGTTGAAGGGGACTCACAAATCCTCATCCACATGGCTCAACAGATGGCAAATGGAAAGTCAGCAGAGAAGGTGGCCTCTAGTTGGCGTCTTGTGGGGAGAATGGAGGACCTTCGATCGCTAATCGTGGCATATCCGGCGCTGTCTTTTCACCATGTCAGGAGAGGGGCTAACGGGTTGCAGACTTAATGGCTAACGTTGGGGTCTTTGACATCAGGGCTAGTCGGAGGGGACAGCTGGAAGATTTTGAGGGGAACAGTGGATGCCTAGCTTCTGTCAACTCGCAGATCATGATGGAGATGACAGGGGGCAGATGATCTACTGGGTCCTTATGAACCTAGTCACTCAGGCGAATCTCAGGTCTGCAGCCATAATAGAGGAGTAGATGGCGGAGATGCTGGCGAAGGAGGGTGACGAGGAGCCGGTCAAAGATTGGAAGGAGCACAACGAAGAGTGCAGAAAGATTCTCAACAAGGTGGAAGCTCTTAGCGCGGATTGTCGCCTCATGCATAGAAAGGTGGACCAGATAGCATCCTGTCTGGGGATTGCGCTATACTAACCGGGGATGGAGCAGCTTATGACGGGTGGGTCTGGGCGGCGCGCTTGCGGGAGGAATGTTGGAGCTCCACCAATGGAGCATAATGTGGAGGTGGTGCTGCAACCGAGTGGACGCGGTCTGTTTGGGGTCCTCATTCCAGACACCTCAATGCTTCCTTGAGGCTTGATGGTGACTTATCTTTTTGAGGTCTGTTGATGATTCGGGTGGCTGCAAAGTCGGTCCATAGGTTGCTTTAGATAGGTTTCTTTTATGTTTTCTGTCAGTAGGAAGTTAGTCTCAGTAAGAAAGTCAGGGATTGAGATCTCCACAGTGGGAACTCCCCCGGCTTCTGGGTGGGGATTTTGAATGTAACTGGGGCAGGTCAGATCTGAAGCAGGTCGTCTAGGGCCTGCAGTTTTGATGGTCTCTCTGTAAACAGGTCTTTTAAGCAGTAATATATTTTTTATTTACAAAAAAGAAATGTAGTATGGTAAGAAGTGTCCATGGGTGGAGGGATCAATGTTTCGGAAGGTAGCCTCTAGGCTTGGATCGTTGTTCTGGCCTTTGCTACAGCACTATCGGCCGGGGTTTCTCTTTTTGCCAGAATATTTGAATATTTGGAGTATGATGTACTGTTTTTTTTGTTTTTCTTTTTAGTCGGAACACTATTTTGATCTATTGGGCTATTTCCTTGTGGCTGGTGCTTTCAGCTGGATCGTTTCCTCGATCCCTCTGCTCTATGGTTTATGGTTTCTCTGTTGCAGAACCTTACCTGTATCTTTCTGCTAATCAACTTTACTTATACTAATATACAACATTGATGTTTTTTCTTAAAAAAAAAATTTAAGTTGTTTAGTTGTTTGTTTGGGATTCTGAGATTTATGAAAGTTATTACTTGGTGTTTGTTTGGGATTCTGAAATTTATGAAGGTTATTACTTAATATTTAATTGATGTGATACAATATCGTATTAAATCTTTCATTTAAACATAGCCTAAAATCTTCTTCATTTTTAGGTTAGAATATGTTATCATATATGTTTTATATTTAATAATTGAAATATACAATTAAATTAAAGAAATTAACAAAATTAACATTGACTTGTATTTCATTAACGGGAAAAATAAATAATTATATTAGGAAAATGGTTTACATGTACAAATATTTTGGATAACATTTTTAATATATTTTTAAGTTATAAAATCATTTTTAGTTTTTGTTACATCGACTTAAACATGGAGGGATCAAATCCTTGAGGTGCAAGCTTAGGGATTTGATCCCTCTTGGTGCTTGATAGTGCCATAGTTAAGATGGATCTGTTGGTTTATATTGTGCTCTTCAATTGTCTTGTTCAAGAAGAGAAAAGATTGTTGGCCTCTAAAGTATTAGAGGAGATGGGTTAAAAGAAAAATAATCATAGCCCTATTGATAAAAATGCCCAAGTCTTCTTAGATGGTCCGTGCAAGCTTAAACAAAGATGGCACAAGCTTTGGTATGGTCCCACCCTAACTCCTCGTACTTAGGTTGTTAACTAAAGTAAGGTGGCGATCCTTGTTAAATAAGGCCCACGTGGTAGATTGAGTCTGTACTCAATAATGTCATATGACCTCATTAAAGAAGGTCCACTAGGTAGTTGTGTATACTCAATAATGTGATGTCTCTTTAAATAAGGCCCACTCGGTAGTTGGCATTCAATAATGTAATATGGCTCTGTCATTGATGTAGGGGGCACTGGTGGTTATGGTTAAGGTTTGCTAGAGATTATTCATAGGGGTAAAGAGCTATATAAGAGTTGTGAAGTATTTTACATGTATTGGAGCTTTTCTCTTTTGGGGTCCCCCACTAAAGTGGCATCATAAGCATTGATATCATTTCCAATATCAATTTAAGGTTTTTTTATTTTACATGTTTAATTACTTTCATTCCTTTCTTGTTAGCTATTGCAAATGTTATTTCTATTATATTGTTCATTTTGCATATTGAGAATCATGTAAGTGGTATTCAAGCGCTTTCCTAGGCAAGCATAAGGACCAAAATTTTAGAATTTTGTTTTAGGCTAAAGACATGTTTTTACGTCTATAAACACAAAGATATGTGTTAAGTAGGTAAAACTATGGTTGGGAAGCGTACATGTATAAAACGAGGTCATCTTTAGACACCCTTGTACACCTCTGTTGGTACTTAATGGGTAGTACTGCATTAGACAAAATTTGTTTATGGATTTATTCTTCCACTTATCCTTGGGTATGTTGGAAGCCTCATAAGCATCATCTAGCCCCTCCTTAGATAAGCCTTATGACTCCTTGTCTCTATACTACGCCAAGCATAGCACTCGGGGAGATCACTCTCATGCACTTGAGAATCAGGTAGTACAACTAAGGGTACGGTCTATCATCTTTAGTTAGAGTTGTGAGATCGATCGAGTACTACTCTTAGAACCCCAATGGTATATCAGAGAGCTATAGAGATTGACAATCCCTTGCTCATAAGAACCAAAATAACTTATTTTGTGGTGGTGTTTTCTCTTTTCTGGAGAACACGATTGTAGTTGCACTATTGTTGCTTAAAGCAAAGTTGGGGTGGCATTTTCGAATTGGGGTTATAATAGTGATTATAAGAAGTATCATGGAAGTTATATCCAATTTTAGTTGTGGCAAAAAACCCATAGCAGAAAATCTTGCAGCATGATTTTCTCTCTGCTCGGGAACTAGATTTTTGTTGCATCGATGCTACAATAAGCATATTTGTAGTGCCATTTTAAATTGGGGTCATAATAACAATCCAGTTACAACTAGTGTTGGGACATGTTATCAATAATCTTTTGGTGGACCTAAGTTGACTCCATGACTACAACTAGAAAAAAGGCCATGGACTATTGGATGAACAAAGGGTTTTCTACTTTAGCTCAACAATTCTTGTCCCTTGTTGAGTCAAATCAACGGCTCTAGGATACCATGACTGCCTTGCAATAGTAGATAACCACCCAATTTGGGGCACTAACCATGCATATTTTCATGGACGTTAGGGACGCTTCCTAGGATGGAATAGGTAGATCACAATCATTCCCACATAACAATAGTTCCAATCAGATACATCGATTCCCCAATATCAATTTGAATAAGTTTAATGGGTTTGATCTAGTGAGATGGGTAGACCAACTGGGTCACTATTTTGCTCTTCACAAGACTTGAGATGACATATTGAAACTCTAGTTGGGTGTGTTTTATCTTGGGAGCATTGGCAATGGTGGCAATGGCACAATAAAGCATATTGAGGGTACATTCTTGAGACAAATTTGTGAAATCCCTATGTGCTAGATTTGAAACAAATGCGAATTTTGTGGGGATGTTCACCAAGTTAAGACAATTAGGCATAGTGTAGGAATATATTGTTGCTTCTAAGTGATTGGCCCTCAAGATGGATGGTTGGATGATGCATTAACGAGGAGATTCAAGCATTAGTTGAGATCTCTCAACCATCTACATGGTTGGAGGCTTCTTAGCAAATCTTATCATGCTCAAGTTGTGACAATTGTCCAATCTAAACACCCCAATTTTGTTCCATGAACCACTTAGACCCCATCCACCTTTCAAGGTCCACAAGTTGACCCGTGCTAAAGTGGCAAAACGCAAGCGTTGTAACCTCTACTTCGATTATGATGAATTTTTTTTCAAGGACATAAATGTTACAAGTCCCTAGACAATCACAAAGTCTTGGATTACCTCTATTATGAGTTGTTATTCTTATCACATTATGATTTGTCATACCTATCCACTGATGTGTTGTCATTGAGTTCTAGATCTAGAGGTGACTATGATCTTTGTATCAGATAATACCATCATTGTTATGAAGACCGATGTTGAGTAATGGCTCAAGCCTTTTCCACCAGTTTTGTGTTGTGTGTGCTTGTTATATAGTTTAACATGGTATCAAAGCCATAACAAGAGAATGTTGAGCATATCAGAGCTTATTGAGTTTCGTGGGCCTAATCCCCTCCATGATAGTTGTGCATGAGAGGTTGAAAGGTGCAGTCATCAATGAAGAGGAGCATGCAACAAAAGAAGAACAACGATAATAGAAATGCCAACTACGTAAAAATAAATAAAGAAAGAAAAGGGTTACAAGCTTGACATAGATTATAACAATATGCCAAGGGAGCATCAATGAATAGAACACTGAAGTGTTTCAGGATTAGAATGCTACTCGTAATGATCAAGTCAACACTGTTGGTACTGCTGGCCAACATGAGGAACAATGACGAGAGGACCAACATCGATATGCCATAACTCTTAGTAAAGATCTGCATCGATAACTGTATCGAATCCCATAATTAGATCTGTTCAATATTATAGATCAAATTAAAGTGCATTCGCTTAATTAAAGTGCATTGTGCCAGTATGTTAGAATCTGTAGATTCAGTGAAGTTCTATGTTATATAAAAATGGCTCAGCTAGTTGTTGAATTCGACAAAAGATCGCACAACTTTGGTGGAGAAATATCTCGATCCAATCTCTAATTGATGTGGTCCACTTGAGTTTCTCCTTGACGAAACCAAATCTCGTGTGCCCCATCTGGACATGTAACATGTAAAGCATTCATTTACAAGAAAGAAGGAACTGGTAAACAATGAAGATTTCTCCAGTCACACAGAGAAAAGACATAGGAGAAGGAAATAGTCAACCTCGTTGTGGGAACAAAGGCTCATGTTTTTTAATAAGATCACACATCGTTGAAAAGGAATCATGTAAAGGTATTTTTTTTTAATTATTTTCCAAAGCTATTTATCCCACATGGTGGCATACTTAAGTCCTCTTTTTTCTATATTTAAATCAATCCCTTCCCATGGAAAATAATAATATATAATGAGATGATAAGTGAAATATGGAAATAGTGCCATTGTTGTTAATGAGCATGGATGATGCTCTTTAAAAAACAAATTTATATATCTTTACAAGTTGTTTGAATTTTTCATTCCTAAAAATTGTTCAAGACCTTTGTCAAAATGGGTTGAAGATTTTTAATGAAGGGTATTAAGATTTTGAAAGATAAATTTCATTTAGATTGATTCTATTGGGTTAATATGGTTTGGATGAAATCAATTGTGGATGTTATTATGGGTAGGTTTATTTTGATGAAGATCATTGAAGGCTTATTATAGTATTTGGGCAAATATGGTAAGAAGTGAAAGTTGAGGGATGTTGAAAGATTTTTGCACCCCATTTTTTGTAAAAATATTCATTTTGTAGTGGTGATTGTGTTTTAGAATTGCCCGAAATAATAACGAGATCTAAGATACATGTGGCGCTTATGTGTGATGGCATAAGATTTTTTTGATGCTTGATGTCTTTCCGTGTCTAGCCTTTTGACACATTTCATTTAGCAAGCAAACACCAACTGACAAATTGTAATGCAGCTAGTGGTTTTGGTTGACCACTAACCAATATCATCAATGGATGTGGTTGTTTTTGGTTGACCACTAACCAATTTTCACTTGAACTTGTTTCTTCATTAAGTTTTGTAAGTCTAAAATGGCACTCCCTTGTGCCTTAAGGGGGGATTACAATGAATAAACAAAACCACTAGATGCATGGCATCAAAATCAACTATTGAAGAAGAATCCAAAGCTTAACCTTGGATCCCTTTTGTTACCATTCGAACTAGCAATCCTGAATTAGCAACACAATGTGGTCTGAATGCTAGCGAATGACAAGCACGTGGGAGAGGTCTAGGCACAAATGTCACCATAGTCTTGCCTCTCAACTTCTTCAGGTAACTCCTAAACCCAAGGGAGAGCCCTTAAAGATACTTGCAAACACCAATACATACAAATACCTTTCCACAACCTTATAGCTAGATCAATGCCTTATATGGAGTTGAATAATAAACACATAAATCAAAACAAAGGATTTAATTCAGTTTATCAATCAATATGACAACTTTCAATATATTTCATGAATCCCCATGCAAGCGTTTCACACCTCCCAAGGCAATACCTCATAAACATGCACTACAAAGGGGAGAAGGCTAAGTGTCATAGGGTGCACCTTTTGGCCTAATCAGAGTTGCAAAATACCCAACAAAAACCCTAATTGAACAAATTCACACTTCCCAATGCACTAGGGAAAAATGGGACTCCCTTCAAGATCCGTGGATAAATACGCTAGGGCAGAATTGATGGGTTGACCAGAATTTCCAAATCACAAATATTTTGGTTTTTTGAATTTATTTGAATTTCTAGGGATTTTTTAACAATATGTAATTTATAGGGTTTTTTAACATAAAAAATGGGGACACTCTCAAAGATCTCTTGATAAATCCACTAGGGAAATTTTTTAGGGTGGACCAGAAAAAACAAACTTATGGCTATTTTTGAAGTTATGAATTTATTTAGAATTTTAGGGTTTTTATGCATAAAAATTGTAGCGAAATAAAATACAAATAAATTGATGAAGAGAAGAGTATTTTTATAACAAGAAAATGGCATATGATTTTGTCATATCCCCAAATAAATAATTTGCGAATAAGACTTTGTAAATAATGCTTCACCAACCTACTAGTTCCCTAGGTTGAGATGGAGACATAAGTTTTGTAATAAGGGGCTATGGAACCCAAAAGGACTTTAGTTTACCATATTCACATTTAAATGGGTCACATAAATGACAAATGATAAGAAAATAAGGTGGCATGGGTTCATGAAGACACTTGGAAGCTTGTGGAGCCTTTAGGTGACTAGTTTCCCCGCACACTTGACATGATATTCACCCAAATTCGAACACATGGGTAATGTAACGTTATTGGATGGTGATGTGGTGTAAAATGTCATATAATGAGCCAAGGAATTCAAATGAGTAAAGGAGAGTAACTCCCATGGAAGAGGAAGAGACTAGAAGACAATGTGTGCCACTTGGAAGGAGATTCCATGCACTCTATGACAACAAATGATGAAAGATTCTATGACAAGTATGACAAATTCAGACCTGGTTGCTGGCATATGACAAATATGACATAACATGGCTAAAAATATCCACCAAGAGTTCGAATTTGGGAGTTAGAGGCATCCATTTGAATTGGGGAAGGAATTGGAGCATGAAGAGGAAGACAAGTGTCATGAGAGTTACTAAACCACTAAGATGAGTTGGAGGAAGCTCATGCAGGAAAATTCGACCTTAGGAGGCCTCATGAAGTTAATAAAATGATCTCATGAGGAATGAGAATAGTTTTGATCATTTTTTAATTGGCCTTTGGCATTTTGGAGAGCTTTTGCTTGTCCATTGCATGGTGAGTGTTCACTCTCCCTGCTTGTGAACCAATTTCGAGGGATATGGATTCATTTTCAAGTTGGTTGATGGACAAGCCATTCAGACCTCTCATTGGAGCTTAATGAAGGAGTTTTATTTGTATGTCAAAGTTCCATACAGTCGAATTCTCATATCTCCCTATTCTCTCATTCTTTCTTCTCCAATCCCCCACACTCTCATGCTGAGGGTGCACTTGTTGGAGTGGTGCTTGCGCTTTGATGAGTATAGTTGATGCCCAAGATTTGATATATGATGTATGGTTATGTAATCTCATGTCCATGTGATCTGTAAGTCAAAATATCATAAATACATGTATGAAATGCTTGCATTCCCATGCTCTTGAATAACTAGTTTTCATGGATTTGGCTTCAATATTGAAGTAGTTTTATATCGGATTTGTATGAGGACTTTTCTATGAGTTTGATGATATTGGGGAAGCCATATATTATGTAAGCCGTATATTATTGGAGTAGGCCTGGAATATGTTACTCATGTAAAGAAAGTAGTGAAGATATATCCCACTTATTTATTCATTCTAAATTTTCATCTTCGGTGTGGAATATATAATTGGCGCACTCAACATTTCAAGTACATGGGAAACATATAGTGTTTAAAGGTGGATGAGGATATGGTTTACTTGTAGCAATTTGAAAAAGTTTCACTCACTCCCATTAGTGGTTGCGTGGAGTATATAGACTGCACATAATTTAGCTATTTTTGAAGGTAGAATTCTGTCATGCGAAGTGGTCATAATTTGGGTGGTTAATATGTTTAATATTTATGTGGACAATGTTATTTCATCTGCTAGAAGGTTAATTTGCAATGTGGATATTGACCAACATTCACCATGGGCCTATTTTGATGGGGCTCGTCTAGGTCAAGATTCCACTTGTGGCTTGGGGTTCGTGGTTTATATTAATCTGAAATATTATTATACTTTCAAGGCTAATGTGGGATTGAGATTTGATAACCGGGATGAATTCTTATCTCGACTCTCGCTTCGAAAATTTGTCCATTCTCATAATATTCCTTTGGCCTCGGTATATGGTAATTCCTTACTTGTTATTCAATGGATGAATCAAGAAGCTGATATCCAGAATATAAATCTTCAAAATCTAGCTCAACTGATCTTGGAGATATCCACCTCCTTTCTGCAGGCATGATATACGAATATCCCTTGTGCACATAATCTGGTGGTTAACCGACTATCTAAAGAAGGTTTGAAATTAAGGTCAAGTTATTATCAGGTGAATACATACAGCTTGATGAGATGTTTATGTTATAAAACAAGAGCAATGATATTGTTTTGTGTTGATAATATTTTGTTTAATGTAGAGGTATTTTCAAATAGGATTGTTCTAGTGATAGAAAGTCATATATTCTGAGAAGGTTACTAATGGATCATTACAGTGATATTTATATGGATGTGCTTTTGGTACCTGTTGACGCCTGGAAAATCGCAGGCAACAACAGTAAGGGATTCTCCCCAGTAAACGTTCCCAACTAGCCCGTTACTGTTTGATATGGGGAATTCATCTGGTTTACAGTCCGACTATCGTACGTCAAGTAACAAAATAAAAATGTTTTACCGGTTGCGGTCCGGTCCACTGTGTATGTTTTAGTTTTTATATTAAAGTATGAGATGCAAGTGCCTATCTAAGAATGTAAATTGATAGAGAATACGAGGAGCGGTCACAATGTGATGTGCAGGTTCTTGCCTCTCGTCTTGAACTCTCTCGCATCTAAATCACACACAGCAAGAAAACTAAAACTAACTATCTAACCTATCCCTAGGGAGCAAGATTATCATTCATTAATGAGTAATGTGTTTTGCGCATGCATTAAGAAAAATCACAAATAGCTGATACTTCTTTCAAAACACATGAACATTTAAAGATATTTGAACAACCAGATAGCCAATTGTTTATGAACAACATTCATTACTCATAGTGGAAAATTCATAGAATAAACTAGAGAGCATTCATACAAAAACATAGGTTCAAAGAGTTAGAACGATCTCACAATTCATGGACACAAGACTGAAAATGAAATAGTTCACATTTAGCAAATCCATGGCACAACATTTGAAAAATTCCACAAAGCTTTCTCCAACAGGAAACTTGTAATTTCTTTATGCAAAAGGAAATAGTTCTTTTTACATCAGATTCTCACAAATCTGTCTGGGAAAAAGTCCTATATTCCCTCTAACTTTCCTATATTTAAACAAAACAGCAAAACCCTTGGGCTGCCCCCCCCCGGTGACCTTTGGGCTTCCGCAACCGTTTAATCTCACAATTTTGTCCTTTTGTGAGTGCTCATGATTCATATAATGCGTTACATTTCGGATTAAGACTTATGAGTACTTCATAAAACGGGACCAGCTCGGTAATTGATGAACCTTTTCCAAGCCTGGGCCTTTGCTGCTATCGATTCTGCTTTGTCTTTTATTTGTCCTTTTTAAGATCCCATTGATCTCAAAACATCTCTGCCAATCACTTTTCAGTCAACTCCCTTCTGCTTTGTCCTTCTTCGCAACAATAATCATCAAACTGGGTCTGTAGAATCTTCTAAGTCCGTCTGCAAATAAAATGAAAAATTCATCGTTAATTCGGATTGCATCTTTTCAAAAAATGTAAACCATACTAACACTAAAACTAATCATCAAAAGTGAGGCCCTGTACTGCGCTCTCGTCATGAAAACCCCAAAACGATAAAAGCATTTGAAACCTCCGCCATCCATAAAATAAGGTAAAAACACACACAAAACGGCGGGAAAAACCCTCACCGGTAGGAAAACTAAGCATCGGGCAGATAAAACTCCTCATCGGTGAATGGAAAAACTACAAGTCAGAAGGTTAGTTCTCTAAACCACCGCAATGGTGGAAACCATTAAAACGTTGGCGAAATAAAGCATTAAAAGCTGCCGCATCGAAGATCAGAACAACTATAGCATCGGCTGGTCAGCTTGCTAAGAAGCCGCAACGGCGAAAGTCACATGGACTAAGGGTTCCGCAGCAAAAAGAAAACATCGGTGAAAGTCAGGACAAACCATCGGCCAACGGAACAGCGAAGCATCAGGTGATTAGTTCATCAAGGAGCCGCAATGGCGGGTAACAATCAAACTACGATTTCCGCAATCCAATGAAAACTTCACCGATCGGAAACTTTAAGACTACAGATCAGCAAAAATAAAATAAGGATCTCCGCAGCGTCGGTAAGATAAACAACAAGGTTTCCAAAACGACGGCGTCGCTTGAGACTATAACTTCGACCAACTGTCAAACAACATCCCGATAGCGAAAACAAAAAGAAAAAAATCATCGCAAGGCAAAAGTTCGAACCAATAAAACCACAGAATCGACGGATTTAAACTTATCCAATGGTTCGTTCTCCATTCGTCCTCCGAAACGGCGGTGATACAGGAGACTAATGCTCCGACCGCTAGTTAAAAAATATTCCGATAAAATAAAAAGCAGAGTCATCGAAAACAATCAAAGGTCTGAACAATAAAAACCACAGAATCGACGAGGATTAAAACTATCCCTTGGGTCATTCATCATTTAGTTTCCGCAACGGCGGCTGTGTAGGGAACTACGGCCCCGATTCACTGTTCAAAATACTTTCGACAGTGATAAATAAAAACATTTACAAGTTAAAACTTGAAATTCCAAAGTCAAAAAGCATTAGCTAAGCAAAGGCTTTTTAGATCGTTCAACACTTAAAATGAAAGAAAACAGTTTACCTTGAATCAAACTAAAAAATAAAAATTGTAGCAGAGGAACGACCGAGTTCAGCAATCCAAAACAAATCCAGGCAACATAAAATTAAAAGGAGGGTCCAAAATTTTAAAATTTGCGAAAATAGTTGCAGCTGCAGCAATACCTTTGGAATGTACTTTGTTTCTATACTGAAGATAAAAGACCGATTTTTTCAATGGGAAAACAGTTAATGTAATTAAATTTATTTTTTGAATATAAGTTTAAGTTTATAGATTTCTAAATGAAAAATGATTACAATCCAAACTTGTGTAATAAATAAAGAATACAATTCTTATATAATGACAAAGAACTCGATGGTATGAGTGAAGATTCATTTGATGTTGTTAAGGATACAAGTTTCCTTTACACAACAAGCATATTAGATTGCACATCGGTAAGCAACATTTGAAAAAATGACAATGTAAGTGTGAAATCCAACTATTAAATGGAACAACAATTGTTGTAGAAATGAAAGAAGAGTCATTGAATCTCCTTTTAAAGATAACTCCCTTACATCTACATGTTTCACAACTCGAATAATTTTCAAAATGAAGAACTTATCAATGAGCAATGCACTTGTCTTGTTTTCTTACAAAGATGTAGTGAAATAAGAGGGACACCAGCCTCCAATCCCCAACTCCCTCTCTTGAAAATAATAAAATAAATTATACAATCTATAAAGCACAAGCTTTGACTTTGTAGAGAAGACATAATCTATCACACTTTCTAACATTGCATCAGTGGTGCAACTAGATTTATAGAACAAACTTATAAATAAAATTTCTTCATTTATAGGTTCAAATGACTTTGGAAAAGTGGCGACGCAATAGAAATATGGGTAAAAAAGAACTAGATTATGGATTATATTATCAATTTATGTGTTGTTTGTTTAAAAAAAAAAACAGGTCATTTTGAAAACCTTGGAGACAAAAAATAGAGTTTTAGTCAGGGGCCTTAGGTTATATGGAAGTGTCAACCTGTTTATGAACCATGATTCATAAAATTCAATTCAATTGCAATGTTTGTAACTACCACATCTATGTGGGTGAAGCTCCTCAACATTCCCATCTCCTTTAAAGAAGAACACACATATGAGAAAAATGATAATACTATGGGTTGTTACATTATATATCTAAGGAGGTGTGCATAGTTGCATTATATTATGCATATAAATGAATTGCAATTGATGTAATGCAGGCTTAAATTGGGTTCACAAAATGGAATTTATCAACAACTAAAAATAGTGCTCGACCAAAGATCCACACAACAAAATAAAGACACACAAACATAAATTAATACACATAACTCTATTGTATTTTATTAAATGGCAATATATCAACTATCGGCTTTTTCACATTCACAAAACCTTTACTATCTCTGGATTCTACACAAACCCACTTGAGGAGGCTAATCAATGAGCTCCCAAAGGTGCCAATTACACGATGTCTTGAACAGACATGCTATGAGGACATGATTATCTTGTTCCCAAGAGTTTTAATTTATATGTGTAACCCAAGCATTTATTCATGGCTAATAATTGTATCCTTAACTTCTAGATACAAACCAAAATTTGTAGTTTGAATATCCATATTCAAATTGAGAAAAATTAAGCATGTGGAAGAAATATGGGTTCTCATGTCACGCATTATGTTTAGCTTGGGATCACACATTAAAATCTGTATGTTTCGATAAATTTTGTATGGAATGTAAATAAATAAGTCCTCTACATATTTCACACCCTTTGTTGATTCAGCCTCGCCTCATGATTCATATTTCACACCCTTTGCTGAGTGCTCATGATTCATATAATGCGTTACATTTCGGATTAAGACTTATGAGTACTTCATAAAATGGGACCAGCTCGGTAACTAATGAACCTTTTCCAATCCTGGGCCTTTGCTGCTATCGATTCTGCTTTGTCTTTTATTTGTCCTTTTTAAGATCCCGTTGATCTCAAAACATCTCTGCCTATCACTTTTCAGCCAACTCCTTTCTACTTTGTCCTTCTTCGCAACCGTAATCATCAAATTGGGTCTGGAGAATCTTCTAAGTTCGTCTGCAATTAAAACAAAAATTTCATCGTTAATTTGGATTGCGTCTTTTCAAAAAATGTAAACCATACTAACAGTAAAACTAATCATCAAAAGTGAGGCCCTGTACTGTGCTCTCGTCGCGAAAACCCCAAAACGATAAAAGCATCTGAAACCTCCGTCGTCCATAAAATAAGGTAAAAACACACACAAAACGGCGGGAAAAACCCTCACCGGCGGGAAAACTAAGCATCGGGCAGATAAAACTCCTCATCGGTGAATGGAAAAACTACAAGTCGGAAGGTTAGTTCACTAAGCGCCGCAATGGCGGAAACCAACAAGACTAAGGATCCTGGGTCAGCATTAAACATCGGCGAAATAAAGCATTAAAAGCTGTCGCATCGGAGATCAGAACAACTATAGCATCGGATGGTCAGCTTGCTAAGAAGCTGCAACGGCGGAAGTCACTTGGACTAAGGGTTTCGCAGCAAAAAGAAAACATCGGCGAAAGTCAGGACAAACCATCGGCCAATGGAACAGCTAAGCATCGGGCGATTAGTTCATTAAGGAGCCGGAACGACGGGTAACAATCAAACTACGGCTTCCGCAATCTAATGAAAACTTCGGTGATCGAAAACTTTAAGACTACAGATCGACAAAAATAAAATAAGGATCTCTGCAGCGTCGGTAAGATAAACAACAAGGTTTCCAAAATGATGGCGTCGCTTGAGACTATAACTCCGACCAACTGTCAAACAACATCCCGATAACGAAATCAAAAAGAAAAAAATCGTCGCAAGGCAAAAGTTTGAACCAATAAAACCACGGAATCGACGGATTTAAACTTATCCAATGGTCCGTTCTCCATTCGTCCTCCGAAACGACGGTGATACAGGAGACTAATGCTCCGACCGCTAGTTAAAAAATATTCCGATAAAATAAAAAGCATAGTCATCGAAAACAATCAAAGGTCTGAACAATAAAAACCACGGAATCGACAAGAATTAAAACTGTCCGTCGGGTCATTCATCATTTAGTTTCCGCAATGGCGGCTGTGTAGGGAACTACGGCCCCGATTTACTGTTCAAAATACTTCCAACAGTGATAAATAAAAACATTTACAAGTCAAAACTTGAAATTCCAAAGTAAAAAAGAATCAGCTAAGCAAAGGATTTTTAGATCGTTCAACACCCAAAATGAAAGAAAACAGTTTACTTCGAATCAAACTCAAAAATCAAAATTGTAGCAGAGGAACGACCGAGTTCAGCAATCCAAAACAAATCCAAGCAACATAAAATTAAAAGGAGGGTCCAAAATTTTAAAATTTGGGAAAATTGTTGCAGCTGCAACAGTACCTTTGGAATGTACTTTGTTTCTATACTGAAGATAAAAGATCGATTTTTTCAATGGGAAAACAGTTAATGCAATTAAATTTATTTTTTAAATATAAGTTTAAGTTTATAAATTTCTATATGAAAAATGAGTACCATCCAAACTTGTGTAATAAATAAAGAATACAATTCTTATATAATGACAAAGAACTCGATGGTATGAGTGAAGATTCATTTGATGTTGTTAAGGATACAAGTTTCCTTTACACAACAAGGATATTAGACTGCACATCGATAAGCAACATTTGAAAAACATGACAATGTAAGTGTGAAATCCAACTATTAAATGGAACAACAATTGTTGTAAAAAAGAAAGAAGAGTCATTGAATCTCCTTTTAAAGATAATTCCCTTACATCTACATGTTTCACAACTCGAATAATTTTCAAAATGAAGAACTTATCAATGAGCAATGCACTTGTCTTGTTTTCTTACAAAGATGTAGTGAAATAAGAGGGACATCAGCCTCCAATCCCCAACTCCCTCTCCTGAAAATAATAAAATAAATTATACAATCTATAAAGCACAAGCTTTGACTTTGTAGAGAAGACATAATCTATCACACTTTCTAACATTGCATCAGTGGTGCAACTAGATTTATAGAACAAACTTATAAATAAAATTTCTTCATTTATAGGTTCAAATGACTTTGGAAAAGTGGCGATGCAATAGAAATATGGGTAAAAAAGAACTAGATTATGGATTATATTATCAATTTATGTGTTGTTTGTTTTTAAAAAAAACTAGGTCATTTTGAAAACCTTGGAGACAAAAAATAGAGTTTTAGTCGAGGGCCTTAGGTTATATGGAAGTGTCAACCTGTTTATGAACCATGATTCATAAAATTCAATTCAATTGCAATGTTTGTAACTACCACATCTATGTGGGTGAAGCTCCTCAACATTCCCATCTCCTTTAAAGAAGAACACACATATGAGAAAATTGATAATACTATGGGTTGTTACATTATATATCTAAGGAGGTGTGCATAGTTGCATTATATTACGCATATCAATGAATTGCAACTGATGTAATGCAGGCTTAAATCGGGTTCACAAAATGGAATTTATCAACAACTAAAAATAGTGCTCGACCATAGATCCACACAACAAAATAAAGACACACAAACATAAATTAATACACATAACTCTATTGTATTTTATTAAATGACAATATATCAACTCTCGGCTTTTTCACATTCACAAAACCTTTACTATCTCTGGATTCTACACAAACCCACTCGAGGAGACTAATCAATGAGCTCCCAAAGGTGCCAATTATACGATGTCTTGAACAGACATGCTATGAGGACATGATTATCTTGTTCCCAAGAGTTTTAATTTATATGTGTAACCCAAGAATTTTTTCATGGCTAATAATTGTATCTTTAACTTCTAGATACAAACCAAAATTTGTAGTTTGAATATCCAGATTCAAATTGAGAAAAATTAAGCATGTGGAAGAAATATGGGTTCTCATGTCACGCATTATGTTTAGCTTGGGATCACACATTAAAATCCGCATGTTTCGATAAATTTTGTATGCAATGTAAATAAATAAGTCCTCTACATGGTATAAAAAAATCACATTGACTCCAAGTATTGAATGCATGTAAAGCAAAACACCAATCCCGTGTTTTTTGCAAAAAATATAGAAATTCCAATATGCTTGCGCAAGACATCTATGTGCTGCCAAAAAAAATTATTTTTTATGCAATTTCGCAGATAGGTAAAGGAAGGTGTCCTATACAACATATAAAGAAATTCAGACCTTTAGTCTAAGAGGAGAGATCGTGCCGATAAATATTCCAGGCCCTTGTTACCACATGAATAAAATCTAACAAGCATTTATGCATTGGTTCTAGACTTATGCACGAGACTTAAACTCGAAATTTTCTTTTGAAATTTGGTGTGAAGGTAGAGGTTGCCCAAGGGAATATATAAGTGATTGTGTGCTAATCTTCAGGTCAGATTGAATATGATTGTACCCTAAATAGTAGTACATAAATGAGAAAAATCTCATTACCAACACATTCTTCGATGATTTGATCAATGAATAGGGTAGGATAATAATCCTTAGGACATGCTAAGTTTAGCTCTCAAAACTTATCCACAGGTACTAGATTGGACACCCTCTTAGTTAGAGGGATAGGATGAAGTTTGCTCGGAGAAGTTTCTCAGCTTCTGCTTTTATAGCAACAACTTTCCTCGGGTTTATCTATATTAACTTCTATAAAAATGGTCTAACATTAGGATAAGTATTTATATCATGTTCGACGATAGTTAGGTCTATACCTAACATTTCTTCGTAAGATCAAACAAAAATCTCTCTATAGTCCTTGAAAAACATAGCATATATTACTATCTCTTTTGGTGAGAAATTTGCACCAATAAAGAAATTTTCTACGTGATGTCCTTTTCCACTGATATCGACAATACAATGACTAGTGGCCTATTTGACTCCATAGGCTAGATCCGTTGAAGACATTGGTCACTATTATTGTCACTTAGCTCATAAAAGATGTTTTATTTCTAAAAAGTGACTAATAAAATTTTGATGGTATTAGGTGTTCCATGGTATTGACCATGGTATGGGGATCCAACGGAGAATAAAAGGAGGGGAAACACCTCATTTGATATAGCGTGTAATTTGCATCTAATCTCTTGTGGAGTATCCTAGTGAACTAAGATTTTTGTTTGGGTTCGGTAAAACCCATCCATCATTATTTAGTTTCGTTGGTGCAAGATTCCACCCTAGCTAGAGATACAAGGGAATCCAATTAGGATTTCCATTTGAGATTCATTTGGTAATTTATCTTCCATTTTGGGGTGCAAGGAATTGCTTAGGTGATTTTCTTTAGAGGCTGAATTAGCAAAGGGTGTGAAATCAACAAGGGTGTCGAAATCAATAAAGGGTGCCTAAAGCAGGAGAGGGTGTCGAAAATAGCAGAGGGTGTTGAAATCGACAAAGGATATTGAAATTAGTAGAGGGTGCTGAAATCAACTGATGGTGTAAAAATCAACAGAGGGTGTTGAAATCAATACACGGGTTGTGACCTCCCTTGAGCTAGAAAACAACATTTGTGATAGGATTTGGATTGAAGGAACACATCAATTAGTGGAGGAGCTGTCACATATTCTTGGTATTTGTCCTTTTGTGTAGTTTTGATATTTGCATTGTATGCTGCTATACTAGCCATTAGAATCTTGTGTTCTGCTATCCATAATAAAATATTGAGATTGTCTCTCATTTTATGTCTACTTAATTACTTAATGTAATTTAGAAATACATATTTGAGGTGATATTATCAGTATTACAATACGTAATTATACAGTAGGTTAGAGCCTACATATTATTGAGTTGGTGCTCAGTTGTGGAGATTGGTGTCTCCAGTAGGTTGGTGCCTATATATTACTAAGTAGGTGCTCAATTGTAGATTGGTGTCTCTGGTAGGTTGGTGCCTACATATTGCTAAGTTGGTTCTCATTTGAGAGGATTGGTGTCTCTAATAAATTGGTGCTGACAAACTTTGTATCAATCGATTGGTTCCTACATGAATATGTAAAGATAAGCTTTTGTGGTTTTCTCTCGAAAGAGTTTCCATGTTAAATTATGTGTACCGTGATTTGAGTTTATGTGTATTTATTGTTTCAAAGTGGATGAATGGTTGATGAATGTTTAAAGTAAAAGAAAGTATCTTATACTAATTCACCCTCGTCCTCTCAGTATAAACATAAGTTCAACATAATCAACTAAACTAATGAAAAAAGCAAAAAACAGTAATGATATGCCTATCACTATGGTAAAAACAACTTCTACCACTAGCATCTTCGACCGCAAGCCAAATCCAAGTTCGAGAACAAACAAGTTAACAGGTCTACTAGGTGACAAGGTTTTGGAATCCAACTTTGCTTACAAGAAAGGATAATCATGAGCAAAAATAGCTTGATTATACTCCGGGTCTTCACACTAAAGGCTAATCAATCACACCATCAAATGAAAACCAATCACACTCCTAACACTCAAGGCTAATCAATCACACTCCTAACACTTTTCATGATTTTTTGACTCAATCTCAAGACAAAAAAACTCAGACACCACCCAAACTAATCCAATAAGACCCAAAAAGATTCTATATCACTCGTACAATCCAATCAATCCAATACTTTTAGGAAAAAGATGGGAGAGCTTAGAAAATTTCCCAAATTTCACCTAATTTGCACATCTGCAAAAGGTTAGGTGTGAGTGATTCACACTTGTCACAACTATGGGGTGTGAATACCCCGTACTATTCATGCATTTAATCTTGTTTAAGGGATTGAAGTCTATTTTCTAATCTGGGTTAACAGATTATGGTACTGGATGCTATTGAATACTTGTATTTGTATTGTGAGGGATTCATAATGATAATGAGAAAATAGGAGGTGTGGCTCCAAGGTTTGTTGGTTTTCCCCGTTAATGGTTTCTAGGGTAAATATCTGTGTTTATGTGTTAATGTTGTGGTGTAATCTCTGTTTTGATTAAAATAATATGTATGCTTTTCTTCTTTGCACGCGTTTAAACCTTACACATGGTTCATCCACCTCTAAGGCTTCCTAATAGGCCTAGCATTCTCTCGAATATAGATATGATGTATACAAGTGTCGAGATGAATGTCTCTCTTGTATTTGTAATCCCATGTGTTATCCCTAAAGTTGGACCTAGACTACAGGGGATCCAAGCTTAGGAAAGC
>LPNX010703166.1:37232-86042 GCA_001517045.1 Pseudotsuga menziesii | reverse complement strand
ACCATAATAATAACGAAGGCTCATGCTCTCAGCATATAACATTATAATCAAAGCTTATATTAACCAAAATTTCATATCATAAACCATGACTCTTTCCACAATCTGTTAAATCATTAAAACGCCATCTGCTGCAAGCTCTCAATAAGCTGCCAGTTTGGGAATTTCGCTATCAGTTTGTAAATTTTACCATGCAAGGCATAAATCTTTACACATACACAAATTTATTATTTGCTGAATGGAATTTTGATGATTTAAGGTATCTACAGGAATGCTAAAGACTAATAAACAATCATACCAATCAAAACAATGTGAAAACTAAAATAAGAAAAAACCAATGCAAAATCAAATTTCAAAAAATAAACACTAGGAACAACCCTAGAGATAACACCATGCAAATGCACGTGATTTTTTGGCAACACTCTTATAATTTGCTTCCACTGATTTTGATCAAGTTCAAAATTAATATTCAAAGATTTACCTAAACTAATTTCAATGAGAGTGATATAAGATTAATATTCAAATATTTACCTAAACTAATATCAATGGGAGTGATATAAGATTATAAAATAGCATTAACGACCAGTGCAAATTTTGACGATGATAGAAAGCTGGCTAGATCACAATTATCTTGAAAATCAACACTCAAAATTTTGATCATATGGGGAAGGTGAGTCGGGGGTTTGAGTACAATTTGTGTTTGAGATGGAACGAATAAGCAAATATTCTTTAGTTTGATATTTGAATTCTCTAGATTGTTCAATGGTCATAATGGGTTGCATCATTTCTCCATCTTCATAGAGATCTTCTATCCACGAGGGGTTTTCCACTAAAGGTTTTGCAGGTGCATATAAGGTGATTTTATTCATGGATATTCCATTGGATATGGAAATTTATCCATATCTATAACCAATGAAGACATCAGTTGTTGTCAGTAAGATATTCCTAGAATCAAGGGATGACCACCCATGCTAGACTTAGGTTGTATAACCACAAAGTCTGCAGGATACTCCTAAAAATCTAAGGTTGCAGTAATGCAATCTAACACACCCACAAGCTTGACTTGAGATCTATATTCTAGTTCTATTATTGTGGGTGTGGGTCAAAGACTATTCAATTGCAACTTCTCCATGGTCATATTAGTCATAATGTTGATGGAAGCTCCTAAGTCAATTAAGGTGTTCTCAATCAAAATGTTGTTGATATAGATGGTAACCACATGCTATCTTGGATCAACATATTTTTCCATAAATATTTTAATAGACATAAGCTCGGCTAATTTACCAACAACTTGAACTAAAGGGGGGTATTTTCACTTCCTTCGTGGTTTCTTGATACATAATTCCTTAATAGTCTTTGCATAAATTGGTATGTCTTTAATAGCTTGTAGCAAGGGATTTTTCACACAAACATTCTTCAACTTGGATTCTAGGTCAAATTCAGAGTGAATGGGAGGCTTCTCTGAGCAAAATATTTTGGGTTAAGGAGGAGCCTTGGATGATTGGGGTTGCTATGAATGTTGAGAGGAAGATGTTTTCTTTATTGGGGCAGTCTTATTATTATGGAGGTCATCATTGTAAGGTTAATTAAGATTTTCCTCCTCAGGTTCCTCTTCAATGGTGATAGAAGAGTCTTTCTTCTGAAGGAATTTTCTCGATCTCAACTAAATATATTGCAATAGTGCTAGAGAGATTAATTAGGTTTGAAAATTATGTAACTCAATGTTGAAAATGGGATAAGTTACCTTATTATTTGGGTTAGGAATTGGCCAGGAAGTTAGCTGAGTAGGTCAAAAAGGGATCTGATTTGGAGGAAATTGTAAATGAGGTTGAGGAATTGCAGGATGGGGATATTTTGCAATGTAAGGTTGTGGTGAGCCCATTGGTGCTTGTAATGGAGGATAGGCTTGTTGCATTGTGAGAGGATATTGTGAGTAAGGAATTGGAAATTTTTGTGGTGAAGGTTAACGCATCCTTCCATAAGAATTCCCTCACCAACCTCAAGTCATGGAACTGAGGGGAAATACTCGATAGGATGGATATCTAATTCTTCCCTTGTTACACCTCATGTGGCTAATGTAGTCACCCTCGAAAGAGGATCTTAGGGGTGCTTACCAAATTTTGCTCGAATCCTTGAATATTTTCTGCACAAATCACAAATATCAGCAAAAGGTAAGCAAAAAATATCATGAGTCCCCATCAAATTAAGCACGTCTATAAATTCTTCCTGAAATCCATTTAAAAAGACGGTATTGATTGTATCATTATTCAAACTATGTTTTTTGGAATTTCAGAGGTTATAAGAGAACCTTTCAACATAATATTTTAGGCTCTCGTCCTCCTCTTGGACCATTTTAAAAATATCATCTCTTGAGTTTCTAGTTTTGCAGTATTCTTGGTACTTTTTAAGGAAAGTATTTTTCATATCATCCCAATATTTGATACTACCCTCTTCTAATCCCATAAACCATCTTAGAGCGGCATCTTTTGAATTCACGGTAAATAACTTAATTTTTTTAGCATCATTGACATAATTGTAACTGCAACATAAAATATCAAACTCAAAGAGAAAGAAATCAGGGTCCTCAGTAACCATACTATGAAAATGTGGCAAAACCGACAATGGAATGTTCTTCATGGACACATCAAGTGATAGATTCAAAATTGGGAATCCAAAATCTACCTCTTCATTTCCTATTGTGTTTTATGCTCATTCCTCTTCCTCTGCCATATTTCCACAAATTTTGAAACTCTCCGAGCTAAATTCAGAAGGTGTTGGCTCATCCTGTTGATTTTCCATGACCTATTATATTCGTAGTTCAATTCCTTATTCGAATGTAGGTGAAATGATTGGTTCTATGACTGTGATTCTATTTGGCCCTCTTCCTCCTATTAGCACTCAAATTTCCAACCTAAAATTTCCATATTCCTAATCCAAAATCTTTGGTCTATCAAAGATGTTTTATATGCTATAATCAAATGCAAGGTGGTTATGTTTCTTTTATTAACTTGAGACGTAGACTTGCGAAATTTTTACATAGTACATGTAGGTGGCTAATCAATCCCTATAAATACCTATTTATCACACTATCATAGAAAATTAAATAACTATTATGCAAAAATAGTTATAGGCAGACATGCTCCCTATTGTTGTTTGGAAATAAATGCTATGACTAGGGAAAGATCACCAATGTACTGAAACAAATGAGATCAACTTAATTGACTATGTTTATAGGCATATTTTGACTCTTACAGGTGCATAAGACCACATACAAACTTTAATAAGCAAATATAACTACATGATAAATTAGGGAGAAGAGAGATGTGTACTTTTTTAGAAGGTTGCCTAGATACTCCTTTATCTTGCTTTCAAATTCGCTCCTTGATGCCCAACGCTAACTTCCAAAACCAAAATCCAACCTTTCTCAAGCCAATTTTAATTGACGCTTAAGAAAGAATGCAATTTTTAATTGAAAATGAATAGAACATTAACTATCTAATCAATTTCAATGTAAAAGACAAAATAATCTTAATGTCAAACCACAATCGAAAAACATTGTATTGGGGGAGGGAAACATGACAAGTCATAGCAATGAAACAAGTACACGTTTTACCTTCTCAATGCTCGACACCTTAACAAACTTGAAGATTTTGGTCTCTCTGCTCATACACTTTGAAAATCCCACTCTGTTTCACTAAATGTATACGAGGGGTGAAGTTTCCTGAGGGTGACAACTTCAAGATTCAGGGATACAAGGGTAAACAACAGGGATTGTTGATGGATAGGTATGAAGGGTGTGTGAGTGATTACTCGAGCATAACTTTGGATGTATAGGTGTCCCCCCATGGTCCATTTCATTTCTTTTTTATGTTTGGTGGAAATAGTTGTAAATGGCTACCAAGTGGTTTGGGGAGTTGGAAACATAAAAATTGGTTTGTAAAACTTCCTTAACTCCATATTTTGAATTTTTATATTTTTTTCAAGAAATTATTGCAATGCCCCTATTTTACTTTACCATCGGAACTACCCTATTACCTATTTTGTATTTGCTTATTATCTATTGAACTCAACGAGAATGATAAATCTGTATCGCATTGATATATGGACCTACTATTTTGCAGAAGTTATATGTGTGTTTTTTTGTTAGTATTGTTAATCATGGTTGTTCATAGATTTTATCTCTAGCAAAAAATTTTAATGACATATTTGGGTACGTGGTACCAATTTATGTTACATATTGAATAAATGGATGAGATACTAGGTGCATGGTATATAGAAAATATTCTTACATTGTTTGTATATTAGTAATGGAGTATATGTATGTCAATTATTACACGATATTGCATCATCGTGTGTTGGGAGACTAACCCGCAGGTTGAACGAGCTAAGTAATAGCTAGATACTATGGTACAAAACTGATACCGATAACATGCACTTAAAAAGAGCAATGGTATGCGAGTGAAGCATTATTGTTTTATAATTATTATTGGTTAATTACTATGATGTGTGGGCAGGTGCATAGTTTCAGGAAACACAATTGCCCAAACTAGTTATTCGATGACAAAGATTAAGAACAATAGTAGCAACATAGTTACTATGTTGATGTGGGCATTAACCATCATTATATTAGAAGGGGTGGAGGCATTACCAACCACTTATCCTCTAAAACCTGGTGGTATGGGAGGGTTGTGCTATGACGCGCTCCCTAAGGTGTGTGATTATGACTGTTGGTTTCCTGTTGGAGAAGCTTGGTTGATGAAGTTGACACTTTCGCTTACAGGTTTTAAATGGAGTTAGGTCAATATAGTTGACACTATAAGATATTCTAACAGAGGAAGGATAGGACGAGGAAGGTAGTGATGAATTATATAGAAGTAAGTAGGTAGATAAGAATTCCATTGAAGTTATAAAGAGAAACTTAATTAATTATGTGTGTGTTAAAGACCCTTGCTTTACTCTTGTATGATAACTAAGTACATTCTGTTGTTTTCATATATTATTATGATCTACTTAGTAGATGGTTAGATACTACAAATTCCAATTTTATGTCTTGCGTCAGTAGATAAGACTATTAATACCTACATAAGCTATGTAAGCACCAACTATGCCTACATAACTTGTGCATGTATACTAGTATTGTTTTAATCATCAATTACTTATTATTTATTTCAATTTGAAACTTGCACATTATGGTTGATGACTATTTATGTTATAATTAATTAGGTATTTAGTTATATTTATGAAAAGAATGGCTAATTAAATGACACATGAGACTTGATTGCAATTAATTAAGCATATGTGAATTGAATTTTATTTAACTTTAACTTTATTATTAATGATTGGTCGATAAATGTTAAAGTGAGTTTTAAAATAATAACCATTGATTCATTAACAAATGCTAACTGGATTTCATAAATGATAAATGATTTTCTTTATAATACTTAAAATTTGTATTTATCGAATTGAATGAATAGATGTCAAATTGATGGTTTTTATTTTATGAATACTAATTAGTCGAATGAATATGACCCACCTATTGATTTGAAAATTTAATGAAATTAAAATGGTGTTGACATGGCCAATTGGGGATGGTTGTATATTAATAAGGAGATAAGGGGGAGTAAAGGTTAGGGGTTTGGGGAAAATACAGTGGAAGGATTGGGGTGTAGATAGGTAGAGGGGAAGGAAGATAGAGGGGATCATTATTTTCTTTTGGGAGAAGGTAGGAGGAACATAACTGGATTTTGTGAGAACTTGAGAAAATATTGGTTGGTTGTTGTTCTTAGGCTTTGGGAATGAGGGGCCAAGAAACATAGGTTTTTGGAGCTAGGCAGTTGGCAAGGCTGTTCCTAGTTGGTTGGGAGGTAAACTTGGTTGGAAAGTTTAAAAGAAGCTAAGAAATCTCAAATTTTTGGACATAAATTCTACAACCTACGTGTATTTTCCTAATTCCTATTTCGCTAGTTCAAATTTTGAATTATTGTGAATTTATTTTTTTGAATTAAAACTGAATACATTATATTCTATATTTTTCTATTTGTTTAGAAATGAAAAAGTTATCTTTCATCTAAGTTAGCAAATCAAATTATTTGCTTGAACAAAAAGTGAATATTTTAGAGTATGCATGCCAAGAATATAGATACATATTTATTTTGAATTAGTATTAGGGCCCCTGTGAGGTAGCTCATAGGAGGTCCTTACACATGGAATTAGATCTCTAGTTCAAACTCTGGAGCCATAAGGGCTTACGTGAAAATCTAAGAACTCTTGAAATGAACAGAACAAAAGTATGAAATACAAACATAACAACGAGTAAACACAACCCATTTATTGGATAGACAAAATCTATGAACTACAATGGTTATCATGAGGGGAAGTCATTGAGGCTACCTATAAGATGAAGGAGACATATAGAGTGTACAAGGGAGGAACTAAGTTCATGCGTTGTGACTTATCTGTGAGATAGGTGCTTTAAAATTAAAAACTATTGCTACTAGAAAAAAAAGGGAGAGTCTATGAGAAGGGTTTCCTTTGACCTTGTTGATACTGTGATAAGAAATAAACCCCCTTCATCAAGAAAGGAAAAAACAAGTTTATAAGGATTAGTAAAAAAAATAGAGCACCGATGATATCTCAGGATCTACCTCATTTACTTCCAATTAAAAAAGCCAACTTGCATTGTTGTTGGTTACTTATTTACTTCATGAGACAATGTTAGCCAAGACAAATAAATTTCAACTGTAAAGTACTTAAATTAGTAAGACCCTTTTTCACAATTTTGAGCTGGTGAATCTAAAGGGATCAAAGTTAGCTATGTAATAGGGGGCCTACATTTCAATGTTCCATCACCAAGTTGAGATTAATATTAATGAATCATCACTAAGTTATTGGGTAGGTGTTAGTTAAATACATTGATAGCCACTATATGTTAGTTCAGAGAAGAGCTCGCTTGTACTCATCCATTATATTATCAATCAACACAATATTTAACTCTTTGTGTATTCATCTATTCTATTATCAATCAATATAATATTGTAATCTCGTGTAAGTACACTTTCATGGAAATTTCTTCCTCCGTATTTTAGGAATCGCAAGTGGTTTCCAACATTATGTATATAGATGTCCCTAACCCTCGCCTCTAAGTTACCTACTTAACTCCCGATCAGTGGCTCTCTGTACAACCTAAGCTTATAACCGCCTTGCCTCACCCTCTCCGAGGAGTTTCCTGATGAAGACATAAGCTAGCGGTAAATTTCTCCCTCATTCTGGGCTTACTCCATGATCAAGGCTCCCTTGTTGGCATAGTGACCAACTCCCTCTATACCCATTTGCTCACTTGCTAGCATGGTAAAGACTCACTTGTGAGAGTGGTTGTTCTCTCTTTGCTTTTATTTTTGTTAATATAAATGCTTAATATACTTTTTCTATTCCCTTCTTCATTAGAGAGAGTATTTACCATTAATTGCATATGAATTCAACTACTATATGGAAGATGATTCTCTCATACTACTTTGATCCATAGATCCATCTTAAAATGGGATCTACCAAGTGTAGAGAGGGATCAAATTTTTCCAAGTGCAAACCCCATTTTAGAGTGTAAACCTTGAAGACGGGTTTTAATTTATTTAATTTGTGTAGTTTTATATATATGTCGTTGTAAATGTTTTAAATATAATTTGAAAGACACGTGATTTTTTATAATATTTTATTATTTTTTATAAAAGACACATGTCAACTATGGATGAACATAGAAAGAGTTACACATTTCCCCCTATTGGAATGTAGAATGTACTTATATATCTTATATCTACCTATTGAAATGTAAAATATACTTATATATCTTATATCTACCTATTGGAATGTAGAATGAACTTACATATCTTAATGTATGTTCACAAGGTTGATTTTTCATTAGAGCTAAAGTTAAACTTAAGGTTTGAAAATATTTATTTAATTGATTTTTTTTTAAATGAATTTTCTAAACTATGATTGGTTTGTACCAGCATAGATCCAAATCCTAGGCTCTATCAAGCGTAGAGAGGGATCAAATATTTGGGGGTGCAAACCTCTTCTTAAGTATTGCACTCAAATATGAGTTTTGGTGTGATTCAGACCAAAAGACACATCTTTTTATTCAAGGTAGACATATAATATTTAATACTATTTATGACCTACATATAATATTTTTATTATTAATAATTAATACTATTTATGGCCTACATACCAGTATAGATCCATCTTAATTATGGTTCTATCAAGCCGCGAGAGGGATCAAGTTCTCTTGAGGTGCAAACCCTTTTTAATTTACAAAAATGTGTAATAAGTATTCCTACTTGGGAGGGGAATGACTGACTTGCTTAAGTAATTTCAAAATAGGGTAAATATCAGAAGAATGAGATGAGTAACATTAATAATCATATAATCAAATAGTTTTCCAAGAATTGTTTTACTTGTCTTTCTTTAAAACTAATAATGAATATTAAGAGTAGTTAATGAGTAAAACAATCCATATAAAATTTTAAAATCTAGATTTCCATAATAAATTGGAATTTGAAAAATATTTTACGATCAAATGAAGATTTTAAACATTTATCCAAATGTTTTTGAGAAACCACTTGTTTTTCTCTATAACTAAAAATGAGCATTTACATGTTAGGGTTAACCTTGACTTGGGAATGAGCAAGGATCTAAGTGGTTTAAGGCACATGGTTTTAGTGGCACCTGGTTTCTTGCTAGTTGTATTTGCATTTAAAGAACCTTTTAAATATGGTTGTAATATTCCATGGTAATGTGCCAAAGTGACTAGGAGAGAAATTTGATATATAATTACATAAATGTGTTTTACAATTTAACTAATTTAAAATTAAATTTTATGTGTTATTGGTTTATAATTTTTCTTTTTACTACTCAAGTCAATCGAATTTTACTATTAATATTTCAGTATTCAACTTGTAAGATTGTGAGTATTGCTTGAATATGGTTGTATATTTATATGAGTATAATATTTTTTATCTTTTATGTTTTTAATTATAAGTCCACATGTTATAAGTTTTTTTATTTTTTACTTTTTTATTATTATTTTTTTTATTGAGCACATGTGCCACATCAGGGGTTATAGACGGGACACATCTCTCCCATTTGGGCTGTAGAAAGCGCCTCTAGCCGTAATAATATGATGTCATCCTTGTGGAATGGTGTCCATAACCTTGGGGTGCTATGACATCATTTCACATTTATTAGCTATCCCACAAGGTCAAGTCAAAAATTTATCAGTATTAAATTGTTTATTTTATTGGCTCTGCTTTGGACATTCTAAATGCTTAAGTCAGCCTCTGCAACAATATTGATTACATCAGTGTTAGAGGTGACTCTACATTTAATATGGTGGCAACCTCTCTAAATCAGTAACTTTAATATCGAGGGAATTTTTAATAGAGTAGTTGCAATGAAGCGCACTCAAGGGAAGTTTTAATAGAGTAGTTGCAATGCAATGCAATTAGAGGTAAGTTTTAATGGAACAGTTGTAGTGCAGTTCAGTACAGTTAATAAGTTTTAATGGAGTAGTTGTAGTGCAGTGCAGTCGAATAGGCAGTTGGCTATCATCAATGCATCCTATCAATCTAAGTGCATAATGAATATGCATAATATATCATAATGAATATGCATATAACACGTTCGTTTATATTGGTTTGTGCCAGTATAGATAATACTCTGAAACAAGAATTAAAAGGAAACTAAAAACATTCAGTCTATCCCACAGAAAATGTATTTTACTGTTCTTTTAGTACATGAAATACTTTTGGACCCCTTGAATTGAAGGGGATGAATACCTTGTCTGTACAGGCAGTCTGGAAGCTCTTCAAACCGAGTATCCTCTGTTTGGCACCTCTCCTCACCATGGTCCGATCAATTGCTTGGATGTTACAAATATATGTAGCGCTCACTCTTCAGATTTACTAGAAATACCTTTAGGAAGCTCTAGTAAAGCCAAAAAAATGTTGTTGGGGTGTAAAAAGAATCAGGACCATGGTGGGTTGCCCCCACAGATCTCTAATTCTCGTTTCCAAGGCTTTCCTCGAAACCGGGGAATCTATTCTACAAAGTCCAGTCCAGCTCGATTGAACTATGAGAAGTTGTATTCTACTCCTCAAATCCCATCTTGTAGCAATAAATTAGATGACAAGTGGGGAAACAGTATCCACAGATTGCATATGTATATAAACCAGGGAGTTAAAAAAGAGTTCTGGAGTCAAAAGAGATGCATTCAAATCGGGAGAGAGAATACCCATATTAAACCGGAGAGCAATAAGCACCTTGCAGTGCAGCAATTAATGTTGCGGCTGTGGGGCACATCAACCGCCCGATTTGATCCCACTGTTGATCCAACTGTTGATGTGCCCCACAGCCGCAGCATTAATTGATGGGCTACTGGGTGCTTATTGCTCTCCTATTAAACCATCTAGGCCCTGACATATTAAACCATCTAGGCCCTGACAACAATGATATATTGCAGAGTAACTAACATTTACCTTAGGATTAGGGTTAGAGGATTTAGTAAGTATTAGTATTTTTTATTTTGAGTATATTTTTCAGATATTATTAAAATAATTTATTTATGATTTGATTTAAATAATTATAAGATGTCATCATTAAGATTAATTAAACTTTATTTAAATGTTAACTTTTAGATGGGATAAACAAATTTTGAATGATTGATTTTTGAAGAATGAATTTTAAATATTTTGATTATATATATATATATACTAAATTCCAAACATTTTAAATGATTTAACTATGTTAGAATGCATGTATTGTAATATTAAATACTTTAATTTCAAATGATTGTTTTTTGGAATGCAATCCAAATATTTTGATGGTTTATTTGTTTATATGGAATCAATTCTAAATATTTTAAATGATTTATTTTTTATTTATATGTTTTAGATGATTTATTTTTTATTTATATGTTTTGTAATATTAAATATTAAGGATATACTAAATTATAAAATATAAATAAACTTAATTTAAATGATTGTTTTGGGAATGAAATCCAAATATTTTGATGGTTTATTTGTTTATAAGAAATCCATTCTAAATATTTTAAATGATTTATTTTTTATTTATATGTTTTGTAGTATTAAATATTAAAGCTATATTAAATTATAAAATTTAATTTGTATCAATATTTTTATTTTAAATAGATTTTTTCATAAATTATTAAAGAAATTAGTTGTTTATATTATTTGTGATATTAAATATTAAAATTATATTAATAGCTTTAAGTTAAAGTGAATATAACTCTAAGTTAAAGTTAGAGGATTTAATGAGTATTACTATTTAACTTTAAGTTAAAGTTACATGATTTAATGAATATCATTATTTTTTATTTTAAATGGATTAATGAGTATTATGTATTTATTGGACCTCGACTGAGAGTATTGCTTTGTTGTAATCATAGAGGGAGCATTTTAAACTTTTTGTTTGGGGTTTTATAACTGTATTAATAGTAATGAGTTTTCTGTACTTTGGATGCTATTTATATTTTGACATTTTTATGAATCAAATTAATTAAATATGATCTATGATCATTTTTAACTATTGTATATCTATTTGATATACATTTTAATTAAGCATGCATTTTGCATCTATTATTTGTACCTATATTTTAATGCTAGTTAGAGTAATTGTTGAATTCTTCCTCTCACACACATATATAAAGTCTGTATCTAATATATCCCTATTCACTCACTACTACCATATATTATTGGTTCTCATGCTAGTCCTATTGTATATGGTGAGTGTTGTAAAGTGCATGATACATATTTCATTTTAGCTCGTAAGTTATAATTCATCAATTTAATTGTCATATCGAGGCCAAGACTCAAGTACTAGGAGAAACCAGAGCGAAATCCTCTCTTTGCCTCTAGTTTTTGGGATTCTTAGATTTGCAATATCTTTTTTATTTGCCAAGTACTAAAATAAAGTGGGGTGAAATCCTCACTTTTCCTTTGGTTTTTAGGAGTCTCAAATTTGCATTGCCTACCCTAATTCATTGATCTTTCTCAATTCTTTAACAAGTTGATAAGGTGTGTTTTTGTGCTTGTGTATTTAGTTGATAAGGTATGTTTGTGTGTTTGGGATCGGCCCTTTCTTACAAGTATACACTTTTAATGGATACTTCCTTGCACATTTAAAGAATGAATAATGATTCCATCCTCCATAGGATTTTTATTTTTTTTTAACCATGGGAACAACAACCTCCCAAGAGTATATCCAACAGCCTGCAAGCCAGATATACCAATAACTTGTGACTTAGCAGGGGCTGAGACGTCCCGAAACCCATCAAGGTGAGCCTCTACCCAAGGGTCGCCTACCCTTCTAGCCTTGTCCATAGGATTAATTTTTAAAACATGGCTATGGTGTAATGCAGGTGACACTACTATGAGGGTTGATCATCTAGAACTAACTAGTACCCTCTGCCATACAGATATATTTGCTTTACTTCCAACCAAATATTTCACTCAACTTTTAGTTTTATTAATTGGTATTTGTTTATTATGGTTGGTTTTTTTATAGGAGGAAATATTTACCCTTTTGGAAAGAAGGCATGAACCCGCCTCATAAATCTTTTGGTAAATAATTTCTTTACTTTCCTCTTTCATTTTGGATAAATTTTTAGCTCCATGTCACATACATTTACTAACTTAACTGGTGGTTTGGTATGTTTGCATGCTCTCACACTGTGAATGACAACGACTCATTTACTAACTTAACTGGTGGTTTGGTATGTTTGCATGCTCTGACACTGTGAATGACAACGACTCAACAATGTGGAGTGAACTGTACGTATGTCGTTTATGTTAACATGGCTCCTAGTTTTTGGCCTTTGGTGTTGGATCAACACTTTTTATCAAACATTTGTTCTTGCTAAGCTTTTCTCATCATAGACTTCAACTTAACTTTGCCAAGAGGGTATAAAAAGGAAAACCATCTAGCATGGTTTCTTGGTTTCTTGTTTTGTTGTTGTGACTGGATTAAGACTTTTAATTTAAATAGCAAAATAATTCATAATTCTAAGTTTCAAAAAGAATTCATTGGTAAAAACAAAATGTGTAACTTTGAGAATTACAACAAAACAAACTTGGAGAAGAAGATGTTTCATATCCTATGGAAGCATTCAATTGTGATCATGCAAAAGCCCTATCGATTATCTTTACTCTTATTATGCTTTTAATTTTGTTTTTTATTATTTTGATTATTCTTAATTTTGTCATTTACAAATTATAAATTTAACATTAATGATTGACATGACAAGAATATTTAGTTTGTGTCTTTAAATTTATTTTGCAATTTTTAATCTTTAATTCATTTTAAACATTTAATTAAAAATTTAAAATTCATAAACAATAAAATATATCATTTTGGTACTAGTTAACATTCATATATTTGGTGACCTTAAAGCAAAAAGCTAGATATTTTTTATACTAATAATAACATATTATATTAATACAAATCATTTAATAATTAGAGAGATAAGTGAAGTGAAATCCCCACTATTACAAAATTGTTTCATAACAAAATTGTTTCATAAATCCATTGAAGTGATCAGTTGAAAATCCTCACTATTACAAAATTGTTTCATAAATCCATTGAAGTGATCAGTTGAAAATCCTCACTACTACAAAATTGTTACTTTACAAAATTGTTACTTACTTTAGTGAGGACTACTACAAAATTGTTACTTTACAAAATTGTTACTTTAGTGAAAATCCTCACTCCTACACAATTGTTACTTTACTCTCACACAATTGTTACTTTACTCTCAAGTTAAGTTGAAACTCCTCACTACTACAAAGTTGTTACTTTACTCTCAAGTTAAGTTGAAAATCCTCACTACTACAAAGTTGTTACTTTACTGTCAAGTTTGTTACTTTACTCTCAAGTTAAGTTGAAAATCCCCACTACTACAAAGTTAGTAGTTACTTTACTGTCAAGTTAACATGTAGCAATGTCAAGTTAAATTGAAAATCCTCACTAAAATTGTTACTTTAGTGTCAAAATTGAAAATCCTTCGTCTTGCAGAGTTATCTGGCAAAGTTATGTGGCTACCCTAAGAATATCCTCCCATTAATAAATCTCTTTACCTTGGAATATTTTATTCCCATTATAAAATCAAATCTCTTGCGTTTCGCTTATAGAATAAAAGCTATAAGTAATAATTAAAAAGGCTTTGCAATTTCTCAATCAAAATTATCAACATAAAATAAATTTTCGAGAATCATAATATCAAAATTCATTTATTTTTCCATCCCCACATTACAGAAGATACCAGGGAACATTTGGATGCGTCCACTATCACAAGCACACGACGAGCCGAATCGACGACAGTTGTTACTAAATTTAGAGAATGGCTCTCCACAACTAGCCAATCGGTCGTCCGAGCTCATCATATTGGCGGAGATCTCCCTTGACATTGGCGCCTGCCAGAGTTGGCCCATCTGTTCCTACAGTCCCACCTGCTGGGGGCCTGTTCTGCAAAGGATCCACGTGACCCTGCGCTCCGTAGCCTCGCATTTTGTAATCGTCGAGATCTTTGTAGTTTGTATAAGGGCTGGATGACTCCATGGGCAGCTCTTCGGTGTTGGGCTTCGATTCTGTGCCTTCCGCCGTGGGTCGCATGGAGGGATGACTTTCAGCAGCAGGGGGCTTCCGTTCTGCCATTTGCACGCAAAGCTATTCCAACGGAAACGTTGAGCAAAAGATGTTCTGCTAAATCTAACAGACGGAGGAAATATTTATAGCAAAAGTTGCCAACATGCGCTTGACACATGTTTGGTGTTTGTGACACGTGGCATTTATATGAAACCGCACCATGCCGCGTGTTGTACTGTTAAATTGGATAAGTTTGTGGCATACCGATACAATTTTTTTATTGTATTCATGGATGTAGTCATGAGATGAGTTTTTCGATTTAAAGAGCTTAGTATAATTGCAATCATGTTTGGGTGGCAATTTTATTGTTTGTATTCATGGATGCATGCATGGTGTGAATTTTTCTTTTGTCAATTGTAGCTGCTTTGTTTTTAACATCATTTGTGTTTTTTATTATTTTGCTAGTCCTGGAGAATTAGGATGTATTTACCAATAAAGATTGAGTCTCACATATTGAGAATTTGGGTATATATTTTGTTGAAGAATTATAAATTTTTATTGGAAAATTTCAAACCTTTTTTTTTCTTCTATACTAATCTTCCATCTTTACATGAGACTTAAAAAATTATTTATTTTTTATACAAGAAAAAAGATATAATTTGTTATTCTGTGAATCAAATTTGTTTACATCCTTAAAAAAGTATAAGGCAGACACTAGTGTAGACATAACACAAAAAGTAACTACCTAATATACCAGTACCACCAAACTAAGTTGAAATTAGACCCCAAAAACAAGTTCATACAAAAACTAATAATCAGGTCAAAATAGTGCAACGTGCTAAACTTTTCAATTCCGCATTATCAGGCTACATGGGTAATCAATATACAGATACCGCTAAAACATTCACAAAACAAGATAAAAAAAAGTTCAAGTAGCCCGAAGCATGTAGAATCTCATCTCTAAATTCTTGAACATAAATACATCCTTCCATATCTTCAATAAGTAACTTGGAGAGACAATCTCCTTCGGTATTGAATTCCCGAGATATATGTCTAAAAGTGATATAAGTAAACTCGTCAATTGGGCATCTGATCCTTCTCATCCAATGATATCGAGACAAATAATGTAGTGAAGAAACTCCATTCACCTAGTCAATAACAACCTTCAAGTCCCCCACAATCTTGATATGTGAAACCTCTAATCTTCTCATTGACCAAAGTAAGCCCCAAAGAGAGGGGACCTCTTCCCTAGTGTTTGTTCCACCTCTAGCTCCCATCCATGATTTATACACCCAAGACTCGCTAAATTTAATGCACATCCCAACACAACATAAGCCCCTCTGTTGAGTGTCATCAAAATACCCAACAATTATATCCTCTTCAAAAATTGATTGTTAATCCTTCTAGCAGGTAAAGAAGAAGTTTGAATACCCAATTCAGACCAAGAAATGAGGATTTTTGTGCAGATGTGAAAAACCGATGGACCACTACCATGAAAAATAATCAATTTCACATTTTCCACACTTCCCATATGGAAACAAAAAATAATGGACCAAGACTCCTCTGGCATGTATACCATTGCTTGAAATTGTCTTCAAAGCAACAACATAACCATTTGTCATCAAAACTGAGTCTCGACCCCAACTCTGAACAAACAACTCTAAAAAATAAATAAATCCTGAACATATGATCCACGGACTCCTGTTCTCTTTTGAAAATAGAACAATAACCAAAACCCACAAAACCTCTATGATAGAGAGTATCCTAGGTCAGGATTTTCCAAATAAAACAAATCCAAGAAAAGAGTTTAACTTTCAGAGGGATCTTAGCTTTCAAGAGAAAAGGCATCCACTAGCCAGCTTCATTTTCCATTAACTCTTCAAAAACTCGTTGGTAGGCCAATTTTGCGTTTACCTCCCCATCAATATTATTATAACTCCAAACCAATCAGTCAAAAGAGTCCAATAAATCAATCCCATAATTGTATAAACAAAACACATAATTATCCCATTCTTCAGTAAGGGAGTCTGTCAATTGAATATCAGTGGATTTTAACCAGGATGTACATCCCAGAGACTGGCCATCAAAAAATTGTTTTAGGACAAAAATATTCATCTTATGAAGTCGAGAAATAAGCCTCGAGGATAGAATATAATACTTACCAAGACCAATGATCAGGTCAATATCAACAAGTATCTGAATGCCTCTTCCAACAAACCAAGCGATAGCCTTATTCATCAAAGGGAAATCCTTCATCAAACTATTCCAAACACAAGAGTCGTCTTTTTTTAATTTTACAGGATCTCTAAGTCATTGAACTAATGAGCGTCTCTTCAAATACTTCACTTTGACAAGTTTCCTCACAGGGCCAAATTAAATAGGGACCTCCAAAGTGTCTTAGCACATAGCGACCTATTGAAACAAGGCATGTCCTTTATCCCCCAACCTCCAAGTGATTTAGGTCGATATAGATTCCCCCGATAGACTAGATGGAACTTTGAAAGACTTAACTTTCTCGCCCATAGAAAGTGAAAGACCAACTTCCTGATAGAAGAAATGATAGACTCCAACGACACAAATAAGGAGAACCAATAAACCAGAATGTTATGGAGAATTGCATTAATCAATACAAGTCTACCCCTTATCGACAACCAATGAAAGGACCAGGAACTGATACATCTACGGTATTTTCTTGACCAGCCACAACCAATCACTCTTATTAAATCCATTTGGATTAAGAAATAAACCGAGATACTTAAGCCCATCCTCAAGTTTATTCATCTGAAAAGGAAAGAGAGAAGTAATCCGCTAACACACCTGCTGATTCTCACAAAACTAGACAAAATTTGACTTTTGTGTGCTAATATCCATACTCGAAGCTTCACAAAAAGTGGTGATAATAGATTAAAAGTGTTTCCATTCAAAAAAATAGGCCTTGTCAAATAGAAGAACACCATCCATAAAAATCAAATGTGAAATAGTCAAGGTTCTAGTCACCAAAATCCCCTTTATCACCTTCTCCCTCTTATCCTTGTTGATCATCAAACTCATACCTTCTATCACCAGAAGAAACATGTACGAAGAAAGAGGAAATCCCCACCTTAGACCCCTAGTTCCCTTAAAGAGACTAGTCAGATAACCATTATTTAACACAACAAAACAAGTAGAAGTAATGCAGCCCATTATCCAAGTAGATACGCTCACAGGGAGACCAATCTGTAATAATTAATAAGGTCCATCAAATAATACCAATCAACTCTTCCATATGCCTTAATAAGGTCTAGATGCCTTTGCAAATAACACCAATCAACTCTGTCATAGGCATTAATAAGGTCCATCTTATGTATAAAATATTTTAAATGTATTTTCTTCACCAAATGTAAACATTCTTGTGCAATTCCCACCACATCCAAAATCTGATGATCTTGTAGAAACCCAAACTGCTCCTTAGAGATGAACTTACACAAATAAGACTTGATCCTTTCATATATGATCTTAGTAATAATCTTTTATAATAGGTTACATAAATATATAGGTCTATATTCATTAAAACTTCCAGGTCTATCAACATTAGGAATAAGAGGAATATAGGTCTTATTTACCATACCAGGTATCTTCCTAGTCCTTCTCGAATCACCAATGGCTGTTGTTAGTTCCATGCCTAAAATATAATTAAAAAATGGAGATAAAATTCCACCTTCACACCATCCGGAATGGGAATTTTGTCCTTAGCAAATTGTTCAAGAGTTTTTTCACCTTCTCCATAGAAATGGGAACCACCACAGCCCTACCTTCATCCTCAGTAAAATATCTAGGAAAATGATGGATGGCCTCTAGCTGACCTTTACTAGATTATGTCTAGTCTCTTGAGAATAAATATCTTTAAAATGTCTAAATGCGTCCAACCTAATAGATTAATTATTTGAAAGCAAACATTTTGATCCCCATGAATCTCCCAGATAGAGTTTGTCCATCGCCTCTAATTTGCATACCTATGAAAGAACTTAATGCTATTATCACACACCTGTAACCAAATCTCTATCATTCTCCTCTTTCCTCTCTTTTTCCCAAATCCAAACCTCTCTCTTTAATAACTCCAAATTCCTCTTAAAAGTTAATAGATGATGGGATTGATCGAGCTACATCATCTACTTCCATTTTTAGGAAAAAATCACAAAATTCCTGATCTTTCAACCAAATCGGATTAAATTTGAAGGGATAATGACAATAAGCTCGGTCAAACTCTAACTAAAAAATGATATATTTGTAGTTATATATACCTGTAGAATGGGTTCACGACCTGTACCTCCCAGTAGAATCACATAACTCTTCCGCCATAAGAAATATATCCAACCTTTTAGTGATACTAGCCTTGCCACATCTACCATTAGACCAAGTCGGTACCAGTACACTAGGAACTATATCAATAAGATTCACATTCTCAAATAAGGAGCAGATGAAATATGGCAAAGGATCAAACACATTTCCTACACCCCAGGTCTCATCTGCAGACAAAGTCAAATTCAAATCCTCGGCCAAAATCAAAGATTTATCATAAAGAAAACCCCTATTAAAGACATGTTCCCAGAATGATATTATATTCTAATAGGGGCCATATACATTCAATATCTTGATATTTCTCTTAAAACCATTTATATAACCTTCAATCAAAATACTTGCATCAGTATGAAAGATTTTTAGATTAGTGACCAATGGGTTCCACACTAAAAGAGTACCACCAGATAGCCCAGAGGAATCCAAAGCACATACATGCTAGGTAGGTTTCAATTTCAAAAAATAATCATACGCATAAATCGCATTAGTCATGTCTCCTGTAGAATAATAATATCAGGGTGAACAGACTCCAAATCCCTCTTTAAGCTAGTCCTTTTATGGCCACTACCAAGCCCTTTAATGCTTAGAGACATAATATCCATTTTGTAATGCCCTCGAGGGCTACGACATCTCTAATATCCCGAGTAGTAGAAGAAATAGGAGGATCTGAAACCCTCGGTAAACCCTTCTCAAACAAGGAGGTAACATTAGGATTATTAAAATTAGCACAATCAACACTAGATTTCGGCCCCTTCGAGGAAACCTCCTTACCCTTCTTCTCTTTTCTAGGTTTCCTAATTGTCACATTCCCATTGAAGATAGAATAAATGGGGATAATTTTAGAGGTTTCACCGTCCCCAGAAGAATAAGTAGGAAAAGGAGTGAAGATCCTATCAGATGGAGAGGACTCTAACCTTGGGTCAAATATGGGATAATCTGAAATGGAAATCCCCAAAGGAGCATCATTCTTACTTGAAAGAGGTGGAAAGTCTGATTGAAGAAAAGTATTAGTTTTAAGCTCCAACTCAGTATTCTTCGGCATAAGGGAAACTTATTCAACTAGGGTCCTGGGTTCAGGGTGTTAAATTATTGAACCATTGATCTACAAGAAAATGAGAGCAATTGAGAAGGGAAAGTATGTAGTTCAATTAAGAAGGAAAATGTACACTGAACAATAAAACTCATGCCACAATTTTCAGATAAAACGGACAAGTATTGATCAGTTAATCACAACATTAATCTATGTTCATTAATCATTAATACAATGGTGTTACAATAAGTATAATTTGAATCATGTGGATAATATTTGAGTCTACTAACTAAACATGACTGATTAGCTAACTCAATGTGTCTAATCACTGCATGGAACTCACTAGCCTAACTCTTGATGTCTAAATCAATCTATAATCAGTTAACAACTAGGGTAGGTGGAAAAAGGTGCCACTCTCCCTTAAATCATGCAAATTTGGTGCTAGACTAATTGAAAGTGATCTAATTGATTGTAACTGGAGCTTGAATCAACATAACTCCTTACCAACCATGACCAAATGATGGAGGTTGTTGGTGGCACTCAGAGTGGCTCCTAAACTGTAGGGATTGGCACCTGTGGCACCAGTGGCACCAATGACACCAGTGGCACCAATATCATGGTGGCACCAAAACTTCAGTAAGGTGATAAATTAACTCATAAGATAGGAAATAATAACAAATAGACTAAGTTAGTTAAAGGAGGATTCAATAATCCTAACACCCCCCCTTAATCCTAACTTTGGATAACTTGGGCCCTGGAAAATGTAATACCCCACTTGTTAAGTCCCATACTTATGATCCTTCATGTGACTTATGTTCTCTTGCATTATGGACTTATGATATTGTATATGATTGTGGAATTATGCTCCTTTGCATGATTAATTTAATTAAGGACTTATTATTAATGTTAATGTTATTACTAGGATCTATGCTATCTTTGAATGTTGTTAATGATTGATTAAATAAACAATTGGCTTAGCAAAGGAAACTAAAGGAGTATGGGGGACCATGGATTCCACAAAGTGAGGGGGAATGGGGACATCCCCAGCACCATATAACTTGTCGTTGGCTTAATTTTGTCCATCCCAATTCATATTTGCACCTTGGTGAGATTAATAAAGTTGGTCACCCAAACCTTGTACAATGAACCCTATTCTCAATAATTATGGAATACGTAGTTAATATTGCATATTTCGCACACCTTAGTCAGCCCCTCTTTCCTAGGGCGCCCTCCTTGGGAAAATATTCCATCACATTATGTGTTTATGGTCATTTATGAGCCATTTTCCTAGTTTTTAGGGGTTGTAAGCTATTTTATAGCTTCCACTCTTACACCATGCATTGATGATCCTATTTTTGTGATTCCATGATATTTATGACCCTATTGGATTCCCTCTCTCACCTATTTCTCCCTCCTTGATGTTTTGTAACCCCGTTCATGCATTAGTGTGCCTTCATGGCTCCACTCCTTAGTTTTTGGGTAACTCCTCCTCGTGGTGTTAATTCGGGAAAGGGAATATTTTCACTAAGCCACCACTCCATTAATTCAAATTAATTCTCCATGATGAAGCTTAAACCTTACCTCTCTCTAATTTAGGTTGATCCCTTTGGGTTAGAGTTGTCCTCCTTATGCTATAAATTCATATGCCATATCCTTGTTGAAGTTAATATTAAGATTTGGACCATGTGACCTATGCTATCTAACTGTGTTGGGAATGTTGATATTATTGAGAGCGTGTTGAGACTTAGAGTGAGTGTATTTGTTTCCATTTTATTCCATTACATCACTCTACTAGTCCAGGTTCTCACACAGAAATCCAGAAAATGGAAATGGCGAGCTAAGTCACATCCCATAGGCAGTGGAGATGGACAAGAAAGTAGTAGTGGGAAGAATTGTGTCTCTCGAAAGAGACAGTTTCGAGAGTAGTGAGACTAAGAGAGCCTCTACCTGTGGATCCATGGTCTCAACTCGGGGGTGACCTATTCAAGCAAGGAAGGCTTGACGGTGTCTACAACTGGGAAGAAAGTTGTCCTGCTACAACTAGTTACCCATATTTTGAGATAAGTATTTCTCTTATGTTATGTTTTCATTACATTATTTTATTTGGTATATGTGCAATGATGGTTGATACGTGAATCTCATATAATATGGAATTGAGTTTCTATTCTCGTTACCTTATTTCTATTCTTCTTCTTCTTAACCAGAAATTGTAATTTTGGCTCTATTTTATTGAGAGGGGCGTGACCATATGATCTGTTTAGACCATCTATGATCATTTATGTGTTGTAAGACCTGTTCCATTATATGAGGATGAGATATGTATTCTATATGTAAAAGTAATCGATGGTTGGAGTGTGGCAGCCATACGATATGATTTTATTAGTGAGAGATGACTATAGGGGACAGTCATCGGGAGCCAATTTTGAGGCTTGTAGTTGCAGTCGATGTTCTCTGTTTGCTATGGTTTCGGTGTGGTTGTATATTACAGCCTATGGATGTTCCATGATATGTTGTTTTCCTTACTTTTTATGCTCACTAACAGCACACACATAACAACATTGAAAAAGTAGATTAATTTGCAAATAATCAATGACATCAATACTCTGTAATTTATAAACTATGCTATCGAACAAACCAAAAATACATAAAATAGTTATTCACACCGAGTATGATGTTTATCGTATTATTGATGTTCTTGTTTCAATTATGACCTTTAGATTGCACTTTGGAAATTATTAATTGAGTGTCACAATTAATTATTTAATTAAGTGTCGCAAACCTTAGTTATAATTCAATCTCTAGAATTAAAAGACTTAATTTATTTGGGTGAATGGTTAGTCAGATCAATATTAATTTATCTATATCCATTGTTCTTAAACTTAAGTTAGTCTTAATTTTAGCACATTTGGCCTTATCTCAAGGTTCGGGGACATCACACAACTAGGTCAAAAGTCACCCATGCACTCTAAATGAAAAAATAAACTACTTAATAAACTAAGGAAAATTATGAAAACCTCATGGGAACTCCCCCTCCCTCAAAATAAGCAGGAATCGTGAAACAAGTTATACTACTTGAGAGAAAAAAATCTCTTTGAGCAAAAACTTGTGAAAAAATTGCTGCAATTTGCAACTCTCAGGAGAAGCCATGCAAAATCAAGGTTCTTTTGTGCATTAACATCCTGGGACTATGCATGTGAACCTTTCCATCTTCTTCCGATCTGTTGGATGTTTCTTTTTTCTCTTCTTTCTGAAGGAGGAATAGAATGGTCCATTTTGTTCATCAGTGGGCCAAATTGTGGATCATTCGCTATCATCAAGTAGCATCTCTGTGGAATTTTGTTGCACCACTCTGTAGGTAGTGAAGCTATGTGAGAGAGTGAAACATGTTCATTTTGATACTGAGACCCTGTTCTTCTTCTATCATCTAGATTCCTAGGACCATTCCCAGCTGCTTCAATGATATTTTGGGCCCATTTAGGCTTCTGATTCGGAATAGGACCTGGATCTAGATCTAGATCATCTTGAGGTACAATCTCAATATCAATATCATGTCGATCGTGTTCCTCATCTTCTAAAACTAGAATATTAGAAAACTTATCATTATCTGCAAATGGATATGAAAGAGAGTTTTTACCTTCCCTTTCAAATGGCTGCTGAGATTGTGTTGGAGTTGAGTATGGCTGAAAGTGTAAGAATTCATATGCCTTGGAGGCATGGTTTGCAACACCCTTCACTATAATCTTTCTAGTTGAGATATCTGAGATCTCCATTAAGTCATGACCAAACACAACTTGCTTTGGCGAGCTAGTATGTGTCATCTGATAAACATATAAAAAATTTCTTGCAAGAGAGGGCACATAGAGTACATTCTTGAACTCTCCATGATGGATTATAATAAAACCTCTACCTGTTGTTGGGATCTGTGAGTTATCCCCCATATGAATTCTAGGTCCTCCTAAGAGATTCATAGTGGTAAAGGATTCCCTGGAGGCAACCATGTGGTTGAATGCTCCAAAATCTATCAAATAAGCCTTCCACTGAGTGAAGCTTGCTTTCAAAGCATGGAACCTCTCATATTATTCAATCTTCTCTCCAGCTGCAGATATCTCAGAACCTTGTGGAAGGCCAATATTGTTATGTTCAAGGAGTTTTGTCAACTGGTCAATGGTCTTCTTCATGCACTGGCTCTCTGGATGAAATCCTCCCATACAGTAGGGACATCTAGTCTTCTCGAATTTCTTCTTTCTCTTGGAACTTGAGGCTCCATCGAAAGATCTCTGATTCTCCTTTGGATTTGAATCATTGTTTTTGGTCTCCTTCCCTTTGTGCTTCCCTCTTTCATGTGAATTGTTCGAGTATGTGACTAAGAGTGCTAGGTTCTTGGAGGTTCGAAACACTACCATTTGAGCCAATTTATTTTTCTGTTATATTAAGGACTCAACAAAAGCATCTAGAGAAGGTATCTTCCAATTAGATATGGAAGCTCTTATGGAATGGAATGTAGAGACAAATACTGAGTACTCTGATCCAAGCTTGATGAACACTGACAACACAAGCTTCTCATCTTTCCTCTCTAATCCACATTGTTTGCATTGCATTACTAGTGACTTATATTTTGTAAATAATTGTTGAATAGATTTGAAACCGCTAGGCTGTAGAGCAATGAACTCATTCTCCAAAATATTCCCTCGAAGCTCATCTTGTTTTCCAAATAAATATTGAAGCTTATCCCAAGCTTCCTTTAGNGGATTTTGGTTCCCTAAAGGACAACAACTATGTCTCACGTGAAAATGACCGAGGGGTGTTATTGGAAGCCTATCCCCTCGACCCTACCTAACTACAAATTTATTTTGGGTTCCTCAAATGAGGTTATTATGTTGGTTGAGTTAGGGTAGATTTTAAGTCTCACTTGATTTTAGGGGACAGATTGTGTGCATGTGATATGATGAATCTATAACAGCTACTCAATAATGTATGAAAAACTGCAAGAAATTTTAACCATGCAAACTTTTTGCTGAAACAAATAATACTGAAAAATTGTAAAACAATGCTGTAAAACAATGCTGTAAAACAGGAAGCAGGAGTGGCTGCAGGGCTGCAAATGGAACAGGTGGCTGTGCAAGTGCAGGAAAAACAGAGGTAAATCGGCTAGGGTTCTGCGCGGCAACAAATGCAAAAAACTGGGCGCGGATCGCGGGTTTCGAAATGGCAGCGGCGGTCTAAACCGCGGGTTCGGGGAGAACAGGCGCGGTCGGGGCCGCGGGTGGGTATATGGCAGCGGCGGTCGAAACCGCGGGTTCTGGGCGAACAGGCGCGGTCTAGGCCGCGGGTTTGGCGCAAACAGGCGCGGTCTGGGCCGCGGGTGGGTAGATGGCAGCGGCGGTCTAAACCGCGGGTTATGGGCGAACAGGCGCGGTCTAGGCCGCGGGTTCTGGGTGAACAGGCGCGGTCGGGGCCGCGGGTGGGTATATGGCAGCGGCGGTCTAAACCGCGGGTTATGGGCGAACAGGCGCGGTCTAGGCCGCGGGTTCTGGGTGAACAGGCGCGGTCGGGGCCGCGGGTTCGGGGTGAACAGGCGCGGTTGGGGCCGCGGGTTCGGGCTGGCAGCGGCGATCAAAGCGCGCCTGTGTAATGAACAGGTGTGGTTGGATCGCGACTGTGGGTGGAAAAAGCGCGGTCAGGATGCAGGCAAAAGGGACTGACAGCGGCGGGCTGGTCGCGGCTTAAGGCCTGAAATGTGCGGTCGGGCCGCGGCTGCGGAAGAAAACGGCGCGGTTTCCGGCGGCCGAAAACAGCAAACTGAAAGTGCAGTACGAAAAGAAAACTAACAATAAAACAGACAGCGGAGTCGCCAAAACTGTAGCTAGGGTTTTCACCCTAGCTTGTGCTAATGAGCACCTACTAAGGAATCTGGATTCCTTAGTAGCAGTTCGATTAATGTAAATGAAAATAAATTAACCTAAAACAGAAAGTAAATGACAGAAAGTAAAAACGACAAGAAGATGTATAAAAAGTATTTTGTATTTGTATTACCTCTGATGACGAGGTTGGTGGAGTCCGTTGCGCTGATCCGATGTCGGTGGCTCTGAGCTCCGAGCTGCTCCTTCTCCTTCTCCGATGGTGGAAAATAGGCCAAAAATGGGTTCTCAGCAGTGAAAATAGCTTGATGGTAAGCTAGGGTTTCACGAGACGTTTTGGCAGAGTAAGGGTGCTATGACTGTGGATGTGAAATGAGGGGGCTTCACCACTTATTTATAGTTTTTTAGTGGTGAAGTGCTTGCCCATGGTTTTTGGAAACCATGTGGTTTAGGGCAGCTTGTTTAGGGTTTTTGGCCCTTTTTAGGGTTTTCCTCCTTTTTCCTCATTATTTTTATTCCTTTTCTTCCCTTTTGGGGATTTTTGCTATTTTTAGAGGAATTTTGGCTATTTTTGGAGGACAAAATGGGTTTTTTGGCCTTTTGGAGGCATTTTAGGCCTTTTGGAGGCTTTTTAGATGGTTTTGTGGCCTTTTAGAGGCATTTTAGGCCTTTTGGAGGCTTTTTGTGGGATTTTCAGGGAAATATGGTAGGCAAATGGACAAATGAGCCATGTAGTGAGGTAGATGAGGTAGTTAACCATTTTTGGGTGTTAACAAGATTCCTTAGTCCCACAAGGTGGAACAAAACATCCCGAGAGATATGAGTGCACATGAAGTCGAATGCCTCATCAAACCGATTCAAAAAAAATTCTTCTCAACATACTTTTGCGGCTCAGTTTCTCTGCCCATTTTCATCCTAAACATACCAAGATTGCGCAAGGTTTCCTGCATATCTACCTCCAATCAGTGTAGTTGAAGGGTGTAAGGATTCGAGGTACAAGATCTAAAGAGTCCATCTTTCTGTATGTTGATCGGTCAATTCCTCAAGAAGCTATGTAGGTACCTACAAAGAATCATTGCAAAACAAATTCAATTCGCAATCATGTCAGTTCAAGACTTTCCACCTCGACATGTACACTTTCTCAGAGTCCATCAGACCTGGATAGACTTCTCTGGACAGAATCCATAGGGAGGATGTTATTATTCCAGGATTTATGTGGAAACTCAACTGCTTCTTGTCTACAATGGCGATCGGACAAGACTTGTTGCTAGCCTGAACAAGGCTTTGATACCATGTTAAATTATTGAACCATTGATCTACATGCAAATGAGAGCAAATGAGAAGGGAAAGTATGTAGTTGAATTAACAAGGAAAATGTACATTGAACAATAAATATCATGCCACAATTTTCAAATAAAATAGACAAGTATTGATCAGTTAATCACAACATTAATCTTTGTTCATTAATCAGTAATACAATGGTTTTACAATAAGTAGAATTTGAGTCATGTGGATAATATTCGAATATGCCAACTAAACCTGACTGATTAGCTAACTCAGTGTGTCTAATCACTGCATGTAACTCACTAGTCTAACTCGTGATGTCTAAATCATTCTACAATCAGTTAACAACTGGGGTAGGTGGGAAAAGGTGCCACTCTCCCTTAAATCATGCAAAGCTGGAGCTAGACTAACAAAAAGTGATCTAACTGATTGTAATTAGAGCTTGACTCAACATAACTGCTTACCAACCATGACCAACTGATGGAATTTTCTAGTGGCACTCAGAGTGGCTCCTAAACTATAGGGATTGGCACTGGTGGCACCAGTGGCACCAATACCATGGTGGCACCAAAACTTCAGTAAGGTGATAAATGAACTCCTAAGCTAGGAAATAATAGAAAATAGACTAAGTTGGTTAAATGAGGATTCAATAATCCTAACACAGGGATTTTGAGTTAATGTGATGAGAAATGGAGACCTCGAGACAAGGATCCTTTTCCAACAAACTATCCATAAACTTAGAAAAAGGAACCACCTCTGAAACCCCCACGCCTGAACTAGGTATCCCCAGGCTCTCTAAGGGAAGGGAAACTCTTATCACTGATATGGAGTTTAAAATAGAAGAAATAGAAGAACATTAAGCAAAAGATCAAGTTGAAGAAGAAAAATTAGGTCAACATATTACAAAGGCTCCCTCGAAACGAGTTCAATTGAATCATCCTCAATAGCATATCATTGGGGACAAGGATGTTGGAGTACAAACCAAATTAAGAAAGATGGACAATGTAAGTAAAGAGGTAAGCCTTTCTTTACTATCCAAAATAGAGCCTAGTTGTCTACAATAAGAAATAAATGATGGGTGTTGGGTAAAATCTATGGAAGAAAAGTTGGATCAAATAGAAAATAATTATACTTGGGAACTTGTCCCAAGACCCAAGGACAAAAATGTAATTGGTACAAATGGGTCTTCAAAAGAAGACAAATGAAGAAGGACAAGTTATTAGGAATAAGGCAACACTTGTGTGTAATCAAATATTCTCAAGTTGATGGAATAGACTTTGAAGAGAATTTTGTGCTTGTGGCTATATTGGAAGCAATAAGAATGGTCCTATCCTATGCAAGTCACAAAGCATTTGGGGTATATCAAATGGAAGTCAAGTCTGTATTCTTGAATGTATATTTAGAAGAAATTTATATAGAACAATTAGAGGTATTTCAATTGACAAAGGATAAAGACTATGTATGCAAACTCGAAAAATCTCGTTATAGTTTAAAACAAGCCCCTACAGCTTAGTATGCAAGGCTTGACAACTATTTTCAACAACAAAAACTCAAGGAAGGGGCAGCTGACAACAACCTATACATAAAACACAGTCATGATAATATGTTTATCATTGAAGTCTATGTTGATGATATAATCTTTGGTAGCAATAATTACAAGTTGAGCCAAGAGTTTTCCAAATACATGCAAAAATAAATTGAGACATCCTTTCTTGGAAAATTAAACTTCTTCCCATGGTTTCAGATTTCCCAACTCAATGAAGGAATTTTCATTTCTCAATCCAAGTACATTAAGGACATGCTTAAAAGGTTTCAGATGGAGGATTGCAATCCAGTCAGTACTCCTATGAATACAGGATGCAATCTCAGCAAGAATGATTATTCTAAGGAAGTGGACCAAAATTTATACAAATCTATGATAAGCAGTATGTTATATGTGACATCATCAAGACCTGGTGTAATGCAGGCAGTTGGAATGGTTTCTAGATTTCAATCCTCTCATAAAGCAACTCATGTGGAGGCAATCAAAAGGATATTCGAATACCTAGAAGGAACTTTGGACTTGGCCTATGGTATCCAAAATGTGAAGACTTCTCTCTAATAGCATATTCTGATGTTGACTGAGCTAGATGTATATGTTGGAATTTTAATGGTTATAAAAGATCTTAAAACATTTAGCATCATAACATCATAACCATATGCAATAGGATCACTGAAAGAAATACAAGAATAGAAGGAAACCCTCTTGGGGGAGAAAACCCAACAAAACTTCCTCGATATAGAATTAGACCAAGTATAGTGTAACACCCCAAAAACAAGACTAGAAACCTCCTCTCCCCAGTATACCGCTCCTCTCTCTCTCTTGCGCAATTGCTTGCGTGTGAAATGTGTACAAATTAGGGAGGTGTCTTACCTATTTATACTCATCAAGTGAGTTACAACTTGACTTACCTAGGTCAGCATGTTTCTCTAATCAGGGTCGACTTACCTAGGAAGACTCAAAATAACATTTATATAATACTTTTGTGGGTACTATTGACCAGAATTAAAATAGATGTTTTACCTCATTAATTTTACATGACCAATTACATCAAGGACATCTCCCGGAGTAGGAATAATAATTATATAATAAATGTATAAAATAATATCTTATGAACTTACATTTCTTTAACACTCCCTCTTAACGAGGAAGATATTCTATAATAAAAGTACAATAGAATACCTTCCTCATTAAGAGGGAGTGTTAAAGAAATGTAACTTCATAAGATATTATATTATACTTTTATTATATAATTATTATTCCTCCTTCAAGAGATGTCCTTGATGTAATTGGTCATGTAAAAGTCATGAGGTAAAACCTACATTGTAAGTCGGGTCAATAGTATACACAAAGTATTGTATAAATGTTATTTTGAGTCTTCCTAGGTAAGTTGACCATGTTTGGAGTAATAATTCGACCTAGGTAAGTTAATTTGTAACTCACTTCATGAGTATAAATAGGTGAGGAACCTCCATCATTTGGACACACTTCACACTTAAGCAATTGCGCAAGAGAGAGAGAGAGAGAGAGAGAGAGAGAGAGAGAGAGAAGCAATATACTGGGGAGAGGAATTTGCTAGTATTGTTCTTTGGGTCTTAAATTGTACTTGGTCAAATTCTATATCGAGGAATTTTTGTTGGGTTTTCTCCCCCGCGAGGGTTTCCAAGGATAAATCTTTGTGTTCTTTTGTATTGTTATGCTTTCCTTTCGTTCAATGATCCTATTGCATATGATTATGATGTTATGATGAAATATGTTTTAATATCTTGTATAATCATTAAAATTATAACATGGTATCAGAGCCATCATGAAATAAGTCTGTGTACAATAGTGACACTTCTACTACTACAACTGATAGAGATTCGGGCTTCATGCTTGAAACCCTAGAAAGCAAAATCTAGCCATTTGGGAATTTTCACTACAACTCTCTTTTGGTGAAAGGTATAGTAGCTAAAACTCAAACATGTAAAAGATGAAATGTTGATGTACCTTGTGTCTGATTTTCAGCCTCAGATTCATTGTAATTTAGGAGAAATGATCCTTCCAAAAGAAGGTTCCAGCTTCTTCCATAATTCAGTCTTGAACAAGTGACCTAGGGAGAAATGTTATATCTAGGGCTAGGAAGATCCAAATAGGAATTTGTAATATGTTCCAGAAAGGGTTTGGACTGTAGTTTCTCTAGTGCAAGTTTTAGAACCCTAAGTTGAAATAGTGACACATGGAAGTCCATAAAAGTTCGCTATACTAAACTAGTCCATAAACATATCACCTTAGGAAACTTAGCATAAGTTCAACTTGGTGAATCCAATCTTGCTCTAACCTGTGAGGTTGTGTAATACCCCATATTTTGAGTAGGCATATTTATCAATTAGACCTACTGCACTTTATCTTCTTATTATCTGTTGGACTCATCTAGACTGAGTAAACTATGTTTTAGGTATGTTAGACCTGATTATATGTTGTTGCTATGTTTATGATATTACCATGCTTGTGTTGATAACATGATTATCATGATTAGGATGTTATTATTCTCATGATTATGATGTTTTAGTGATCATAAGATTCATTTCTTTCATACTAACAGTGTATGTTTAATTATCATCCTTGATGAAATGTGATATATATGATGTGGTACATGGATACCAACCTATGATGTGATCGATTTTAATGATTTTATACGATGAAATTAAAATTTATTGATAATATGGATCAGTTGATGATCAAAAGGAAATATTTGTTATAAATGTATGGTTTCAAAGTACTAATCTGTAGGACAGTGGGGCTATGTAATAGTTGGATAGTGACATGAAGTGTGGTATAGTACTTATTTTGCAGAGATCCTTGTTTACCAATGTTGATGATACGATGACACAGACCAGTAATATTGATAGCAGCACAGTATAGTTTGGACTGGGTATAGACCCAATATGTTGAGAGGGATGGATGGGTGTTCCACCCTATGTTTCTATGATACCCGAGGTCGTGGGAGGGTTGTTTTGATTCATGCTCCCCTAGACGCGTGATAACGACGGTCAGATGCTTGCTGGGGGAGGTTAGGCCCCCCATATAGTCGACACTATCGCTCTCAGATTCTATATGTGGCTGGGTTGGTGAAGCTGACACCACATATTTACTAGCAAAGGAAGGATAGGGAGGATGCAGAAGTATCTTAGGATGGGAGGAGGTGATAGTTAGTACTATGTGGGGTCGGGGGGATCTACGACACCATAATTAGTAGTAGTATGTGTCTCTTCCTTGAAAATAATTGATTGATTAATTATTATGAATCTGAAAATATAATGATGTTATAACGTAATCAGTTAATGATTAATGACCGATGATGCTAAAATGATATGTGTTTGTATGCTGATATGGTTAGGTATTTGTTATTGCCATGTCTTGTATGCATGAACATTCTATCAACACGAATCATTCTTATTTTATCTATTAAATATATATACATAGGAGAGACGATGTTTTCTTATAGTACATGTATGATCTATGCATGAACACATTGCACGTGTATGCTAGTATCGATATACAAATACGTAACAAATTGGATAATTGCATAAGTTGTCATAGGTAAATATGTTAATTATACATTGATCAAATTCAGAGAATGAATGTTAAGTTATTGGATATGTGTAAAACAAGTCAATTAAGGTATTCATTAATGGTAGGTGAACACTATAATAAGTAATTGATCAAGTGTCGTCAATTAGAAATGTTGCCAGGAAGTTGTCATGAGTAGACTTAAACATTGTTCATATACATTAGCAAAATTGTCGTGTTTAAATATTTGTCAAGATTGTTTAAGCCCTTAAGGGTGCTTTATTTATGAATATAGTGATAACTATGATACTTGTCTTTAAAACAAATAATTCTAAATGTTGTTATTTATTATTATTATTATTATTATTATTATTACTACTACTATTATTATTATTATTAATGATAATAAGGTCATGTGTGGTAAACATAGTCAATTAAACAAAAGTGGAAATAACTTGAGTAAAATAATTATTAATTAAATAGACCAAATCATTCCATGCAAGTTAATTATATATATTAAAATATTGAATCTGACCAACAAGATACGACATGATTGCTTTAAAAATAATACTTGTTATTTTACTGGCATCGGATCCCAGATTGGGTAAAACAATTAAGATACCCACCTATACGAAAGTTGAAGGGTCAATCAAGATAATTACTAAATTATTATTTTTATTCAACATATTTAATGTGAATGGGACTAACAAGTAATCCATCATCCCATGAGGGACCTGAAGGGAACATTTCAAGAATAATTAAATGTTTTACAGTCAACTTATTTGATTCAACTCAATTAGCATTAACTATTGGGATGCTCGAGAAAAGGAAAAGTAAATAAAGAAAATATATCCATTTATGATTATATTATTTTATTAGCATTGGAAACTTAAACAGGGAGGTGAATTGATTGTTTCAGGGAGAGGCAGTGGAGTAAGATGGAGGCAAGGAGGAGGAAAATTGGTATTTAGGTGAAGTCTCATGGAGAGGTTGGGGGATGGTTTTTTTTTGTTTACGAGAGGAGAGTAGACTTAGTGTTGTAACGAAAGGCGAAAGAAAAATCTTGAGGAGGGGGTTAACTCAATGACTTAGAAATTTCTGGTAATGAAGGCATATTGAGGAAAGGAAGGAAGTTGCTCTCGGGATTATTGGTTTGTAGGATCGGGGGCTAGGTTTTAGCCATTTTGAGAGTCGTATTTTCCCTCTATCTATGGCAGCTAGGGATTCTTTCATAGCCTCCCCACTCCTTGAAGCGAGAGGCTCTGTGGCGGGGTTCGACGGCAGCGCAAGGTTTGGCGGAGATCGTTTTATCCTGCTAGTGGTGGCTCTGCCGCAACTTTAGCTTGGTGGCGGTGGTCACCATGCAGAGGTTGTGCCCTCTCCTGCTGCTGGTGGATCCTGTAGGCACAACTAACAGAGGTGGTGACGATGGCCCACATAGCGATCATTCCTGTCTTGATGGTGGTGGCTCTCCTTCAGGGTGGCAGTGTCCCTTGGCCTAGCTGCAGGAACGACGAGTGCAAGTTTTCATGACCACTGCTAAATCGGCCTATAGTTTTGTACAGTTTCATCGCAGGTTTTTGTTTAGATGGTGACCATTTGCTGGTAGTTCCCGTATGTTGTGGTTTACTAGATAGAGGGTACCCCATCATCTCTGGTTTTGTATATGGCAGTTTGCTTATTCCATTGCCTATTATGCTTCTTTGCTCTCTTTGAGCAGGTTTTTTGTAAGAATGCTTTTAGCATGCTTGTATTGGCTGACTTGTAATGGGTTTCTTTGGGATCTGTAATGGGTTTCTTTGGGATGGATGGTTGATGTTTTTTCCCATCTGTGGAAGGTTATGTGTAAGGTTGTTTCTAAGCCATTATGACTCTTGAATTAGGTATGTTTGCAGTGTCGATCTTATGACACAGTTTTATAAATATAAAGTTGTCTTTTTCAGTGTGAAAAAAAAAAGATGTGTGGAATGAGCATGTTAGTTTAAGAGAGAGAGAGAGAGAGAGGGAGAGAGAGAGAGAAGTACAAAGACAATGTAAAGTAAGAAGAAATTACAAAATGTTATAATAATAGTAAATAGAGAAAATATAGTCTAAAAACCTTTACTAAATATTTATGCTGGTAATTTATAAATAGGAAAAGATATGTGAGAATAGCATAACAAAATGCATGATTATAAAAGAACAATGTGAGAAATTACATATCATAAGAAATAAAAACAATCTACATATTAAATTTCAAGGAAGTATAATGTAGTAAAGTACTTAAGGGGAAAATTATTAGACTTATGTATGTTAGGAGTACTCTTGTGGGTAGGGGGGGCATATTGTACATTTTCTATGATAAGGAGACCCCTATACTCAACATTTCTTTGTTAATATAGAAACTATACTACTAAACAAGATACTGGGATTGATCATAGTGGCCCGCTAACCGTTAAGTAACTTCAATTAATGTTATTGAGTAAATGTTCCTAAGCTAAAGGACACTATAATATGCCAGTCTTGTGAGAGGTGGTGCATGGATAATATCAATTGAGATGCAGCGAAAATTACAATTTAAGTGTAATTTGATTATGATTAGTAAGATTCAAAACAAGGATATGAGGTTCTAGCTAGTGGTTAGCTAAATGAGTTATGATTGAAAAATGAGAATTTTATAAGGAACATGATAAGGGTATTGTGTGCAAGCATATGAATTTGCACTGTGTATAAATTTAGAAGTGATCGACGCGTTTCGGGTTTACCCTCCACCCATCATCAAGATCGTTCGAAGCTATAGCACATAAGAAAAGAAGAGGGCAGTTGATTATATATAGAAAACTAAAAACTATCTGTTAATTATAAATATTATAGATAAAAATGTTTTGGGATACAGTTGAGAAAAATAAGGATGACAAATTGAATAATATAATAAAATAAATAAATTATTTTAGTTAAAAAAATTTGTTTGTTTTTTTTTTTTCAACTTAGGTGTAGAAAAATCAAAGGTTAAAAAGATTAAAAGAAAAAAAATGATGGAGGGTTCACCCGAATGATCCTGATGATGGTTGGAGGGTCCGCCCTAGGGGATCATGGATACTCATATGGGTTGAACCAAATAACAAGTGGATAGGTAGAACTCATTACTAGAAGAATTGTATTCAAATGGTACCTTAGGCACGTAGCATGCTGAATTTTTGTATACGTGATATTTTCTTATGGATCACAATACAAATGAATGTACAATTTAAAAAATTTAGATAGGATATGCCTATGAATCATGTTAAAGCTTAGTGGGACAAGTATATCCCAGGTTCTTCTACCTGGGAGGATGCATAGACTATGTGTTGAGACTTTCCTTCACTATTTTGACCGTAACTTCGGGACAAAGTTCCCCGAAGGGTAGGTGTATGTAATGCCCCATATTTTGAGTAGGCATATTTATCAGTTAGACCTACTGCACTTTATCTGCTTATTATATGTTGGACTCATCTAGATTGAGTAAACTACATTTTCGGTATGTTAGACCTGATTATATGTTGTTGCTATGCTTATGATGTTGCCATGCTTATGTTGATAACATGATTATGGTGATTAGGACGTTGTTATTCTCATGACATTATTATGTTATGTGATTATGATGTTGTAGTTATCATGAGGTTCATTTCTTTCATACTAACAGTGTATGTTTAATTGTCATTCTTAATGAATTGTGATATATATGATGTGGTACATGGATACCAACCTATGTTGTGATCAATTTTAATGATTTTATGTGATGAAATGAAATGGTGTTGATAATATGGATTAGTAAATGATCGAATGGAAATATTTGTTATAAATGTATGGTTTCAAAGTACTAATCTACGAAACAATGGGGCTATGTAATAGTCAAATACTAATATGAAGTGTGGTACACTACATATTTTGCAGACAGCATTGTTTAACAAAGTTGATGATACGATGATACAGACCAATAATCTCGATATCAACACAGTACGGTTTGGACCGGGTATAGACCCAGGATGTTGAGAGGGATGGATGGATGTTCCACCCTATGTTTCTATGAAACACGAGGTCGTGGGAGAGTTGTGTTGATTCATGCTCCCCTAGACGTGTGATGACAATGGTTGGATACCTGCTAGGGGAGGCTAGGTCCTCTATATAGCCTAATTTGCCACTCTTCATTTCTATATGTGGTTGGTTCGATGAAGTCAACACCACATATTTACTGGCAGAGGTCAAAAATGGGCCTCTTAAGAGATGTACTACAAAAATATAAGATATATTAAAATATTATGAGTTAGTGGTTTTATGGGGTAGGTATATATGACAACTCACCTCCTACACTATTTTTTATGCACAATATAAATAACCATGGTTAAGTCACTTTTCTAAATTGACTATAAATAAAATTAATAAAATAACTCTGNTATATATTAGTTTGACATTATGATATTAAATACAATTGAGTGAATATATAATTTAAAATTAAAAAAGATGAAAATGACAATATATTATTTTATAAAAAATATGTGAAAATACATTTTTATGAATTATGAGTACTTTACTTGAAAATGACAATAATATTATTTTATGAGAAAGTAAATTGTGAGTACTTTACTTGAAAATGACAATAATATTATTTTATGAGAAAGTGTGAAATGACTTTTATTGTGAGTACTTCACTTTATGACTTAAAAGTACTTGTACCACTACCTTGGTTAACCATGTATTTTCATCCACCATAGAAAATGTGACAAATAAGCATTCTTAACTCATGCAATGCCACCTCAACCATGGGGGATGATGTCATTTACTAGAATGTAATTGGTTGATTTTTATAGTACATTTTGGTCCTTTTGAGGCCCATTTTTTACCTCAAATTCTCTCTAATGGATAGGGAGGATGTGAAAGTAGGTTAGGATGGGAGGAGGTGATATTTAGTACTATGTGGGGTCAAGAGGAATCTACGACACCAAAATTACGAGTAGTAGATGTCTCTTCCTTGAAAATAATTGATTGATTAATTATTATGAATCTGAAAATAAAATGATGCTATAACTTAATCAGTTAATGATTAATGACTGGTGATGCTAAAATGATTATGTGTTTGTATGTTTATTTGGTTAGGTATTTGTGATTGCCATGTCTTGTATGCATGAACGTTATGTCAACACGAATCGTTATTATTTTGTCTGTCAACTATATATACATAGGGGAGATGATGTTTTCTTATAGTACATGTACAATCTATGCATGCATTGGCCACGCATGCACACTTTGCACATGTATGCTAGTATCGATATACAAATATGTAACACATTGAATAATTGTATAAGTTTTCATAGGTAAATATCAAATTCAAATAATCAATGTTAAGTTATTGGATATGTGTAAAACAAGTCAATTAAGGTATTCATTAATGGTAGGTGAACATTGTAATAAGTAATTGATCAAGTGTTGACAATTAGAATTGTTATCAGGAAGTTGTCGTGAGTAGACAAACATTGTTCATAAACATTAATAGAATTGTCGTGTTTGAATATTTGTCAAGATTGTTTAAACCCTTAAGGCTGTTTTATTTATGAATATAGTGATAACTATGATACTTGTCTTTAAAAACAAATAATTCTAAATGTTGTTATTTATTATTATTATTATTATTAATGATAATAAGGTCATTTGTGGTAAGCATAGTCAATTAAACGAAAGTGGAAATAACTTGAGGAAAATAATTATTAATTAAATAGACCAAATCATTTCGTTCAAGTTAAACATGTATATTAAAATATTGAAACTAACCAACAAGATATGACATGATTGCTCTAAAAATAGTACTTGTTATTTTTGTTAGTGATTGAGAAAAATATGAAGAAATTGAAATTTAAAACTTTAATCCACAATAACAGTGCATATAAATCTCATCAATAATCCAAAGACATAAATCAAACCATAGAACACATGATATACCCTAGGAAAACCCTCCACTGATTCGGAGGATGAAAACTTGGAAAATAATCTTAGAGTACGATTGATAAGTAGTAGATAATTATTACAACACAATAGCAGATTGCTTTCACCGAGAGAACCAGAAAGAGGAGATCAAATAGAACATTGTATCTAACTTTCCAAGTGCATAACACTTTAATAACAAGTCAAATTAGGTTTTAAATAAAAAATAGAATGGTTGCATGCATCAATAACCTGTTAACACTTAGAACACTAAACCATCTTCAATCATGCGCCCCCCATTGATCTGGTGCCAAGATGGAGCTCCATAATTATCTCCCACAATAAGATATGTGCCTTCCATTAATTAACTAACTCTAACGGAGTTGTTAATTGAGTGTACCGAGCTGAACATAATGGAATTGCATGCAACTGAATGGAACTGAGTTGAATGGAACTACATGCAACCGAATGTTACTGAACCGAACTGAATGGATTTGCATGCAATTGAATGTAACTAAACAGAACTTAATGTAATTGAATAGAACTGAATGCAACTAAACAGAACTAGTGGTTATTCATCAGTCTTTATTTCCAACAACCACTTTCATAAATTAAGGATTTGATTCCTTAATTAACTTAACTTTGTTTACCATAACTAATACTTAGTTGATATCTTATCAATTCGAGTTCACTTGGTGGCAACATGGGAAATTCAAATTCTCTTTCCATCCATGTGCTTATATTAATTATATTTGCATGGTACATATGTTTTTTCGTTAATTAATCATCTATATTATATCATAGTCATAATATTATTTCTGAACCTATGATTATATGTATTACCCCGGGTCATATAGTCACATGCGAAAATAAATCACTCTAGGGGGTAGCTAATCCCTAAAGGAGACTTGTAGCACTTGTTGACCATGACTAGCCATGCATCACATAGTATATCTACTTTACATAATAAAGTACACCACCTCACAACATGAGGATATTTGTAGAACTTGATATTACTCACAAGTCTATTGTCTTGATATTAATCACAAGACTTTACTTGATATTACACACAAGTTTACTAACTTGATATTACTCACAAGACTCAGCTTGATATCATTCACAAACTTTGTTGGCTTGGTATTACTCACAAGTCTACTGCCTTAATATTACTCACAAGACTCGGTTTGATATTACTCACAAGCTTTACAACATCACCACTTCAATCATATGAGGATAATTGTAGGACTTGATATTACTCACAAGTCTATTGTCTTGATATTACTCACAAGACTGGAGAATGACTCATGATGATGTAATCTCAATAATTTTACTAACATCGAATCTTGAATAAGGTAAAACAATTAAGATACCCACCTATTCTAAAGTTCAAAGGTCAAACAAGATAATTACTAAATTATTATGTTTATTCAACATATTTAATGTGAATGGGACTAACAATTAATCCAACATCCCGTGAGGGACCCGAAGGAAACATTTCAAGAATAATTAAATTTTTTATAGTCAACTTAATTAGCATTAACTATTGGGTTGGTTGAGAAAAGGACAAGTAAATAAAGAAATATATTCATTTATGATTATAATATTTGTATTAGCATTGGAAACTTAAACATGGAGGTGAATTGATTGTTTCAGAGAAAGACAGTGGATTAAGATGGAAGCAAGGAGGAAAATTGGTGTTTAGGAGAGGTCTGATGGAGAGGTTGGGGGATGGTTTCTTTTGTTTACGAGAGGAGAGTAGACTTAGTGTTGTAATGAAAGGCAGAAGAAAAATCTTGAGGAGGGAGTTAACTCAAGGAATTAGAAATTTCTAGAAATGAATCCGTATTGAGGAAAAGAAGTTGCTCTTGGTATTATTGATCTATAGGATCGGGATGTAGGAAACCCATAAGTTTCCTAGGGCCAGCATGATAAGAGTTGGTCAGTAATGCGCTTCATCCATTTTTTGTTATAAAGGATTGGACGAGAAGCTAAAGGAACCTACAAAATCTGCATCAAACTACGGGATCTACTACAACCATCGGTGCCAGGTATTATATGAGCACAATTTAGGCATTTGAATTTTGTATGAAATGGAAATGTGTTCGATAGTTGTATGATTATCTCATGAGTATGCTGCAAAAAACAATTCCATTTTATTAAAATGTAACATAATCATGTAAAACAAATAATGTTTTAAAATTTTTGTTTCATTAGAATAGAGGCTCTGATAAAAATATTAGGAATAAACGGAGTTAGTGCTACCTCCTAAATGAGGAGCATTATAGGTTGAAGAAAATAGATCATACTACCTCAAGATGAAGTTTCAGACCTTGAGGAGCAGAAATTTCAAAGATACATCAGAATTGATGCCTAACAATTCCGTAGAAGAACATTAGAGGAAATTTGTGGTCTAAAATGGGCCTCCTAAGGAAAATAATAAAATAATAGTTATTAATTTTGGAGGAAGAATGAAAAAAACTATTTTTTTATTTGTATTTTTGACATATCTCCTTGTGTTTTTACTCAAATTCTAAGCGGGAGAGCTCGTTGGATGCGGAATTTAATTATGCATCCAACAAGTACCCACACTGGACACTTTTGACGGACCCTGCTACCCCAAAAACAAGAAATATCTGGGGGGGGAAACATGATGATGACATCATCATCGCGTTTTTTTAGGTATTTCTTTTTTTGGCGTAGCGGGGTCTGTCAAAAGTATGCAATGTGGGTACTCGTTGGATGCGAAATTAAATTCCACATCCAACGAGCTCTCCCGCCTGAAATTTGAGTAAAAACACAGGGAGATATGTCAAAAATACAAACAAAAAAAATAGTTTTCTTTTATGACAAATATGTCAATTCAACCATTATGGTTGACTCATTTTATTGAAATTCTATTGATTCTTGAATTCCAACTCACAAAATTTATTGTTAGCCCGTTTTCTTATAAGGCCCATTTTAGACCCAAAATTTCCTCTAATGATTGAAGAAACTATGGCTTCATGTTTGGGACACTTCCCTCCACATATGATTTGAAAATGCTGGTTATAGAGCCCGGTCTTCCAAATTCAGAGATGTTATTGTTCAGTTGTGTTTGTACCCTAGTTTTATTGTACACTCGTCCCAACAGGGGGGTGCGGAACGACATCGTCCCCCTGCAGGGATTCGAGGATAAAGCCCCCTAAAGAAACTGTTGGGATGTTTGTTGGCCAACAGTTTGCAATCCCATGGTATTGGGTGAACCGTGGTATTTTTCCAAGGTAATTCCCCTATAAAAGGAAAGTATTGTAATACGGTTGTGTATTGTATTATAGCATTGTAAAACAATCTCTCTGATTGTGTGAGAGAGATTGTGAGAGGGTGAAGAGGAAATGCAGTGGGGTTGTTGCCGGTTCTATCCTTTCATTTTGTTGGATGGTATAATAATAAAGGACTGGCAATTTCTGTGTGGACATAGGCCATCTTGGGTGAACCACGTTATATCTTTGTCTCTCTTGTAATGAGTTTTAATAATTGCATCTTGTTTATTGTTTATTGTTATTGTTTTGCAATCCTATTTTTCTAACATAAAAAGGAGGACCATCTAACTTGCCCTAGGAAGGTGCATATTTCTATGGAAGAAGTTTCCAATTATGTGGATTTTCAGTTTTTGACCTAACGCTACTGCTAGGAAAACTAGGGCATCAAATATTTTGCAATTTTATCCATAGATTTGGGAAAATGAGTATATTGCTCAACCCACCTTGAGGAGGCACATCTTTCTATGCACTCAAATTTGCAAGTCGCCAATTTTGAAGAATTAGGGTTTCTCTTTCAAACCCTGGGTCCTCCAAAAGTAGTATTCCAAAAAAGCATTGAAGCAAGCATCTAGTTGATGTTATTATTCAGTTGTATTTGTACCCTAGTTTTATTATACACACGTCCCAACAACCGCAGGGGTCCGAGGGGGTGTTTAGGGACGAAGCCCCAGAGAGGGAAAAAAAAATCTAGGATGTTTGTTGGCCAACAGTTTGCGGGCCCATGGTATTGGGTGACCCGTGGTACTTTCCCATGGTAATTCCCCTATAAAATGAAAGCATTGTAATATGGATGTGTATTGTATTATAGCATTGTAATATGGATGTGTGTTGTATTATAGCATTGTAAAACAATATATGTGATTGTGTGAGAGAGACTATGAGAGAGTGAAGAGGAAATGCAGCGAGGTTGCTGCAGGTTGTATCCCTTCATTTTGTTGGATGGTATAATAATAAAGGACTGGAAATTTTTGTGTGGGCGTAATCCATCTTGGGTGAACCACAGTATATCTGTGTCTCTCTTGTAATGTGTTTTAATATTCGCATCTTTTTTATTGTTTATTGTTATTGCTCTGCGATCCTGTTTTTCTAACAGAAAAAGGATGACCATCTAACTTGCCCTAGGAAGGTGCATATTTCTATGGAAGAAGTTTCCAATTATATGGATTTTCAATTTTTGACCTAACACTACTACCGGGAAAACTAGGGCATCAAAATTTTGAAATTTTGTCCACAGATTTGGGAAAATGAGAATACTACTTAGCTAACCTTGAGGAGGTACTTTTTTTTAAGCAAATCATATTTGCAAGTCACCAATTTTGAAGAATTAGGGTTTCTCTATCAAACCCTGGGTCCTCCAGAAACAGTCTTCCAGAAAATCATTGAAGCAAGCATCCAGTTGAAGTAGTCTTATTAGTAAGTTATATTCTCTCTATTTCCATTTGAGGTTCCCACTTTATCAAAATGACAGATAGTACCAAGCTTGAGGACAAGTTTGAAGGAAATGAGAACTTCCAAGTATGGAAGTATAGAGTGCTTATCATATTAGAAGAGGATGACTTGGAAGACTATGTCAAAGAAGAAGTTGTAGATCCATAGGGAGATGAAGACAAAGAAAAGCACAAGAAGAACTAGGTCAAAGCCAAGAGGATCATTTATGTCTCCATCAAAGACCATTTGATCTCACATGTATCCTCTTTTAAGACTCCCAATGAGATGTTCGATGTATTAACCATCTTACAAGAGAAAGAACAAGAAGAAAGAACATTCTCGCAAGAATAAGAGACTTCAGAAGAAGGATCTCTCACATCTCGGATGTTTCACTTGTGATGAGAAAAGAATGTATGTTGTCCCTAGAAAATATAAGCAGAAATCAACCAAAATTGTGCTCGAAAATATGAAAGGTTCGGCCGCACGACAGAGGAAGCTATGGTGGAGGAAGAGTTACGACAAAAGAAGTACCGATAGAAGGAAAGTTCCGACGATAGAAGTCACGATGAAAGGAACCATGATGGAGGAAGGCGTGCAGCGGTTGAAAAGGATAGCTTGAGATATCGTGGGTAAGAAGTCAGTTAGGATAACGCATGCTTAAGGGAATAAAGCATATTTGTATTTTGGGTCGATAATGCCTACTAACAGTTGTAACTAAATGTACGAGAATAGGAATGATAGCCTGTCGGCTAACAGAATAAAGTCGGTTGACTACGACGTGTAAGAGGTTATAAAAGGGAGAACCCAAGCTATGTGTGGGTTAGATACTCTCTTGGTTGGGCATATGCCTTGTGTGGATTTTTAGAGTCTTTGTTGTCTGTGTCTGTTTGTAGAGTCGAAGAGTCATAGAGTCATAGAGAAGAGTGAGTCGACCTAGGATGTGTGCGGATCAACAGTAGAGTGAAGGAGAGGAAAAATTCATAGACCTTAGACTGTTGGACTCACGATTGTGTTAGAATAAAACCCACGGGTGTTAATCTCCGCCGCAATTTCCAGAGTTAGTATCTCGAGAGGCGATTACTCCATGTCACGAAATTCATGGAGAGCGTTGAATCCAATGTCCAACAATCTCCCCCCCAACACGAGTCGGGTGAGTTTCAAACCCTTGACCTGTTTCTCTGATACCATTTAATGGACTTATTATTGTTATTAGACCAAAACTCGTAGGTGTTAATCTTTGCCACAATCGTCACATTTAGGATCCCGAGAGGCGATTAGTCCATGTCACGAAACTCACGGGAAGCGTTGAGCCCAATGTCCAACAGAGACTAGAGAGCATGAGAGGGGAGAGAAGTATGTATAGATTGTAGAAGAATATCTAGAACAGAGTCTACAAGCTGAGTATGCAAAAGAAAAGTGCCATATATTTCTCACGCCATATGAAGAGCGCCTTTGTGGTTTTTCCGGGATGGATTTCCACGTTAAATGTTGCTTATGTGTGTATTTGATGAATGTGTTTATGCCGAATGAATACAGGTTGTAAATTAATGTATATGTATTTTTTATGAATGGGTATTTATATGCATCTACCACACTGTTGTTAGTTGGAACCACTATTAAGGAACTATATTAACTGTTGTAATCTCTGTTGACAGACAAATAGAGTTATATCTTGAATACATGCAATAAGAGAAGTAATATAACCATCGGCTTTGGTCGAGCAAGTTGATAGGGTGTCATAAGAGGAAAATCCCCACACAACTGCAGAAGCTTGGTTCTGGAAGTTACCCATAAGAGATATCTCGGGTGAGACTACATCTACGTCGCAGGTGATGCCAATTGAGCCCTACTCTGTTGGGCTGATATCTTGGGCTTTGTTGACGGACAAACAAAGGTTTGGACCTAAGTCAAAGGGAGAAACACCAACAACTGGTTATGTTGTCGAGACCGTGTATCATTTTGTGAGGGATATGTTTTGTCAACCGACGAAGCCATAAATTCAAGAGTGGGTGGATTCTAAAGCCTTAGAATTTGCATGATATGAGAGTGAAGGATTGCGATTGAATCCGACAAACTGGTTGGAGAGATGCCTCTATAAGGATATTCATGAAATTTTATTTTGGAAGTTTCTTATTTTGTTGTATGAATGGTTGTTGAAGTTAGCAACCCAGCGAAAAAAATTCCAAGGAGGACAACCGACAAAGTGGAATCCTCAGCTGATTCAACGGTTGAAGACTATTAGAAACCCTGTATCTAGGGCTGTTGATTTTTTTGCAGACAGTATTTTGGAGGGATACATTACTGAGATTGTTGTCGACACAATAACATCATATAGTGAAGCGAAAAGAAAATTTTCCCAAGTACCAAGAGGAAGATACTTGACATCTTTAAGAACTTGGATAAATATGTCTATATGCAAAAAAGGGATCCTGAAAATAGATTCCAGCAAGTAAAGAACTGTGTATAAAGACCTAGGTTATGTCGCAAAAAAAGTGTGAGAAAAATGGAGGAAAGTAAATTGAGATGTTCCGTGGTGATAGCGGAACTGCACTAGAAGGTGAACGTTTAAGAATTGGAAGAAGATTCTAGTAGGGAAAAAGAACAAGAATTGTGACAAGAAGAGGAAGTTGCAGTACGACCAATGGAGAAGAGTACAAGTTGATGTCGCACTTTGACGAAGGTTTTTGCGACGAAGAAGAAGCTCTAGATCTAGAATACGAATACAACACACCTACGACCCTGTGTATGTACTTTGAGGTAAGATCCAGAAACTCATCTCCCAGTAGGTTTTTCAATACAATTAATACTATCTGTGAATGATATTAAGCTGCATATATTCAATGGAAATGGGTTAGAAGACCCAGAGAAACATTGGTTTATATGTGAAGCTATATGGACTGTGCGATAGGTCCAAGATGAAGCAATAAAGAAGGCACAGATGATCGCAACCCTGAGGGGTTGTGCGCTTGACTAGTATATGAAGTTCTTTGTGGTTCCGACAGGAGTCGCAAAGAAAATGCTCGACCAAATTCAAGCAGGACTAATAGATGAATTCAGAAAACCCAAATCTGAATCTCAGTGTATTACAGAGATTAAAGAGATTAAGCAATTGTCTACGAATTCTATGTCGAACTTCGACCAAATATTTAAGACGTCGATGGCTAAGTAAGCTTCCAGATGTCGTACATACAACACAAAGAGTGGTTCATTGCAGCGTTTTTACCGCACATCCGGATTCCCTTGATGCAAAAAAAAATTGGTCACTGACTGAAGCTCCGGAGCTTTCCATGAAGCAAGAATCCTCACCTGTAGGAGAGACTGGTGCAAGAATGATGCAAATTCAGTCGTATCTATCCAACCTTACGCTCCAACTCCAAAACATTAAGAAATGGAAGGAAATCAAAGAAGAACTCTTGTGTACCAGATGCAGAACTGAAGGACACCACAAGGACAATTACTCGACATTCATGAACTATGTCGTAGCGAGAGCGTCGAACCCGATAAATACACAAGGAATGCCTTAGTGTAGAATATTCCATACAAGAGGTCATCGGTCATAAGAGTGTTTGTACTTACAGAAGATTGTAAATGCACTAGCTAGTTTATATTGTAAATTTTGTAAATCATTGGTCCATGATGAGAAGGACTACAAAGCATTCCACTCGCTGCAAAATAAAATGGTCGACACCTATTTATTGAAAAATGAAGAGAAGATGCAAGTTGAGCGAGCTAAAGATCAATATCCACAAGCTCAGTATCCTCAACCCCAGTATCGCAGAATAAATACCCGCAACAAACAATACCCTCAACAAATGGATGTGGAAATTTTTTAGCTCGAGGACAAGGAGGAGGATTTGGTCGTGGAAGAGACCAAATCATATGTTACAATTGTGGACAACCATGAAATTTTGACAGGGACTATGTGAACCCTACAAAGACATGTTTGTATTGCAAAACCTTTGATCATACTGTCAAACAGTGTCCGCAATTGATTGTGAAGTGGAAGGTTAGAAATGTGGGAAATCCAAACCCTTTACAGAATACCAATCTGAATCCCAACCAGAATATCCAAATGATTTTTGTTGAGCTGAGTGAACCAAATATTGTTTTCATGACAAGGGGAGGTGTTGTGACTAGAGAAGACCAATATACACAGCATGACCAACTATAGGCACAACCAACAGAAAAAAATAAAGTGTTGTTCGACATCTAAAGAGAAAATGAAGTATTCTTGGACACACAACCAGAATTTGTCGACAAGAATCAAGCGTCGACGCCTACTCCTACACTACCAAGAAGACCAATAATGGAGATGCCTGAAAGGTTTGATCGGTTGTCCCTAAAGCAACCAATGAGAAATTTTAGTAGGCCTAAAGAGTTTTTTTAATTATTTTATCACTAATACAAAATAAAGATGTTGCAGAATTAACAGCTCTAATAGAAGAACCTCAAGAAGATGTGCGACTAGACGAAAGAGTAAACCATGTGGGAAAAATATTAAAGATTGGTCAAGATTTAAGAATGACTGCTCAAATAGGAGATTATGATATGGACTATATCATCCTAGATTTTGGATATGATGTCAACATTTTGACAAGAAAAACATGGGAAAGCATGGGGAAACTGCGACTGGAGTGGTCTCCTATTCAGCTCATATTAGAAAATCAATCAAAAGTCCTACCTGTCAGTCGACTGACTCAAGTGCCTGACAAGATAGAAGGCTTGAGACATATGTTGATTATGAAGTAATCAACATTATTGATGACACAAATCTGTATCCTTCACTTTTGGGGATCAACTAGGCGATTGATAATCAGACCATCATCAATTTTAATAAAAGAATATTAACATTCGAAGATTCAAAGCTAAGGGTGGTCGCACTAATTGATCCGCTAGAAGGTCAGAGATATGTCAAGCCAATAAAGAGCGAAGGGCAATGAGACTATCTCGACCATATTTACAACATGACATCTATAAAGGACAATTATGTAAATCCAACGGCCAATGGAAACCTCAACGAACGAAGTATTAGTTCCTGTACATCAGATTATGTAGAAGCATTAGAAAACTAGAAGAATAGGATGCATGAAGTATCCATGAGAAAGTGCGCAAGAATTACACAGTGTGTAGGATGCATGAAGTATCCATGAGAAAGTGCGCAAGAATTACACAGTGTGTGTGACGGGTAGGAGTCTAGGCAAGTGATCTACCTACCTATGAAGGTTTACCTACCCTTGCCTATTTTCTGATAGAGTTTGAAAAAAAAGTCACAAAACATTAGCGCTTGTTCACCTTGGAATTTTTGTTGAAAGCTACACCCTCCAGATGGTGGGTCGCACATAAAGAATCTATCTCAGAATGGCCACAATGCCGAAGATTGATGGAGATAAGGTTCAGAGAAGATATCATCTATACTAGTCAAAAGTATATAGAATTGACTAATCATGTCTAACATATAGAGTATTGTCATGCAATATGGGAGGCATGTTCGCGACAGGAATGGGTTCATTACTTCATACACACATTAGACATGAGACCTAGGAACTAGTATACATCAGTTGAATTGAGACGAAGAACTATTGAATGGGATGAAGTAGATATTAGCTTCATACACACATTTGAATTTGTTGATGATCACATTAGAGGAAATTTGGGGTCTAAAATGGGCCTTATAAGAAAACGTGCCAAAATAAGTTTTTGTGAGTTGGAATTCAAGAACCAATAGAATTTCAATAAAATAAGTCAACCATAATGGTTGAATTGGCATATTTGTCATTAAAAAAAACTATTTTTTTTGTTCGTATTTTCGACATATCTCCCTGTGTTTTTACTCAAATTTCGATCGGGAGAGCTCATTGGATGCGGAATTTGATTCTGCATCCAACGAGTACCTACACTACA
>LPNX010703166.1:14145-37196 GCA_001517045.1 Pseudotsuga menziesii | reverse complement strand
AAATTAATTAATATTATTTTATTATTTTATTATTTTAACTATTATTTTATTATTTTCCTTAGGAGGCCCATTTTAGACCCCAAAATTCCTCTAATGTCTGTCAATTGATGTCGCGTTGCAAGTAATCAAGACAAAGATATTCAAAGAGATCTCTGTCGTAATGACAAGCTTCAATCAACGCGGTGCAACAATTCAGAATTGGATGGAGTGTTATAATGTGATGGGAGAACCTGATTAAGATGACCCGCTAGAAGTAAACATACCTCAGTATGAAGGTACAAGCGCAATGGAAGGATTTGGTATTCCGAGCGGCCAATTATTGAATCCACTAAAAGTCAAGAAAGTAAATATTGGAGATTAGTGGGATGACGAGACTGTCAAGAAGATCACAAATATATTGCATGAATTTCAAGATATGTTCCCTACGAAATTTTCAGAGATGAAAGGGATTGACAAAGGCCTTGGAGAAATGAAGAAGCCTTTAAATCCCGATGAAAAACCTGTCAAACAGTGACCATACCGATTGAATCCGCGATATAAAGAAAAAATCAAGGCTGAGTTGGACGAATGTTGGATGCAGGTATGATAGAACCTATAGAAGAACCAGAGTGGATCAGTAGGATAGTAGTGCAAGATTAAAAAAAACTACTGTGAATTGCGGATTTGCATCGATCTAAGAAAATTGAACGATGCTTGTTTACATGACCTATTTCCAACTCCATTTACAAATGAGGTACTGGAGAGTGTCGGGGATCAAGAAATTTACTTGTTCATTGATGGGTTCTCTGGTTACCATCATATTAGAAGCGCAAAGGAATACCGACACGAGTTAACATTTGCGACGAAGTGGGGTTGTTTCCAATACACGGTAATGCCCTTTGGACTCAAGAATGCTCTTGCTATTTTTTCCAGAATAGTAGTGGTTGCCTTCAAAGATTTTATTCGCAAATTTATTGAGGTCTACTTCAACAATTGGACCATATTTGGGCTCATCAAGAATCATATTGAGAGCCTCAGGATGATGCAGGAACATTGTCGCCAATATCAAATTTCACTTAACTTTAAAAAATGTATCCTTTGTGACCCGTTTGGAATTCTGTTGGGCCATGTGGTTTGTCGTGATGGAATCTTGGTAGACCCTGCCAAAATTGTGATTATTGTTGACCTACCACCACCTACCACAGTGAAGTAACTGAGAGCAACATTGGGACATACAGGATATTATCGAAAATTTATTAAAGGATATGTGGAGGTAACTGCTCTGATGGAGAAGTTATTAAAGAAAGATGTTAAGTTCCAGTGGACGGAAATTTTACAAGAGACTTTGGACATTTTAAAGAAAAGATGGTTACACCACCTATACTTGTATTTTCAGGTTGGAAAAATGAATTTCATGTACATGTTGATGCGTCATCTCTCGTGCTCGGCGTGGTACTAGCACAGCCTAGCGAATGGTCGATTGATCATACTATTTCCTTCGCTAGCAAAAAATTATCAACAATAGAGATGAACTATACCACGACGGAAAGAGAAGGATTAGCTATGGTATACGCTCTGCAAAAATTTCGACACTATTTATTCAGTGGACATTTCAAAATGCACATAGATCATTCAGCATTGAAATACCTGGTGAATAAGTCAGTGTTGGGGAGGGGATTTGTCGGTGGTTTCTCATTTTCCAGGAATTTGACTTTGAAGTCATTGTTAAACCGGGTTGACTGAATTCAAGAACAGACCATCTATCGAGGATCGAAAGTGGCGACGAACTTGGTAACCCCGACGATAGTCTCCCTGATGCGCAACTATTTGGGATAACATTTTTTTATGATCATTACAGAGACATCGTACAATTTTTTAGTACGGGCTATGCACCATCTAAATTTACTACTGCACAAAAGAAACAGTTAGTTGTGTGAGCTACAGACTTCCAATTGATTGTTGGACAGTTATATAAAATGGGCCCTGATAAGATTCTTCGTTGTTGCATTCTGGAACACGAGCAACAAATGACACTAAATGAAGCGCATGCCGGTGTCGCAGGAAGCCATTTTGTTGGAAAAGCTACAAAGCGAAATATATTGCAAGCGGGATTGTGGTGGCCCACCGGGCATACGGATGCCCAAGAATACTTTCACAATTGTGATGTGTGTCAAAGAACTGGAACATTGTCGCGACGAGATGAAATGCCAGTAGTACCCCAAATAACTTTGTAGGCATTTGACAAATGGGTCGTTGATTTTATGGGCCCTATTGGTCCAACAGGGAAGCACACAGGTGAAAGATATACAATTACTGTGACTGACTACCTGACCAAATGGGTCGAAGCAGCACCAATAAAATATTGTACCACTAGGTCAGTTGCTAAGTTTTTGTTTAAAAATGTTGTGACTAGATTTGGATGCTTGAAAATTTTGATAAACGACCAAGGCACACTCTTTGTCAACCAATTGATTGAGGAACTGATGAAAGAATTATAGATACAACATAGAAAGACAACGCCGTATCACCCTCAAGCGAATGGTGTTGCTGAATCATTTAACAAAATCCTGGAGAACGTGTTGACAAAGATTTGCAATGTCCAAAGAGATGACTGGGATCCGAAAATTTCCACAATATTGTGGGCATATCACATGACCTATAAGAAATTAACAGGTCGAACTCCATTTCGCATGGTATATGGACAAGAAGTTGTGATTCCCATGGAATACAGTGTACCCAGCCTAAGGATTGTTGCGATCACGAAGATGGAATATGTTGGTGCTATCGATGAAAGAATGCCGTGGATAATACAATAAGAAAAAGATCGTTTTGTTGCAGGATATCATCAAAACATTGAGAAAGAACGATAGAAAGTATGGCATAATCACCACATCAAGAACAAGCAATTTCAGGTCGGAGGACTTGTTCTTTTGTATGATAGAAAATTCTTCAAACATCCGAGGAATCTAAAAAACACGTTGGCTAGGACCGTATATTGTAATGCATATCACTAACGGAGGCGCAGTGCAATTGCAAAAGTTGGATAGAACACCTGTCAAATAAATGGTAAATGGAAGTCGGATAAATCATTATCATGATAGTCACGACTCGGTCAAATAAAAAAAAACCTCTAAATTTTTTTTAATTGCAGAAAATGAATTATCGCAAGAAAAAGCAAAGACCGTCATAGACTGCTAGTATGTCGCAGAGAGAAGAAAATTGTTGCATACTCTTTATATGTTGCAAGAGGAGAAATGATGGTGAAGACAATATGTCTGTCGCAAGAAAAGGATAATGTCGAAGGTTGGATATTGGTCAAAGGAAGAGTGGTGTTGCCGCAAGTTAAAATGGAGTCACAGAAATGACAAATGGTCGTAATTAATTAAGATTTTGGCGGCATGCTTTTCGGTCACTTCCATATTTATTACACAATAACTACCACTGATGTGACAAGCGAGTGGTAGCATGCAAAGAAGTTTCCTAATAATCATTCGGACGATCAACCCATGTGACAGAAAGGATAGCTACATTTCCATTTATTGCCCGCTCGTGTGGAGGACTAGCGGAATGAATGGGTAGACGTTATCACCATTCGCGCCCAAGTATTTAGTTCAATCTGCTACATTCGAGAGAGAGATATTGTTGTCTACAACCACAAGAGCCAAAGTGAGTTTTCCACAGAGAATGGTTATTTCGATTTCCAGTACTAGTACAATTGCAGGATCTAGTGTCGCGACTGCATCACCCACACCCATTATGGAAGAGATTATTGGATATGTTCCACCGTAGGCTATGGCTTCCAAAGAAACTAAACAAGTTTCATTTATCCCTACAGTCAGGTTAAGACCATACCCACCAATTCCATTTGGTACATCAACGGGGAAGCGTTATAGAAACTTGTTGCAGCTGCAACCTTTTTTCCCAATTTTTTTAAAATTTTGGACCCTCCTTTCGATTTTATCTAGCCTGGGGTTGTTTGGTTTCCTGAACTCTGTCTTTCCTCTGCTATAAATTTGGATTTTTTGAAGTTGAAGTAGGGTCAACTGTTTTTCCGTTAAGGTTAAATGATCTAATATTTCCATCGCCCAGCCGAAAAGCTTTTCATTTATTTTGAACACTTAACGTTTTTTTTTTTTTTTTTTTTTTTTTGATGATTTTATTTATCGTTGTCGGAAGTTGGTTGAAGTTTGAGTCGGGGCATTAGTTCTCTATGACACCGATGTTTCAGAAAGGAAATGACGAACAATTCTTTTTCTCGCCTATTCGTGGCCTTTATTTTTCTGACCTTTTGATTGTCGATGACTTTGTTTTTCGTTGTCGGAACGTTTTTTTTATTTTGATCGGAGGGTTTGTCCTTTGCATTGCCAACACCATGGAGACGTTCAGGTTTAAAGTTCCGACCTTTAGCAATTAGAACTTCCGATCGCCGACGGGTTGTATTTTGTCGCGGAACTGTAATTGTTCATGAATCTGCCGTTGCGGCTGTCAATCAGACTATCTTCCTAACGTTTAGTGTTTTCAATTGCCGACGATTTTTTGATCCGCGAAACCCATAGTTGGTTTATTGCCCGCCGTTGCGGCTGCCTATGGAACTATCCACCCGAAGAATAGTTTTTTCCTCGCCAATGCTGTAGTGGTTAACAGTTCCAATCGCCGATACACAATCACCACGATAATAGTCATTGGCATCGCCGACACTGCGGAGATGTTAAGATTTAAAGCTCCGATACTTAGCATTAAAATTCTCCGACGCTAACTGACTTAATAGTCTCGTGGGACTCGTAGTTTGTCTGTTGTCCGCCGTTGCGGCTGTCTAGTGTACTATCCTCCCGATGTTTAGAGCTGTCGACCGTCGATAGGTTTTTTTCCCCGTCGTCTTTTTCACCAGGGGATTATATACGTGCGGAGCATTTTTTTTTAAACTGGAATTTTTGCTCCAGTCCTTGTTTTTGTATGCGTTTTGGTCTAGTTAGGGTTTTTTCCACGATGAGGAGCACAGTACAGAGTCTAGTGTAGCAGCAATGTGGTTCATGAAGATTATGTTCTCTCGGGGTTGTGATTTTGGACTTAGGGGGGTTTTAAGACACAAGCTTGCAGGGTTTTCTTTGCCTTGTCGTCTTTCTTTGCATGCATTAATACTGTGTATATTTTATTTTACAGAATGCATATGGAGAAGGTAAATAGACTGATACAATTTTTTGTTATTTTGGTAAAGGCTAAATGGTCTAAGAACATGCTATGTTTATGACAGGGTGATTGTTGTAAAGAAGATACGTGTAAAAGACAAAAGCAGAAGAGGCAAAGAATTGGTTGAAGAATGAGGAAGAAGAAAGAAAGAGAGTTGTAGAGGAGGCAGCAAGGAAGGAAGAAAAAGAGAAATGAAGAAGCAAAGATTAAGAAAAGAGAAGAAAAAAGTGAGGGTCTAAGATTAACAGGATCTCAAAAAGACCAACAGATTACTGAGCAGATTGATAGCAGCAAAGGCCCAGGCTTGGAAAAAGTCCATCAACCACTAAGCTGATCCCTCTTCATAAAGTGCTCTTAAATTTTAATTTAAAATGTAACATATTGTATAAATTATGAGCACTTACTACGAGACAAAATTTTGGGATTGAAAGGTTGGAGAAGCCCAAAAGTCATTTGGGGGCAACCCAAAGGTTTTGTTTTTTTGTATAAATATAGGAGAGTTTAGATGTAGAAGGGGGGGCTTCTTTCGCAGGCCATTTGTGAGAGTATATTGTAAAAAGAAGTACTTCCTTTTACAATAAAGAATTACAAGTTTCTGCTGGAGAAAGTTTGGTGGAATGTTTCAAATGCTTTGCTATGGATCAGTTGAATGTGAACTATTTCGTTTTCAACTTATGTCCATTAACTGTGAGATCGTTCTAACTCATTGAATCTCAGTTCATGTTATGAATGCACTCTAGTTTATTCTGTGAAATTTCCAATGTGAGTAATGAAGGTTGTCATAAACAATAAGCTATCGTGTTGTTCATATTTCTATTAATGTTCATGTGTTTTGAAATAAGTAACAGTTATCTGTAATTTTTCTTAATGCATGCGCAAAAATACATTACTCATTGATAACTGATAATTTTGCTCCCTAGGGATAGGTTAGTTAGTTAAATTTAGTTTCTTGTTGTGTGTGATTTAGATGCGAGAGAGTTAAGACGAGAGGTAAGAACCTACGCATCACATTGTGACACTCTTCGTTATCTCTATCAATCTGCATTTTTAGATAGGCACTTGCACATCATAACTTAAACACAAAAAACTAAAAATATACACAGTGGACCGGGCCGTAACCAGTAAAACCTTCTAATTTGTTACTTGACCTACGGTAGTCGGACTGTAAACCGGACGGATTCCCCATACCAAACAGTAACGGGCTAGTTGGGAACGTTTATTGGAGAGAATCCCTAACTATTGTTACCTGCGATTTTCCAGGCCTCAACAGTTTTTGGCGCTAGAAGAAGGGCTGTCAGTGCATGGCTGGCCGAGGAAACCTATGTCCTCGAAATTACTCCACCGGTGACAGTTCCGAAAGCAGTTTGTTTCACAATACAACTCCTGAAGATAGAGGATATCTTTATCCTATCGATAACGAAGTAGTTGATGATCTGAGAAGAATTAGTAGGGCATATGCGAAGAAGATCGGAGGATTACCGATTATTCCTGTCTTACCTAGAAGAGAATATCAGAAGAAAGATAGCCCTAAGTTAGAAGATTCAGTGTTGGTAGAAGATTTTGAAGAATTGATAAAAGTAGCCTTACAAAAAATTGACCAACCTTTGAATCGATTAGACCCAGGTTCACCTTATTGTTCACATTTCCATACCCCTGTTCAGTAAAGACCTCATTCTCCACTCAAAATTATGGCTAATGCAAACACAAATCAACCACCTCCACCACCTACTTGGAGGGCTAGGTCACCTTTAAACCTGACACCTCCCTTGCATGATTTCCCTCAAGCTTTTGACAAAATGTTGCCTAAGTTTGACCCAAGTGAACAAATTCTGATAGATGATCATTTGCAAAGTTTTTACTTGACTATAGAAGGACTACGAGCAGGAGAACATGAAGATGTAGTCTGTAGATTGTTTCCACACACTCGGAAAAAAACAGCAGGCTCATGGTATTTTTTCCTTCCTGCAAATTCAATCACAGACTAGGACATATTTGGGAGAATATTTAGAAGTAAATATGCAGTCCAGAAAAACTCATGCAGCTTTAATGAAAGGGTTATGCGCTTTAAAGAAAGAAAGGAAAGGAAAGTGCATAATTTCACTCAAAGATTTGCTGCTTACCTAAAACAATTTACTGCAGCTGATAAACCATCTTAAAAAGATCTGATTGAATACTATATTTCAGCTCTAAGGCCTGACTTGGCCATGTTTGCCAAGATATCAGTCAAACCTACATTATCAGAAACTTATGAAGAAGCTGAGAGGGTAGAGGCTGAGATGGAGAGTATAGAAAATTATCCTGTGCAGTTGGAAAAAAAAAAACTTTTGGAGGTAAGAAACCTTTGTTACTGACTAAGCCTAAGGATGAGCGGTCACAAGATTTTGAAGGGATGTTGAAGATGATGCAGAAGATATCCAACAGAGTGATAGATCTAGAAAATGAAGCTTACGAATCATATAAACCTTACCATAAAAAGAGGGAGGACAACAATCAACATAAACCTCCTCCACATAGTCTTGCAACAATGAATTTAACTGATATAGGCATGGATAATTTTTGCACCTTTTATCAGCAGCCTCATTCTAAGAAGAATTGCCCCCAATGGATAAATTCTATGACGTTGGTAATGAATCAGTTATTGAACTCCAAACTAACAGAAACTAATAAGGAGGAAGAAAAAGATAATCAATCCACAGAAAAACAAGAGAAAGATACTCTGGTTTTATGGGACTGTGTCTCAATGTTTGACACAGAAGAAGAAGGTTCTCTGAAACAAGAGGAAACATCAAAAACCAATGTGACAACAAGAAGTCGGAGTTTGTTAAAAAAATACAAATCACTACTTCCGAAGATCAAGAAACTTCAAGAAAATATGAAGAAGATACAAAAGAACACTACAACTGATAAAATACTGAATTTACCATTTCAAGTCAAAACCCGAAGAAAATTAACCTGCCTATTAAGCCTATTGAAGACAAGATTGATAATGTCAAAAAGAATCTCAAAGAACCTGAGATGGGGTATGATATTGTGGAAGACATTAAAAATGCTAAGACAAATATCTCATTGTTTGAAATGTGTAATGTACCTTAGCAGAAAGAGAAATTATTAAAAGCACTTGAAGTACCAGAACAAGAGCTTCCTACTGACAACCAACCTGAAGAAGAAATTGGTGAAGCAAGTGTGGGAGGTAAGTCTAAGTTTAAAACCCCACCATTTCTCCTAACTTTTGAGATTTTCAACTATAATGTGCACAATTGTTTAGTAGACTCAAGCGCATCAATCAATGTTATGCCACTTTCAGTCTGCACGAAAATCAATGGACAACCTAACCCATCTACCTGGCAGGTTCTTCAGTTAGACAGGACAGCTGTGAAAGTAATCGAGAAAATGGAAGATGTTATGATTCGTTTATTTGCAAATGAGAGAGTATGTCAGTACATCGATATTGTAGTAGCAGACATACCCGTTGTTTATGGACTTGTTTTAAGTCGAGACTAGTCGGCAAGGCTAGATGGATATTTTGCATCAGATTGGTCACATCTGTGGTTGCCTCATAAGGGAAGTCCCAATCAGATAAAAATATTAAGAGAGCCTCAGATGAAGTATAATGTTACTCAGTTGGAGGGAAAAAATGAACCAATGAACTCTGTGTTGGGAAATTATTTCATTGAATTAGAACCGAGAAATTACCAAGCTTAAGAAGCCAACAGTACACCAGACACCCAGCCCAATTTCCTTCGATTTTCATGCGCTGATGAGATTGACTGTAAAGTAGTAGATTTAGTTTCAGATGTAGTTTTTAATTCAAGTTCGGTAGAACTAGATAATGGACAGGCCCTTTTCAAATTGCAGCGAAGCTTAGCCCCTCAACTCACAAGTTGCAAGATTTACAGGGGTGGGAAGAGAATTTACCAGTTAATGGTTTAGTTCTCAAACTTTATTTTTCTTGATTTTTATTTATTGGTTATCTTGTACATAAATAAACTTATTGCTTTGTTTTGATTTGATTTGTTTATTTTTGTTTGTTGTAGTTAAGGTTTGATTGATTTTAATAAAGAAGTAAACTTTTGGTTGCATGGAGTCCATCAAACTTCTGGATTAACTAAAATCCTTGATTATAAGACAATGTACTATAGACTTATTTGAAAGAACTTCTTCTAGTTCAGCAGTTTTCTTAAATGGCTATGAACACATTGAAGTCCTACTTAATCATTGTAAAATAACTCATGATCAAAAGGTTTATAATACTATTTCGAGGCTTCATCCATCTCACATTTAAAAATGTTTTAGGGGGTGACAGCAAAAGACCCATGGAGAGAAAGCAAGGTAAACAGTGTATTATATTTAAATGATCCCATGCAAAGAATTGAAAGCCAAAAGGCAAATAAGAGTCAAAATCTCCTAAGAAAGCAATATGTATCAAAACAAAGTATTGAACCATATTAGTACAAGATTGTCAAAGTTCTTCTCCGTCCGTGAACTGAAAATTAAATACATCTCTCACACACAAGGACATTATGGATAGAGGAGCCTAAATTAAAAATTTCAAAAAGAAGACAAAAAAAGAAGATTCAAAAGAAAGGACAAAAGTCCAAATGGCAGAGGAATAAGAAACAAACAAATATTTGTGTTTACTATAAATACATCTATCACACACAAGGGCACTATGGATAGAGGAGCCTAAATTAAAATTTTCAAAAGAAAGGCAAAAAAGGAGGACTCAAAAAAAGAACAAAAGTCCAAATGGCATGGAAATAAGGAACAAATGAATATTTTTGTTTACCATATGTTACAATCCCGTGGTGTTTAAGCTGGTAGCAACCCAAAGGCAGAGATAAAAAATGAAACTCATATTCCTGGCCTCAAAAGAGTTATCTAGACTTTGAAATCTTGGTTTCCATTTTCCCTAAATTGGACTATCATCAATGATTAAAAGTACATACATCTGCCATTTGGAAATTCATATATCTAGAAGAATTCAGCATGTTAGTATTTATTGTCAAAACAGTCTGTTGCTCAAAGAAGAAATTGTTCAGAGATCTGTGTTCACTAGGTAGTCGCCAATTGTTGCAACTGCAACCTTTTTTCCCAAAAATTTTAAAATTTTGTACCCTCCTTTCAATTTTATCTAGCTTGGGGTTGTTTGGTTTCCTGAACTCTGTCTTTCCTCTCCTATAAATTTGGATTTTTTGAAGTTGAAGTAGGGTCAACTATTTTTCCGCTATTTCGGAGGTTAAATGATCTAATATTTCCGTCGCCTAGCCGAAAATCTTTTTGTTTATTTTGAACACTTAACGTTTTTTTTTATTTTTGATGATTTTATTTATCGTTGTTGAAAGTTGGTTGAAGTTTGAGTCGAGGCATTAGTTCTCTATGCCGCCGACGTTTCGGAAGGGAAATGACGAACAGTTCTTTTTCTCGTCGATCCGTGGCCTTTATTTTTCTGACCTTTTAATTGTCGATGACTTTATTTTTCGCTGTTGAAACGTTTTTTTTTTAATTTTGATCGGAGGGTTTGTCCTTTGCATTGCCGACACTACGGAGACGTTCAAGTTTAAAGTTTCGACCTTTAGCAGTTAGAACTTCCGATCACCAACGGGTTGTATTTTGTCGCAGAAGCGTAATTGTTCGTGAGTCCGCCGTTGTGGCTGTCGATCAGACTATCTTCCCAACGTTTAGTATTTTCAACTGACGACAAGTTTTTGATCCACGGAACCCACAGTTGGTTTATTGCCCGCCGTTGCCGCTGCTTATGGAACTATCCACCCGAAAAATAGTTTTTTCCTCGTCGATGCTGTAGTGGTTAACGGTTCCGCTCGCCGATACACAATCACCGCGATAATAGTCGTTGGCATCGCCGACACTGCGGAGATGTTAAGGTTTAAAGCTCCGATACTTAGCGTTAAGAGTCTTCGACGTTGACCGACTTAATAGTCTCGCGGGACTCGTAGTCTATCTGCTGCCCGTCGTTGCCGCTGTCTCGTGTACTATCCTCCCGATGTTTAGAGCTGTCGACCGTCGATAGGTTTTTTTTTTTTGCCCGCCATCTTTTTCACCAGGGGATTATATATGTGCGGAGCATTTTTTTTTAAACCAGCATTTTTGCTCCAGTCCTTGTTTTTGTATGCATTTTGGTCCAGTTGGGGTTTTTTCCACGACGAGGAGCATAGTACAGAGTCTAGTGTAGCAACAATGTGGTTGATGAAGAGTCTGTTCTCTCGGGATTGTGATTTTAATTACAGACAATGGACTTAAGGAGGTTTTAAGACACAAGCTTGCAGGATTTTCTTTGCCTTGTCGTCTTTATTTTCATGCATTAATACTGTGAATAGTTTATTTTACAGAATGCATATAAAAGAGGTAAATAGACTGATACAATTTTTTGTTATTTTGATAAAAGCTAAATGGTCTAAGAACATGCTATGTTTATGACAGGGTGATTGTTGTAAATAAGATATGTCTAAAAGACAAAAGCAGAAGAAGCAGAGAATTGGTTGAAGAATGAGGAAGAAGAAAGAAAGAGAGCTGCAGAGGAGGCATCAAGGAAGAAAAAGAGAAATAAAGAAGCAAAGATAAAGAAAAAAGAAGAAGAAAGTGAGGGTCTAAGATTAATAGGATCTCAAAAAGACCAACAGATTACTACGCAGATCAATAGCAGCAAAGCCTCAGGCTTGAAAAAAGTCCATCAGCGACCAAGCTGGTCCCTCTTTATAAAGTGCTCTTAAATTTTAATTTAAAATGTAACATATTGTATAAATTATGAGCACCTACTACGAGACAAAATTTTGGGGTTGAAAGGTTGGGGAAGCCCAAAAGTCATTTGAAAGCAGCCCAAAGGTTTTGTTTTTTTGTATAAATATAGGAGAGTTTATATGTAGAAGAGAAAACTTCTTTCGTAGGCCATTTGTGAGAGTATATTGTAAGAAGAATTACAAGTTTCTGATGGATAAAGTTTGGTGAAATGTTTCAAATGCTTTGATATGGATCAGTTGAATGTGAACTATTTCATTTTCAGCTTATGTCCATTAACTGTGAGATCATTCTAACTCATTGAATCTATGTTTATGTTATGAATGCACTCTAGTTTATTCTGTGAAATTTCCACTGAGTAATGAAGGTTGTCATAAACAATAAGCTATCTTGTTGTTTATATTTCTATTAATGTTCATGTGCTTTGAAATAAGTAACAACTATCTGTAATTTTTCTTAATGCATGCGCAGAAATACATTACTCATTGATAACTGATAATTTTGCTCCCTTGGGATAGGTTAGTTAGTTAAATTTAGTTTCTTGCTATGTGTGATTTAGATGCGAGAAAGTTAAGACGAGAGGTACGAACCTGCGTATCACATTGTGTCACTCATCGTTATCTTTATCAATCTGCATTTTTAGATAGGCACTTGCACATCATAACTTAAACACAAAAAACTAAAAATATACACGATGGACCGGGCCATAACCGGTAAAACATTTTAATTTGTCACTTGACCTACGGTAGCCGGACCATAAACCAAACGGATTTCCTATACCAAACAGTAACGGGCTAGTTGGGAACGTTTATTGAGGGAGAATCCCTAACTATTGTTACCTGCGATTTTCTGGGCCTCAACAAAACTGGAAAAATAAAGCACCAACATCACCAAAGCTCGCTATAATACCACATCACAACAATTACAGCAAACATTAAAGCAGTAAAGCAACATACACCATGAAAACATACACAAGTGAACACCATGATGTATCATGGAAACCCTTTACAAGGAAAAACCAGCCTAACGAGATATCTTCATTAAAATCTTTGGCCAAACAGCCCAAGCCTGCCAAGTGGAACCTCTACCGGCCACTCGCCATAACTCACTTTCAATGAAGTCTACCAAGCCCTTTTATATGTTTCATCACATGTGATACCATGAGCTCATCACAACAATTACAGCAAACATTAAAGCAGTAAAGCAACATACACCATGAAAACATACACAAGTGAACACCATGATGTATCATGGAAACCCTTTACAAGGAAAAACCAGCCTAACGAGATATCTTCATTAAAATCTTTGGCCAAACAGCCCAAGCCTGCCAAGTGGAACCTCTACCGGCCACTCGCCATAACTCACTTTCAATGAAGTCTACCAAGCCCTTTTATATGTTTCATCACATGTGATACCATGAGCTCATCACAACAATTACAGCAAACATTAAAGCAGTAAAGCAACATACACCATGAAAACATACACAAGTGAACACCATGATGTATCATGGAAACCCTTTACAAGGAAAAACCAGCCTAACGAGATATCTTCATTAAAATCTTTGGCCAAACAGCCCAAGCCTGCCAAGTGGAACCTCTACCGGCCACTCGCCATAACTCACTTTCAATGAAGTCTACCAAGCCCTTTTATATGTTTCATCACATGTGATACCATGAGCTCATCACAACAATTACAGCAAACATTAAAGCAGTAAAGCAACATACACCATGAAAACATACACAAGTGAACACCATGATGTATCATGGAAACCCTTTACAAGGAAAAACCAGCCTAACGAGATATCTTCATTAAAATCTTTGGCCAAACAGCCCAAGCCAGCCAAGTGGAACCTCTACCGGCCACTCGCCATAACTCACTTTCAATGAAGTCTACCAAGCCCTTTTATATGTTTCATCACATGTGATACCATGAGCTCATACCACAGGCCACCTAATACCGTTGCCCCGTAAACCAGTCGACCACTGCAATACACCCTCGATCGACCACTAGGCGACCAGTCGACTATACACAAATCTAGACAGTTTTAACATAATGACCCTAATATAGAGTCGAGATTAACCCAACAGACATTACTCGGGAAAGTTTATCTTTATTTTGTTTGAACCAATAACAGAGGTTTCTTTCGAATGCTTAAAATTTTCATATTACTCGGGAAAGATCATCTTTGTTTTGTTGAACCAATAACAGAAAGGTTTCTTTCAAATGCTTAAAATTTTCAGATTTCTGATTCTAATCTAGAATTTCAGACTGATGATTTTAGCTATGTTTTTAACAATTTCAATGATAGTATAGTTAGCAGGCTCTTATTTCAAGCCATAACACCACATTTTTAGCCAGTTTGTTAGGTGTAACAGTCTGGGTTCATAAGTTTGGCAGCCCTGATCAATTTGAGATTGGTCCTTGAGCTGATAAGTTGGTTAACATAAAAGGCCTAATTGCTAGAATTGCTTCAGCAACGGACTCTCAAAGAAGGTTCTTCATGGGACAAGTGGCAGCGAGCCTTTGAGCAGGTTTAGTGGTTGTCATACAAGTAGATGGTTAGTTAAATTTGGATGAATTCGTGGGGCACACTGGGTCTGCTTTTGTAATATTAGTTCTCTTGTAAACAGAGGAAGTTTCAGGACTTCTGTTATATTTGACCATGTATACTTATGTCTCACTGGAATACCATGAGTAAAGCCATGTAACCAGACTTTTTCCAGAAAATAATACAAATTAACTTGTAAACTGAGTTTATTTAAATGTCTACTTTGAAAAGGTTATTCAAATAGAGCACCACAGATAAATTGCACACATCGTACAATATAATTGAAACAACTGAATAGACTTTGTCCAACAAAACTTGTGCCTAGTGCTATTACTGTTAGTAAAGAATAAAGAAAAGTGAGCGTATATCTATCGACCAATCTGAAAATGTAAAGTTTTAAGAGAATGAATCTGATAGTTACAAATTAAAAATGTGAGTTCAATGCTTGTGCTTTCACATGTATATGGCTGCAAAGGACAAAGGATGAAGTTAACAGGTCATTTCTATACTGATTTGACTCTATGCTAGTGTGCATTGGCAAGGGCTATAACTTGAAGGCCTTAACATACTGTAATTCCACTTCTCGCAGTAGAGATGTGGCCAGGCAACGCAAAGAAATAACATACTTGTAGCAGGCAGCTTTGTAAAAGCAAATTCATAACGCCTCACAATTCCATTTAGTTGATATCAATTTCAATAATGTCGAACAAATAAAAGTAAATAATCTCAATAATGTAGAAATGTAGCCAGCCAGCCAGCTGACATGCATAATGCAACAGTTTTTCTGTAAATTAGGAGGTGGGCAAAGAGAACAAACCCACCATCCTAGGCCTGTGATAGAACTGAAACCTATGTTTATATCAAGAGAAAGACCTAAGATTCTTCTTGTACTGAAATTGCGATATTTACATAGAATCCAACTATACCTTGGTATACATTTGAAGAAAGAAAATTTGGTTATTCCTAGTAAAAAAGTGTATAAAATCTATTCGTGATTTACAAGTGTAACATTGTATAGAGAATCTAAAGCAACACAAAATTTGGCCTCCAGAAAAGATTTTCTGAATCAGACCTGAATGAAAAGAATGTAGTTGAGTTTCTTCCATGGAATATTGATCAAGGGGATTCTTCCACTCCCAATCCTTCAGAGGAATAAATATCTACTGGAACAGACGTACAGTCTGAAACTCTCTTAAATTTTGGTTGTAGTTTTGACTGCGTATTGAGATGTTCATGGTCCAAAAAAATTACAATAACAGTAATATCATCATGGAAGTAGCGACGTACACCTCTCTCAATTTTCTTGAGGTCCGAATACCTCATCTCACGTTTCCTAGCAGCTTCCTGAAGAGCAGCTCTAACCAACCTTTTTGCTATTCCCTGCAAGGAGGACATGACGTGTAACTTTAAATCTTGTGGAACCAAATGTTAAATAGTAAATACTGAAAAGCTATTCATGCCACCAGTTTCAACCACAGATTTATCGAAATAATCAAAAATTTCATTATGGAATCATTGGCTAGTCATACAAATATATCATAATGATGCCTTGCTCCTTACTATCTTGAATTACTATAGAAAGAGAAGAACATAAGGTGCTCAATCATACCGTGCGTGGATTTTTGTGCACAATCTCAACAGCGTCTTTGTCACTTAGCTGTTCCCACAAGCCATCTGAAGCAAATATCAGGAACTGGTCCTGCGGTTTGATCTGCCGCACATGTATAGATGGTTCTGCTGTCATAACTGGCCTCTGGATTGGGACTGGACACCCAAACTGAGCAAACAAAGGATCCCTGTTGAACTCTGGCTTTTTCATATATATATCACCTATCGACCTTGATACCTGAGCAATAGTAACAATGTTAGTTGGACTTAATAGACCAAAGAAGTGAATGATTAAGTCGAAATATTTTAAATATTATTTCAAGTTCAACCAATACACTTACAAATATCCATCTTGCAAAAACATCGGTAATACTTGCAAGTTGTAAAAAACGGGAAACAAACAATCAAAAGAAATTCATGTTGATGTTCAACACCCTTCTTCAGAACATTTTCTTATGAAAGTATGTTTCTGAAACTAAAGAGCATCTCAGAAAGCCACCTCAATTCAGTGTCCTTAACATGCTCTTTGCAAGAAAGTCCCATCTTGTATTGTCAAAAGAATTTTAAATAGAAAGCAAAACCCGTCCCACTTTATATTTTGTTTTACATTCCAAGTTCCAACTTGATAAACTCTTTAAAGTTCGGATTCTGTGACGTTGTAATCTAGTGGTAAATTGGAGCAATGCCATTCAAATGACCCAGATTCTATCCCCAAAGATACCCCAGTGGCCATGCTCATTAAGAAGGCGAGGCCAAGTGCATGTCCTGGATGAAAATGACGTAAAGGAACTATTTTTGTTGGGGGGTTTCACCATTGAACACATTGCCTGATGAAGTCCACTGGGAGGGGTGTCCAGGGCAGAAACACTTGGCTTAACTCCTAAAGTCAATAGTATGAGATATGTCACTATCCCAGGATGTTGTGTGTGCAAAGCTTAAGTGCAAGGGCCTAATCTTAAATTGATTCATATGACCAGATTGATCCCTGTTTTAAACTTGCTTTGTTTCAGGACAAACATTTTGATCTCTCTAGGCTAACTTTTACTTGAATGGCAGAGCCATTTCACTCAATTTAGGTTAGAAGTACAGCCATTTTATCCTCTTTGACTAAATAAACAGGCAATTCAACCCTGTTTGATAATTGGATGGTAACATTTCATGTAGTTTGAGTTAGCAGCTATTTGAATCTTTGGGGGAGAAATCGGCCAAAAGACCATAATTTGTTGGTTCTAACAGATTTCTAAGTTCTAAGAGATTGATGAACTGGACAAGGACAATACAACTAACCAAACAGATGACAATACCTGTTTGGCTAAGGGGTATGCAAGATTACTGAAGTACACGACCCATTATACCTGCAAATATGCAACAACTAGATACATCAGAACCTATATCCTTTTCCTTTGAGGTGAGATGGGAAGTTCCATTTTCATTACCTGAATAATTCCCTTGACACGCCATACGCCTTGTCTTAAAACAACTATATGTGAATCATCTGGGTGAAGCGCCTTTAATTCCTTCCGGACCTCCTCCACAGCTACATTATGCTCAGCAGACAATCTCTCTGCTTTAACCGATTTCTTTGTTGGGCTCAAACTGCCCAAAACAGCTCTTGAATCACCAAGATTTGCAATATATAACATATCATTGGATATTGCTCCTACAAGACAACAAGATCCCACAGAAGCAATATGTGGCTGTGTTGGCCAAGACCTCTTAACAACATGCAAAAATTCTTCTTCTATTGCACTGACTGCTTTTTGGAGAACTTCTGCAGACATCCCCCCCTGCTCTGAAGCAAATCCTGAAATCAATTACAGGTTGAATCAGTTATCTATAATACCAACAAACCATATCGAAGGAAAACGCTGCCTCGTATTCATCAAATAAAAACAGGATAAGCCCTCGCTTAGTCATAAGTAAGGCGAGGAGATAAATTAAATTCTAAATGTGAAAAGCGCCAGCAAATATTTTTTGACATAAAATTTTGATTGTATTCATTACAGCCCTGAGCCAACCACAAAGGTGATGATCCAAGTTAGCAAGGATCATCTAGACTGATGTCAACTTTCCAAAAAAAATCTAAAAAAACAACACAATTCTGGAATCCGCGGTAGCTAAAGAACAAAAGTACAACAGAAAGGGGATCATTGGCTCTAACATCCCCTTCCTATCAGAAATACAGCTGCAAAACGTACAACTAAGCCCATTTGCAATTGCAGTGGCGGTAAATAGAGAATAAACAAAAGGTACCCAGGATCCTTGGATCTATATAATTCTTGGAGCACCCAATTGCTGAAAAATGAAATATGATTCTCTAGAGTCTATATACCATGGAAATCTTGCACAAAACACACAAAACCTACAAGCTACGCATAACCAGAACTGTTATTGATCCCTTCATCCAGCTTATGCTCAGCTCCCAAACATGCAACCGCTAATCATGCAAACTCCTTTTCCCTATCTAAGTCGAAGGGCCAAATGCAAACACACAAAGTAGAACTGCCAAAAACACACAATCACCATCGAAGCACTAATTGTACAGATAGTCTAATGCTAAAAGATCCCGAGGATGTTAAAACGCAGTCACTCTTCCTGTACAAAGTTCACACAACAAAATAGTGCCAAAACACCAACCTCAATTGCTAAAAAGAATAACTCTCACTCTAAATTTCTGCAAAAACGCCAAATCCAACAGCTAGAACCCCAATCACTCTCCCAAATATAAAAATCTACTAACATCCACGTACAAAAAAAACAAACCCAATTATACAAAATACAAACTCTTTTCCAAACTAAAAATTCAGGACTGCCCAAGTGCAAAAACAGCCAAACCTGCTAACATCTAAATCCTTAAAGCATCAACCCAGATGCAAACTATAGATACACATTCCTGATGTATAAATTTTAAGAGCCACCCAAATGCACGAGATCCAATAGCTCGAACCCCAGTCACCCTCCTAGTGTAGATTTCTCGTAGCAACCACATAGTAAAAGACCAAAACCAATCATCCAAAATCGAAACCTTTTTCCAAACTAAGAAGATGGTAGTGTTCAAATGATGAAACAAGCAAATCTATCAACACCGAAATCCTAAAAACACCAAATCCAATTGCATATAAACACCTTCATGACGGTAGATAATTTCTAGGAGCACCCAAATGCAAAAATACCCAAATTTGTTGATACCCAAATCCTAGAAACATCAAAACCCCAATACAAACACCTTTATGATGTAGAATCCTCGGAGTTCCCAGATGCAAAAATCGACCAATGAATGTATATATAAACGAAAAAATAACAGGGTAGACAATTGCATACTTTCCATGTGAGGGAACAGATGGTTATTGATGAATCTAGATGCCTCAGGGCCTCCATGGCCATCATAAACCCCAATATAAGTCCCAAAGTGGCTACTCTGGACCTGCCCCTGGTCCTCCAGATTAGAATTGGCCTGCACAACTGCAATGGAGAAATCCCCAGTGGTGTGTGGTTTCAAATCCTTGTGCCACATAAGCGCATCCCCCCGATCCGCCATGCCTCTGAAGAAATACCTCTCAACCGGCCTGAAACATGATCTCAACATTTTCAACCAGCAATATCAAGCATTGCCCACCAAACAAAAACAAGCAAAATATTGTGCAGGCCTGGATTTTTGCTGGCCCAGAATTTTCTGATTTCGGAAGCAAGAAAATCTAATTTCTAGCAGCCCACGCAAGGGGAGATCTGATTTGGTTCTTGATTTTTTTCTTTCAGTTGCGGTCTGATTTGAGGCGATTAGCGCACAATACAGTCGGGCCCTCTATAAAACAGAAGCCTTCCAATGGGCAAAACCGTGTGCAATCGAGACCGAAAAGTAGGGGCCTCGAGGACACAAAGTCAAAACAGCGTGGGACTCTTGCGTTAAAATCAAGCTAGGCGTGCTTCCTTTCTCTTTCCTCGAGTGCGCTTGGCACCTGGTCATATGGATTCAAAAGAGGCTCTTCGCAATGCCTAAGGCTTCATTAAATTCATTCGTGAAACCATTGACCATTGAAGAGTTGTGATCCACCCATTTTTTTACACCGTACATTTCAATATTTGACATAAATTCAGCAACTGCCTAGTACCTATCTACCTACTCTATTTTACCATTGTGGTTGACTTAAATATAATTTTTATGCTATTTAATGCAGTAGCCTATTTTTCCGGAACACATCTCGAGAACTTGTCAGTCCGGTAAGGTCAATGTTGAGATTTGATAATCGCTCGAAGAGAAATCCGTATAAAACCTAAAGGTTCATAAGCTTTTTATATATATATATATATATATATATATAATAATAAACATATATACAAAGTTTAGAAGCTTTATATATATATAATAACAATAATAAAGTTTAAGTTTACATTATGTTTAAAATAATAAAGCAAGAAATTATGATACTTACAATGGTGAAATTATGAAATGAGTTTACATACTAAATGTTGATTGTTAGTGTTTCTTTTTCCATGGAAAATAAGGATATTTTATATAAGTATTGGTAAAGTGAGATTAATATATTTGATTAAGTGGGAGCAACTAAAAGAGTTGTCTCAAAGAACACATAGAAACCAACTCAACATGGCACTGGCCCAAACAAGAAAAAAATGGATCCACTGATAATAAAAAAAGACACATAGTAAAAAATAGTCGAGGAAGTAGTCCAAAAAACTATCTAATCACCATATCAGAAAAAGAGAGTCATGAATAGGCCACAGCAAAAAAAAGTCAAAAAAAAGTGAAGCCCCACTCTCAGGCAAAAACAACCTACAAGCTTCCATTCAAGATCAAAGAACCAGCTGACCAATACTCAAAGAAAATGAAACCATCTTCTACATGGAGAGCCTGTTTGGATAACAAATCTACCTGGAGATTTTGTTCCATGTAGATATGAGAAAGGATATGTTATTGAACCCTCCAATCAACAGTCGGATCCTTTTCAACCATGGATCAAGATGAAGGAGCTTTATCCTGTGAATACCCTTGGCCCAGTTACTGACGAGACTTGAATCTCCATAGACATGTATCACATCTAAACCAAGATGTCGAGTGAATTGAAGAAGGATCCAGAGGAAGAGGAGCTCCACCTTTGTATTTGTGCCAGGGTTGCAGTTCATCCGTAATTTATAGGAACAAAGATCATTCATCCAAAGCAAAGCACCAGCCCCACAAAGACTGGTACCCATTTGGGATGCCCCATCAAAAAAAACCCAAAAGATTATAGATGTAAATTCTGTCTCTTTTAATATGTGAATTTGATCTTTTGATTTCTCAATATGTTGTATAGTGTAAAATAAAGTGTTTTTTTGTTTATTTTTTTCCATTTACATGTTGGATATATTTTCTTTGAGAATGTTTTGGTTTGTTCTTTGTTTTTTGAAGGTATGTGATGTTCAGCTTCAAGTAGTTTTGTGTTGCTTAGTTTATATTTTTCTATCTTTATATTGTGTATAACTTGTCCTTCCAAAATGTTTTGGTTTGTTTCTTGTTTTTTTAAGGTATATGATGTAAGCTTAAGTAAATTTGAATTTAGATCATTACATGGTTGTTAAAGTTGTTTACAATAATATTGTTGTTTTTTTATGTTGTAGTGTGTTTTCATTTTTCTTAAATTGATTTGTGTATTAATGGTCTCATGTTTTCTCCTTTTTTTAGTTTAAGGAATGATATCATTGTTCATATTTGACATTCTTTGCTATACTCTATCAAATGTTTATTTACTTACTCAATTTATCCCATACTTCACATCCATAAAAAAGTATTGGGATTATAAGTGTTTTAAAAATGGAACACAACATTTACTAATCATAAACATTTTTTACACTATGTCTATTTTGAAATGGTAGAATGCTTTGCACCCTTATTGTGATGATTTTCTCATGCATATATCCCACCTTAACTTCACACAACTCTCATGACATTGTTTTGTCTTATGTTTTAAACTCAAATACTTAAATTTTTGAGTTATATGTAATGGGATTCCTTTAAATTAACTTTTTTTTTCTTTAGAAAATAATATATAATTTCATTATATTAAAATAAAATCACAATCACCCATGCCAAAAATCTTACATAAAAAATATAACAACATATAATACTAACACAATAAATACAAAAATTAACAATATATAGCCAACATTATAGCCATGTTCTTTTGAATCCAAAAACATGGCAATCCCTACCTTGGTCCTATCCTTAAATACATACCAAAATGAAAAAACTCAAAAACACCAATATTGTTTTTTTTAACAAGACTTAATGATTGTATTATTTTATTTTTTAACACTACTTATGTTTATCTATTTTTTCTAACTTATTTATAAAATTTATAAATAAATAAAAAACATAACAAAAAAAACACTTTATCTCAACATAAATTTAACCATTTAAAGCTCTAGTTTGAAACTCTACATTTCTTATTTATATATTATATACTATCATAGATTCATTTTAAACTTATATCTATCAAGCACCAAGAGGGATCCAATTTCTTGAAGTATACATTTTTTAACCATTTGGATCCCCCTCCGTACTTGATAGATCTCGGTTTAAATTGGATTTATTGTAATTTAATTTTTAATTTTTTTTATTTGTGTATTTATGTCGGCTAGCATAAAGTGACTAACATGAGAGGATCTCACTAAGTTGAAGAATACCTTGCTTTTTTGGAAGCAATAAAATCTATATATTATTTATATAAATATATATAATTATTTAAATTATATATTTCAAACTATATGTTAAAATTTAAAATTATATTAATATAATTTTGTATATAAAAAAATAAATATATTATATTTATTTATAAATTCAAGTTAACATGTAATGTTTTCCAATAAAACATGAGTATCTATCTTGTGAAAAAATGGTAACAAAGTTTTATAAACTTGTGAAATGTAATCATATGATAAAGTTAAATTTTATAAACATGTATGATCTTATGAATTAAGGGAT
>LPNX010703166.1:0-13566 GCA_001517045.1 Pseudotsuga menziesii | reverse complement strand
ATATATATATACCTTCAAAAAATCAAATCACAATATCACTAAATCATATAAAATTTCAAAACTATATACTAACCAAAAAAACATGTATCATTATCTTTATGATATAATTATAAACAATTAATAAATAAAAAAGTGTAATGATCCATTATTATTAAATCTTCCTTAAATGTCTAAACATGAAAGCTAAAATAAAAACAACATAATTAAGCCTTTATACTTCATATAGGAAAACAAAGACTTATTTCAATTTTACTTTTTCCAGAAGAAAATATCAGTTCTTTGTTATTTCATTGAAATCAAAGGTAACTTGTTACATCATCAACAATAGCTATGCACGTGGCAAAAAACAGCTACAAGAAAGCATCTTCATGGTCTAATACTGGGGACATCTACTATGAGTGTCTCTAGAGATCTGTGAATCTTACCTTCGTCCACTCCACCATTATCATCAAACAGATAGTACAGATCATGTACTTAATAGCTTATCCAAAGAAGCAGCACCAAAATGAATACAATAATATGAGGGAATTTTCCACCTCAACCATCCCAAGGAAGTAGTAATAATGCCAAGCTCAAAAGGCTTCAAAAAGGCAAAAAATGTCAGATGCTCAGAGCTAAAAAAGCTAAAAGGAGCCATGTTCAGTACATTCACCTTTAGTGAATTCAGAGAACTGTAAAAGGCTTGGGGTCATGGTTAAAGCATCTTTGGATAAGCCATCAACCATCTCATTGTATTCTCTGTAAATATGAACATCATCGAGCTGGATGAAGTAGGATTCCAGATCTCGAATGTTTTGACACCAACCCTTCTAATGCAAGAGAGGAGAGAGATGATCTCCTGTTGAACCAATTGATAATTACAGAGGAGTCTCCATGAATGTGAAGGGAAGGTAAACCATAAGATTTAGCCATGTATAAAGGCATCCACAATGCAAGAAGTTCTGATCTTGTATTTGTACTCTGTCCCACACCCATTTTCATACAAATAAAATGGTCTTGGATGATCAAAAGATAAACACCAATGCCTCCCATTCGGTTGGTTGAGGCACCATCAAAGAACCCTGCAGGAAAGTCAAATGCAAGTGCCCATCCAATATCTCTCCTTTTGGACTTCTGCTGAGAATGAACTGGATAGAGTTGAAATTGTTCCAATAAAGAGTGAACAATATAATGTATGTCTGGATTTTTATATTCAAAGATACGTTTGTTCCTGGGCAGCCAAATTTTCCATGCCATCAAAGGAGGAAGATAGGTGAGATTTTTTTCCCTCCTGAACCAGGAGACAACATTCAACAAGTAGAAAGCCTCCTTCTAGATAATAGGAACATCGAGAGAGATGTTAATGAAAGATAATACCTGTCGAGTGAAGCCGCATTCAGTAAAAAGATGGTCTACAGACTCAAGCGTTGCTCTGCGCAAACAACACCAGTGAGGTCCTATCCAACCTTTTTTTATTAAGTTCTCCCAAGTATGAACCCGATTGGATAGACACAACCAATTAAAACAGATAATTTTGTGGGGAATGTGGAATTTCCAAATCCGGATGAGAGCATCAGCAAGTCTGCTAATGACAAAAATGTTAGCTATCAGATCATACACTAAATTGGCTTTAATCGAGCCTGTCATCTTATTGAACATCCAAACCAGAGTATCAGTACCATCACCAATGCAGATCCCTCCATGCTGAAGTCCATTAATATAATGTGTCCATACGACCTTCCATTATCCTCCCAAATCTAACTCATCCGTCTTGAGCCAGTAGCCAACAGTTGTTGAATTGATACCCCAGTTGCGTGCATCAGACAGACAGGAGATGCCATAATCTTCCAGGTATAATCTAAGGTCCTCTAGTAAGATGTAGTCAGATGTGAGACCAGCAATTGGATCTATGCCAAATTTTATGCTCTTTCCATTACCAGTCTTCCACCCCAGACATCTGGTAATCCAACAAATAGCTCTGATGAAACCATTCCACATATGTGATGTGCCTTGAACCGAGAAGGATTGTTGACGAATCCATACATCAACATGCAAGTTTTTGAGATATTTATGCTTAATAATCTGAGACCAGAATTTGTTGCCATTGAGGACTAACCAGAGACTTTCCGAGTGTGGAGCGACGTGACCTCTTTAGAAAAAGGGCTCCTCTCATTTTGTTAAAGATGAAACCAACAAACCTGAGTGGATTTTCAATGTTTCTTTTCAAATATTTTATTTTTAAAAAAACTTACATTATAACTAATAATAAGTATTATAAACAGTCAACTTTTATATTTTATATGTGATAGAATATACATATTATATATATATATGATACTGGTGGTGATTACTATTCATTAAGATTAACTTGGTTTATCAAACCTTTAAAGAAAAGAAATGAATTATTTGGATTCTTATAAGATTTTATTCACATGCTCAAAAAGTTTAGAAATAAGTGTTTCTAGGTCGTTATAGTTTTGACAACTTAGAACGTTAGAGAGATTTGTATTGTGGTAAAGTTTATGAAACTATGATTTATTGTGGGTGTATGTAGGGCACTCTAGGAGAAAGTGAATTTCATCATCAACATTCATAATATCATAAAGATGGCAAATCCTTTCCACCCATGGTGTTTTAGGAATTGTCCAACACCATATTTCACTATGAAGCTCATGAGAGTTCATTCTTATCTTGGCTATATTTATTTTCTTGATTGAATGTTTTGGTAATATAGTTTATTGATTGAATGTTTTAGAATTAACTTGATTGAATGTTTTAGCAATTGTTATTTTGAATGGGCTTAATGCTCAAGAACATGTCTTTCCTTTTGAGAGGTCATAGGTTCAAATCTAAAGAGGGATAGGCACCTTTGTATACTTTAGTAATCAAATCGCTATACGGAAGGGATCCCTTGTTCGATAAATAAAGAGGTGGAAGACACCAATTTAATGTATAACTAGGTGGTGACTTTAAAATGTATCATTATTAGAAAAATATTAAAAATTGTTCCAAACCTAAACATTAACACTACATACACAACTAAAATCAATCTTGAAAAACTAAAGTGCAAAATCACTTGAAGCATAATAATCCAAAATGTAAAAATTAAATAATATCACAACTAAAAAATAGTTTAAATAGGTTGAGATGTGAAACAAGGAGATAGAAACAACACAAGGAGTCATAAGAGGAAATGTTATGTCAAGAAGAATGGGGAGGCACAAATTGAACAATGTTTTCTATTATTCTATGTAATGTATTCGCAATCGAGAAGATGTCAAATTTGCATATCAAAGATTGGGAATTAACCGTTTAGGTAAAACCTTATGATAATTATAATGATATTGACTAAGAAAGCAATACAAGCAAGAAGCAAGTGGTTTAGACTATCATTAATGAAGTAATTACCGTCGATGCGAAGCAGAAAATACCAAAACCAATTGAGTAGATAAAATTTATAATTGTATTAATGATTTTTTTAATGAAAATTAGTATTTGATATATATAAAATGCTAAAGTAAATTAGCAACAAAAAGTGATAGAAATCAGTCCAAAACGATAACTTATAAAGTTTCTGCAAAAACTACTTACCCCATTTACAACCATCCATAATTTTGTAGTTATTTCCCTATATCCATAGACAACTACATTATTGTAGATGTTAACAAACTAGCCTAATAATAATAGACAAAAAAAGACCATAAACAACAAAATGATGATGATGATGATGGTTAACGTCCACTGAGACCAAACTTTGGTCTATCGAACCTAAGTTAACCCTGCTAGGTAGAACTATGAGCATTATTTATGACATGGTCTTCATTGTTTACTTCACAAAAAAATTCATGATCTTCTTCATTATCTTCTTACTCATCCGAGTTTGAGATAGTAACAGTTGCAATAGCTTGACGAACAGAGGAACCCTCAGTTCCCTTGCTACCAAAATAGTCAATGTTAAGGGACTGTTCCACTGCAAGAAGGTTGTCATGTCTATCCATAGTAACCTGAATAGTGTCGACCTGAGCTTTTTTAACAAGAATTTTATCCTCGACATCATCTAAACATGACAATTGTGACGAAAGTTGGTGCATTGTTTGTTCAACATCCTCGTATTTTCCCAAGGTAGTTGAAATTGCATATGTTTGGGCTTCAAAAACTCGGATATTCCCCTTCACATCGAGAAGATGACCATCTAGATAGGAGGTATGAGTTGCAAGCTTACGAGCAGCTTCCTCAACTTCTTCCAAGTGAGATTCCATAATAGGTGTACGAGCAATTATTTGAGGAACTACATCAATTAACCTTCCAATCGTGAGTTCATCCACCTCATTTGAATATGAATGTATTTAAGTGTCTACTTGGGTATCTTGAATACCTTCAGATAATTCCTGCAATTTATTTCTATATCCATTACAGTATTCATCACAATCCAGGCACACACCTCCTCTGAAGATTCGGTGCCCCAAGCTTTCTAACTAATGGAGAGAGTTAACCCTGCACTCAATCTACTGCAAATTCCCTGATGAATATCCTCAACTCACTTGCCAATTTTGTGCCTAATGATCACTCCCCCAAGGCACAAAGAAAGGCAATTATTTCCTCTAACGTTCCAGAATACAAACCTCTTAGGTCAAAGAAATAGTTGAATCTAAGCATAACCTACAGATAATGGCATAAGAAATCTCAACCTCACAATTAACACCAATATCAACAAGAAACCTCTCCCCTAGTGCACAGGGGAAGACATCAATATCCCCAACGATCTACAACACCATCCCCAAGTCCTTGCACACACCAAACCTCCTCCCATCATCACTACTCGTTGTAGAATGATGAGAACAATGGAGTGGGTACCTCCACCCGTCCAAGAATTTCCCAAATGCACGAGCCTTGAGTCCTCGAGAAGCTTCATAAATCCAGATGCCTTCATCTTTTCGGATGGACAATTGGATGAATTGACATATTAAACATGATTCATGTCGTTGTTTATGGTCATTCATGAGGGACAATACTTTTTAATAGGTGAATGAACTATATCATATAATTGAGACCCTATGGGAGCCAACATGTCAAGAGTTTGCCCTTGTTTTTTAAATGCCCCCACAAGGTAGAAGGGATGCCTCTTTTGCTAACTTATCAGTTGGTGCATTATTTTCTTGACAAACATGATAAAGTTGAATACTTGAAATGCGAAAAAGAAAATTGATGATGCATTTGTGTAATCTTCTAGCTTTTTTATCCACAATTTCTTGTCCACCCCTTGTTTGATAGATAATTAAGAAAAAATCTCCTATTACCACTAACAATTGGATCTCAAGAGAGGCAGCTTAATCCAATCTCAAATATAAAACATATCTCTCAACTTAATTGTTAGTAGCATCCCTTACACCATAGGCAAAAGTTAACACCACGTTTCCTCTAGGATCGAAAAAAATCCACCCACACCTACTTTCCGTGAATTTTTTAATGATTACATCACTAACTTTATTATCATAAATTTTTGCACCGAGAGAAGCGAGGTGCTCTCAGCCCGGTATGGGGGAGATCATGTCACGTTAGTCTTGTTATGCTAGTCGACATAAAAAAAATATTATGTTAACCGACATAAAAAAAAAACAAAAAAAAAAATATTGTGGATTCATATATTTATACAGTAATTAAAAGAATATAGAGAAAAACATGTAGCCTAATTTATCAAATAATAAAAACCAATAATAAAACTAAATGAAAAGTAATTAAAAGATCCATGTTAAAAGCGGATTTTTTTTTTTTCAGAGGAAAAAATACCAGCCTTTGATATTCATTCAAGAATCAAAAGACATCTTATACATACAGCCAGCAGAGGGCCTTTCAGTCATTGCATATAAATGCTCATATGGAACCCCATCAGACTAAAACAACAACGACCAAGGAACCATACAAATAGCCAATAAAGAGACTGGAAGCACAAAGTCTGACAAATGTAGACTTTCTCATCATTCCTGATATACAAGTCAAAATATGCTGATAGTAAGTTCGAAGGTGATCAACAAAACATACATGTCTTAAGCAAAGCATGCAGGCTGGAAGTCACTTCAATGCTAACTATGAACTAATACATGTCAAAACACAAAGTGCCAAAAGAAAATAAGAGCATGTAGCCCTACACAAGCTAGAAAAGCTTAAACTGCCCATGATTAATGATCATGCCATCCAGAGATTCAGAAAAGTAGTTGAAACCCATATCCATCTTCAAAGCCTGCTTGGAGAGACCATCAGCCTGCTTGTTATGCTCACGATATATATGTTTGAAGATCACATATGGGGCAAATTGCAGCATAGAAAGTATGTCATCACACCAATGACTCAGAGATGGGACATTTAGAGTTGCGAGTCTATTGAGCCAAGAGATAATGACAAGCGAGTCACCAAATATCGAGTGCATGGGTAAACCCATCAGCTTGCTAACTCTCAGAATAGCCCATAGTGCCAGTAACTCAGATCTAGTGTTTGTGCTGCAGCCACAGCCCAAGGAGAAACTAATGAAATAAGTAGCATTTAGATAAATCACAAATCCAGCACCACCAATCTTTTCTGCAGCAGCCCCATCAAAAAATCCACAAGGGTAGTTAATCATGGGACTCGGACCAATATTTCTGATTCTTTTTTTTTTTTGTGGAACCAGATACAAGTGAATAAGGTTATCAATCTGAATGAGAAGAGCATGGACAGTGGGCGATTTATTGTCAAAAATGCATCGGTTTCTAAGATTCCAGATACACCAATAAAAGAAAATTGGTAGATATCCGAAGTGAGCATAGATCGGAGTACTGCTAAACCAATGTTCCAAAAAAGTAGAGACAGAGTCAAAATGAGTAGGAGGAAGTCCATATCGATCAGCAAAGAAGGAAAAGACTCTTTTGGAGAATGAATAGTCAAGGAAGAGATGATGGGCATTATCTTCACCCTTACAGCAAAGGACACATCTACTAGGGCCCTACATGCCCCGATGTTGTAATTGATCCCAGGTCAGAATCCGACTCCTGACAGTTAACCAGATATGTTAAACACAGATTTACCAAACACTCAAGGGATCGTTTGAGGTGTAATTTTTTATGAACATTTAAAATTTTAAGATAAAAATAACGTACAGTTAAAAAATTGGATCTTTCTTGGTGCTTTCTAGATCTAGGTTTAAGATGGATCTATGCTAATAATTAATTCATTGAAAAACAAAATTTATTATCTTTCAACTTTAAAAACCATTAATATTTTGAAGGGTTACGTTTGTCATTCTTTGTTATAAAATGCAGCATATGAGAAAAAAAGGGGATTCTAGAAACTCCCAAAAGAATGTGGTATGCCATGATAATAGTGTGTATGGTTCTCATTTCTCTTCTATCATTTTCATAATTTTCCTAAATGTATTGACAAAGTGATATGTAGTACCGTTGTCAGCTTTGAACTACGACCAGTAAATGATTAAGTCATGTGACCACTTGTGACAAGGTGGTGTTGAAATTCGTTAACGTATGGTGCACGTTATAAATAATAATAATAATTAAAACATAATCCATTTGCCGTTCACTTTTATTTATAACATTAATTTATATATTTTTAATATTAATTAAATTGTAATAAAATGTACCAGTTGTTTTTTATTATTTTATGTTATTTTATGGTGAAAACTTGTTTTTTATTATTTTATGTTATTTTATGGTGAAAATTGAAAGTCGGTAGGGGAGAATTTAAAGAGATTATTATTTTAAAATATATAATAAATGAAACATTCTTTTATGATGAAAATTCAAAGTCGCTTGTAGAGGGAGAATTTAAAGAAATTACTGTATAAACATTATAATATCAACTTAATTGTTAATTAAGTATAATCTAAACATGATTTTAATTATTAATTAAATATAATCTATAGTTACGAAACAAAATTATTTAAATTTATTGTTTAAATATTGTAATATCAATGTAATTTTTTTTTGTAACATTGCAAATTTAATTAAACTAGGAGAACAAAAATTATAATATTGATCTTAGCTAGAGGAGGCCTCAGGTAGTGGTACCACCACCCGAGTATGTAAAAAATAGAGAGTCTTCTGAGAAAGTTATTACAGAAGGAGTTCAGAATATTAAAAAACCCAAAGTAGTCGTTCATGAGCATATTTACAAAATTTATCCTTCCAAAAAAACGAAGTTGTAACCAAACTAACCACAATAAACAGAAAAACCTGAGATAACATTTCGACCCCTGGGAAGCGCAAGACATTGAAGATGGCTTGAGCATTCATCAAGAAGGGGGTGTTTCTTCCAGGATTGGGCATGCCCACCCTCCCTCCTCTAAGTTGCTGGTGGCATTGGCATTGGTAGTCAACGTAGATTAAGGAGGCTTGATGCTAGGCCCTTCGTCTTCCCGCACCCTCTTGAATAGTGGTTCAATGGTGGTCAGGATGGGAAAAGGCAGAGCTTGGGCCATCTGAGGCACCGGAACCGAGCTTGCGTCCCTCGACCTGTCGCGTTGTCGCTCCCTCCTTCCAAGTGTCCATCCTTTCTAGCAGTGCCTGCCATGCATTTCCATGCAAAATTCGCATCCAAGCTGCTGAGCTGTCCATCCATTTCCGCCATTTTTGCCTTCACGACGGGCACTGTATCTCGAGCAACACTCCAATTACCCAACATATCCTCCATGAGATTACCAAGCAGTAGTGGTTAATCCTGCTACCATCGTGTTCAGTGGCCAAATGTTGGTTCACCACCCTGCCTTACAAGTCGTCAATGAGGATTCTAACCGGCACTGAGATTTTTGCCTCGTACCCCTCCTCCACCTAAACGTTGAGCCCCCGCTGGGCCTTCCCTCTCCCACTGCTAGCGCTCCTAGGCATACCGTGTTGCCTGGACATGACGAGGAACTAGGTACCCGGGTGCAGCAAAATGGGTTGGTGGAGCAGAGTAATTCGTGGCAGCGAACAATGGTGCTGAACCCGTCTAACATTGTGTGCACCCGTGAGAATTAAGTTCCTTGCAGAGGCTTCAGGCCAATGGAGAATCCCTACGAGCACGAGAATCACTGACCAGAACAGAACACCAAGCTACACAGAGTAACCCACGGACCGAAACAAAACATCAAACGCTCCACAAATGACCATGTCATTTTCTTCCATGGCCTTCCATTTAATGGCACCAACCTGAACCTACAATAATTGTGTACCCTTTCCCATTAAACATCCCTGAACCTGCATGAATGCGATGGAACCGTTACAGGCAGAAGCCATCTTAGGACGAAGGCAGAGACAAGACACTCTTCTCCTTTCGCACGAGAGATCTTAAGGTCGACGCGAGGTTGGCGATCTCGCCAGCATGCGTGGTGCCACGCGTCTGGCTCATGGACCGAGGTTTCCCGCGCCGTCGATCGGGCTCGCTAGCACCTACATCAAGGGAATATGAATGTAATTATTAATTAAGTATACCAAGTATTATTCTTCTTAGTGAGCTTGAAAAGCTTCTTGGCAAGCATTTTGAGCACAAGAACGCGATTTTAAAGTAAACCAAGTATTATCCTTCTTAAAATTGGATATTCCAAATGTGATTTTATTTATTAATTAAATATAAATAAATAAATAAAATATTATCCACTATATAGAAATATATGTTAATATGTTTAATATTCATTAAAATATTTTTCTTCTTAAAATATTTCATATTTAATTTCAGTGAATAGATTATTATTAAGTTACATATCATCTATTCATAAATCCCTACCTAAAATTACTTTAAATACTATTTTCAAAGGCAGAGAAAATGTGAAACAATCACATGGGTTGAAGCCATAGTTATATGGAAAGGGGTGAGAATAAGATTAGGGAACATATAAATGTGAAAAAATAAATTAAACGATTGATTTGAATTTAGGGATAGGGATGAATTTTAAATATTTTAATGTTGACTTGGACTCACGTGATAGTGAATAAATACTTTAATGTTGACATGGACTCATGTGATAGTGAGTGGACATCTTGGACGTTGATTCTTGCTTTCATATTGCATAACAAGATAGTATGTTATTTTGGCATGGGAAAGATACAGATACATATATGTAAGAATATCTTTGTGTGTGAAACACAAGGAGATATAGAGTGTAGGCACCTATGGTTGATGTGATCAACAAGCTTGGTTTAGGAGGTATGTGGCATATATTCTTTTGTGGGTTTTTGACTTTCAGTCCACTTACATCCAACCTGGAGAAATTTCAATGGAATCAACTTTATCTTCTTCATGGCATGCCTTTCTTTGGTGTTTTGTGTATTTATTTGCAATTTATAATTAACATTTTACTATTTATTTATTTATTTATAGAATATAATTAATTTATAATTAACATTTTATTATTTATTTGTCGAATATAATTAATATATATTATACAACCAACGTATTGGGTAGGTAAGAACATGAAGTCAAACTTAACTTGAGGGATGGGAAAAGAGATTGGTACGGATTTGAATATTGGAATGGAAAAGAGGTAATGGTGTGTAACTCTAAAGAATGTCAACAACTTTTTCTTCTTCTTTTTTAAATCAAAAGATGAATAAATAAATGGTGATTTTGTAAATTATATTTAAAATGATTTTAATGAGAATATAAATGTTAAATGTTTATGTAAATAGTACGTGAATTATAGTTTAGTGAGTTTGTTTGATTGGTTAAATGCTTTGAATTGTAAATAATAGGTATTGGGATCAAGTTTTTAGGTTGAATACATGTGATATGTTAATTTTCAGTGTCTTTGTTGGTCAGTGTATTATAGTCTACATCAACAATTTACTTGGTTGCCAATATCAATAACAATAAAGTCTCTAGGGGTTTTGCATTTATAGTTACATGAAAATAAAAAAAATAATGAGTTGCCTATGTAATGAGCTTACATGGGCCATGTGTGGGACTAGCATATATAAGAGGTCCATAGAATCATTAATATACACAATAGCTTATGATTATGGTATAGTGAGTTGGCTATGTAATGAGCTTACATGGGCCATGAGTGGGACTAGCATATATCAGAGGTCCCTAGAATCATTAATATACACAATAGCTTATGATTATGGTGCACATGTTCAGTTATTTGAGAGTTATTCTCTTAATGTATAAAAAATTATTATGTAACTTATTGTAATAATATATTTTTGAGTTGTGCTCCACATACAAATTTGGTGTATATCATGTGCATGCCTTTTTATCATGCTTTATTGTGTATTATGTCCATTACAAATTATATCTAAGCAAATGATTCTTAGTTGAACACTTTTAAGGAGCACATCTCACTAGTGGAGGTAGGGGCCTCCAAATTTATGAGACTTATAGTGTTGGAAAGAAGACATCATTTTCACCACTAAAAGAAAATTGGAAAAGTGTTTTCTTACAATTCTTTATTTGGAAAATGAAACTCCAACGTGGTGGAACAATCTTAAAGGAGACACTACTTTAAACAACACATAGAATGGATAAATGTTTTATTTATAAGTCTTTATTTGAAATGAAAAATCTAAAGTGGTGGAGGAGTAATGATGGAACATAATCAAAATCGCACAAGGAAACAACTTGAAAAAAATCCAAATAAATTGATGTTTTTTCATGTTGAATACAAGATGAATATGCAAAAAGTAAGGATGAATTAAAGAAATGTAAAGATGAACTTCACACAAAAATAGGATCAACTCTCCAAAATTCAAGCCCCTAATTAAACACTTATTAAGTAAGATAAGAATTTTAAGAAAGGGGAGGTTGTTGAATTTTAATCCTTGATTAATATTTCACAATAATTCTTCAATCATTTATTTCATACCACAATTTCATTGCATAATCAATATTTATTTACAACAAAAATAAAAGTAAGGATCACTTAAATATAACCATGTACAAGAGACAAAAAATTTATCCTAGGAAACCCAAACAAAAGAAAACCCAACAAACATTTATCAAAAGAAATGAATCCAATACAAGAAAAATACCAATCATGAATATTAAGCCCTAGCATAAGAGTGTGCTCTTCTTCCACAAGAAGCCCTAGCAAACCTTTAAGAGAGATAGAAATAATAAGATAACCGCAAAATTACTTATGGTGATTTTCACTTGTCCTCCTTGAGAAGTGCGCACCAATTCTATTGTTTTATCTTTTATTTCTTATTATAGAAAAGTTGACTTGATTTTTACTCTTGAGGTCGACTTATGCTTTTGTCTTCTAGGACCAAGTTCCCCCTTTTACTAGGGTATTTTTTCCTCTCTTGTCTTCCACTTTATTTGGGGCTTCTTCAATGGATTGTCTCGACTTCTTTAATTATTTCTTCATCATATAAAAGTTCTCCTTGTTGATGTCGCATCACATGCCGATCACATTCTCTCATGTAGAGCTCTAATGGATATTTGACCATACTCTAAGAAATCCCAGACACATCTTAGAGCTAATGTCAAATGCAACATTAGATTAGACTTTGTCTTCACTACAAGGGATAAAATCCCTTGTCACAAAGACAATTCAACTCACTTGACTATAATAGATCGCTCCTTCACGGACTATGCAATGTGACCTTTAGCCTCCTATCACTCAATCCAATCCACATGACAAGACAAAGGTTAAGCATCTAAGACACAAAACACATATAGTTAATTCACATGACTATATCAGGGCTACGACGGGGCCATTCTCTCCCTGGGTTGCAAACCCATGTGAGAGAATGATCTGCAAAATATTTTCCTGATGTTGGAACCATGGAGAAGATCAATAGAGGTGAGAAAATTGACGAAGAAAGGATGTCTTAAAGTAACGATGTGTAAATAAAGTGGAAGAAATAAAAGGTTGTGTAAGTCTAGTCAATACATTTTTAACAATGTTAAGAAAGCAAGATGCAAAAGCTGAGATCATAAATGAAGATATAACCAAGAAGGTCCCCCAAGACAGGTGAATAATGAGGTGAATTTCGAGGTGGATGCGGAGTGGCACACGACGTACTTGCATGTCCCTCGTGCTAACACATCATCCCCCCCAATGGTGAATAATATCACTCCTTTCGCGACGGATGTTTTGGAGGCTCGCACAATGAAAACCCGAGTGAAGTTGGTGATCCGGATTTAGGCGTGAACGAAATGAAAGAACATAAACAGAGTCATAATAATAGACATTTTGCAAATATAACAGAGATACAGTAAACACATATTCTATTAAATGGCGAAAATAGAACAGACTGTAATAAAATTGCTAGAATGGTGGTAGTGATCTCTGAGAAGAGATGTGGCTGCTACGCTCATTCGTGCCAAGCTGAATACAAAATGAGGCCAAAGGGGCCTATTTATTACAAAAAATGAGGTGAGAACCCCAAAAGTCCCAAAACGTAACCCTAGAAGATGAACCGTCATAAAGTTTGCGGCCCCGCGGTGGTAAGTTGAACAGTCAACTTCCCGGGGTCATAACTTTTGCATACGATCTCCGATTTGGGCGTTCGAGAACTCATTGGAAAGGTCGGTCTAAGCTTTACAACTTTTGGTCGGCCAAATGGATGCCGATGGCAACCATTTGGCCCCGAACCTCCAAAAAAACGTCGTTTAAGGCCT
>LPNX010703142.1:0-25044 GCA_001517045.1 Pseudotsuga menziesii | reverse complement strand
ACACAACTTTTTGGAATATGGTGTAAGAATATGAAATGTGGACAATCGGATTACCTTCCAGAATATATAACTTTTATTTATGGAAACTAAGCATAAATCCCATAGAACGAGGTTCTTCTAAGGTTGGTATGTTATATTTTTCCCAAAAAATAATTAATATGTTTGCGTTGGTCCACTTGTTTGGTATGCAAATGGTGGAATTTTGTGAAAAAAATTATATAGAGCTGTACATAACAAGTGTGTCTAGTGCAACGTTATTTTTCCATATTTATTTATGTTATATTTTTTATTTTTCAAATTAAGGAAGTTAGTGATGCCCTAAAATGAGAAGGTCGAGCATTGGTCCACCACATCTTGGTCTTAACATAGTCAATGAACAATTTTTTTTTTAGGATGTAGGTCTTTATGTCTTCTTGTGCGGGTTCTTTTCCATTTTTTAAATAGGTGAGGAAATCAAAAGTTATAGCCGAAGCAAATAGCCTACCTTTTGTGTTAGATTGACGTTAGTCCATTTAAAATTAAATAAAAAATAGAAAAAGATAATAGATTTAAATAAAAATAGCATATTCAGAATCTAAAGACAGAGTTACACAAGTGTGTGAATTTTCATTAACAATGGACAAGCGCAGCATATGGAAAATCATGCACGAAATAGGAGAAGTGGTACAAAACAAGTTTTTATGTTATAAGATAGTCCAAACCACTTGGTTGGGCAACCCGAACCTAAAACCAAAGCAGCCAAGTCATCCACCACGTTGGTTGGAAAAAAGGTGCCGCCAAAGAGTCTAAATTTAAATCACGCACGCGCGTAGTTTAAAACATAATGTGCACGCACTAGAAGCGTAATCACGCTCTATGGGTGTGCACGCACTAAAAGCACGTTCGCGCTACTTTGTGTGCACGCATTAGGGACGCGTGCACGCATTTGTTAAGTAAACACTTTGTTTTTATTTTATTTTCAAGCATTTGCAATGGAATGATGATGAGGAGGAGGAGGATGCTGACAATGATGATCAAATGAGGATGATGACTATGATGATGATGAGGAGGATGACTATGATGATGATGAGGAGGATGATGACAATGATGATGATGAGGATGAGGATGATGACTATGATGATGAGGAGGAGGATGCTGATAATGATGATGACTATGATGATGATGATGATGATGATGATGAACAATGATGGTGATGATGATGATGATGAGGATGAGGATCACGATGACTATGAGTATGATGACGATTATGATGATGATGATGATGATGATTACGATGATGAGGATGATGATGTTGATGACGACGACGACGATGATGATTACGATGATGAGGATGATGATGTTGATGATGACAATGATGATTATGACGAGGATGATAATGACTATGATGATGAACAATGATGGTGATGATGATGAGGATGATGAGGATCAGGATCAGGATGACTATTACTATTATGATAGTGATTATGATGATGATGATGATGATTGCGATGATGATGTTGATGACGAAGATGATGATGATGACTATGAAGATGACTATGAGGATGAACAATGATGGTGATTATGATGAAGCTGATGACGAGGATGATGACGATGCTGATGATGATGAGCAACAATGATGATGATGATGATGATGATTGTGATGATCATGATAAGGATGATTTCAATGACAATGATGAGGATGATGACTATGATGATGATGAGGAGGAGGAGGAGGAGTAGGATGATGATGATGATAATGATGATGAACAATGATGGTGATGATGATGATGATGGGGATGAGGATGAGGATGATGATGATGACAATGACGATGAGGAACAATGATGATGATGATGATAGGTTTAGTTGAAACTTTCCTTTGATTTTATTTTCAAGCATTTGCAATGGAATGATGATGATGAACAATGAAGATGATGATGAGGAGGATGATGACAATGATGATGGTGAGGATGATGACTATGATGAGGAGGAGGAGGAGGATGATGATGATTATGATGACGATGACGATGATGATGATGGTGAACAATGATGGTGATGATGATGATGAGGATGAGGATGAGGATGAGGATGAGGATGATGATGACGACGATGATGAACAATGTTGGTGATGATGATGATGAGGATGATGAAAATGATGATGATGAGGATGATGACTATGATGATGAAGAGGATGAGGATGATGAGGATGATGATGATGATGACGACGATGACAATGATGATGAAAAATGATGGTGATGATGATGATGATGATGACGACGATGATGATGATGATGAGGATGGGGATGATGATGATGATGATAATGATGATGATAGGTTTAGTTGAAACTTTTCTTTGATTTTATTTTCAAGCATTTGCAATGGAATGATGATGATGATGATGAACAATGATGGTAATGACGACGACGATGATTAAGACGAGGATGATGAGGATGATGATGAGGAGGAGGAGGATGATGAGGATGATGATGGTTACGATGATGAGGATGATGATGTTGATGACGACGATGAGGATCAGGAGGAGGATGATAATGACTATGATGATGAATAATGATGGTGATGATGATGATGATGATGAGGATCATGATCACTATGACTATTACTATGATGACAGTGATTATGATGATGATGATGATGATTGCGATGATGAGGATGATGATGTTGATGACGAAGATGATGATGATGAGGATGATGATGATGACTATGAAGATGACTATGAGGATGAACAATGATGGCAATGATGATGAAGATGATGACGAGGATGATGCCGACGATGATGAGGAACAGTGATGATGATGATGATTGTGATGATGATGATAAGGATGATTTCAATGACGATGATGAGGATGATGACTATGATGATGATAATGAGGATGAGGATGATGATGACGATGACAATGATGATGAAAAATGATGGTGATGATTATGAGGATGAGGATGAGGATGAGGATGAGGATGATGATGACGACGATGAGGAACAATGATGATGATGATGATGATAGATTTAGTTGAAACTTTGCTTTGATTTTTTTTTCAAGCATTTGCAATGGAATGATGATGATGAACAATGATGATGATGAGGAGGAGGATGATGATAATGATGATGATGACGATGATGACTATGATGATGAGGAGGAGGAGGAGGAGGAGGAGGATGAAAGGTTTAGTTGAAACTTTGCTTTGATTTTTTTTTCAAGCATTTGCAATGGAATGATGATGAATTATGATGATGATGATGAGGTGGATGATGATAATGATGATGATGACTATGATGATGAGGATGATGATGATGATGATGATGACGACGATGATGATGATTGTGAACAATGATGGTGATGGTGATGATGATGATGAGGATGATGATGATGATGATGATGATGATGAGGATGATGATGATGACTATGATGATGAAGAGGATGAGGATGATGATGATGGTGATGACGATGAAAATGATGATGAACAATGATGGTGATGATGACGATGATGATGAGGATGAGGATGAGGATGATGATGATGACGCCAATGATGATGATGATAGGTTTAGTTGAAACTTTGCTTTGATTTTATTTTCAAGCATTTGCAATGGAATGATGATGATGAACAATGATGATGATGATGATGAGGATGATGATGATGATGATGAACAATGACGGTGATGATGATTACGATGATGAGGGCGAGGATGATGATGATGATGATGATGATGATGATGATTACGATGATGAGGATGATGATGTTGATGACAACGATGATGATGATGATGAGGATGATAATGAATATGATGATGATGATGATGATGAGGATGATGATGAGGGTGATGATCAAGATGAATATTACTATGATGACAGTGATTATGATGATGATGATGATGATGATTGCGATCATGAGGATGATTATGTTGATGACGAAGATGATGATGATGATGATGTTGATGACGATGCTGACGATGATGAGGAACAATGATGATGATGATGATGATGATTGTGATGATGATGATAAGGATGATTGCAATGACGATGATGACTATGATGATGATGATGAGGATGAGGATGATGATGACGATGACAATGATAATGAACAATGATGGTGATGATGATGATGATGATGATGACGAGGAATGGCTGCCTAATAGGTAGTATTACAGTCTAGTTTGATAGACAGTCCTAGGGTTAGTCAAGGATAGAAAATGGAGTAGAAGGCCAAAGGTTAGAATTACTATGTAAATACCAAAGGAAGACAAGTGATTTCTATTGCAATTTGGACAATGAATAAGACTGTAGTTTTATGCATTTGTGTATTTTTTTGTTAACTAACCTACAGTGTTAAATTTTTTATGTGTTTTATTATGAACATATGGACTGTATTGCTTTGTCAACAATAAGTATTGCAAGCGCATCAACTGTAAACTACTATTGTAAAGAAGTACAAAATGATATATTAATATACAAAAATTTACAATCATATACAAAATATTGCAACTCGTGCCAAAATGCTACATCATGGCTAGTGTACATAGGAGGCTCTCTCAATCCTCCTACCCACCCTTAGAGCTCCCAGGTCCAACTCCAAAATTGATCTTCCTATTCTTCGATCTAGAGGAAGCTCGGCTCTTCTGGCTGCTTCGACCACCTCCCCTTGGGCTCTAAAATGACAACAATCAAATGTAAACTCCTACAGTAAATTATACAAGTATAAAACACAATTTAAATATCAAAATTACATTTTCAAATTTTAAATAGCTCACCTGAGATGAGATCATAAGTGGTGATTAGGATACCCTCCTTCGTGATCCAAGTCTCTCTACAATGCCACCCTAGAACATTTAAACAATAAGATAACTCATACAATTTACTGCTATGTTAATTTTTGTTAATATTGAACGAGATTTTCATAAAATAATCAATCTCACCGTGAACAAAACAGGCTGGTCCTGGGGGCTGGCAGGTGGAGCAATCGACTGGTCCTCAGGGGTGGCAGGTGGAGTAGTGGGATGTACAACCTGCTCTGATGCTAGGGTGGATGGCATAGGGGAGGATGTAGCCACATCGATGTTGGCTACAACACTAGGGGGCATGGTGGGAGAGGGTGTGGACTGGAGTGGGCGAAATGGTGATGTACGATGATAAACGCTAACTAGTTGTAGAATGGAACAGGCCACCCTGGAAGAGGAAACGAGGGTGGTGGGGGCATATGGAGGAGGGGGATGAGGTCTGGGATGGGGTGGAGGGATGGGTGAATGTGGATGGATGGTGTAATGTGGTCAGAGGGGGGAGGGTGGAAACATGGGAAACTGCAAGGGAGGAGGTGGATGGGTGGGGTTGGGTGGGGGGGGAAGCTGGATGGAAGTGTGGTGGTGGGTGGGAGGCAAGGGATGTATGGAACGAGGTGGGAAGGGATGCAAGGAAAGGGACATGTATGTGAGGGGATACACTTGGAATATATGGTGGGGAAAAGGCATTCGATGGAGAGATAGTGACACCAATGTTCCTATGTGGTGGGACCTACATACATATTCATGGCATCATGTATTAGTACATTAAAAAATATAACTATATGAATCTAAGCCATCAAAACTGAAATTAAATTTATACTTTATTTCAAGATACCTGCTCATGAGGGGATCTGCTGATCCCTGGTGGGGATGGCTGGTCACTCAATCTGGAGGACACCTGTTCATTTGCACAAAAATATTTAGATTCAATTAGTAAATATTAACTAAATATGGGCCGACAATTTAAATAAATATGCAACGATTGACAAGAACTAATTTAGTGATACAATAGAAGTCACAAATCAATCAAGCGACATAACATAAATGATATGATGGTGATAATAACAGTACCAAACTTGCATAATATTTTTTCTTTTAAATTATGATTTTGAGGGATGTTACATTTTTCTCTATTTTAGAGAATATCCACAACGTTTATGGGCTTACTCCTTTGAATTTCTCGTCGATCCTTGAAATGATATCAAAAAATGATATGCTTGTCTTGTGCAATATCAAAGGATGGATGATTTGTAGGATAAATGTTTGTTATATTTTCCCTAACTATATCTTTGAAAATTGTATCCATTATTGATACTAAAGTTTCCTTATATACAAATTAGTTGACTAGTTAGCCCTAGTAAACCTTGCTTATGCTTCATTTCCTTTCTGGTCCAGAGAGTTGACATGGCTATGAGTTCTCTTCTCCTCCTATTTCCAACCTAATTTTTTAAGGTATCCTAATTGAGAATACCCTTCTTAGTACATTTTCTTCTAGGTTTCTATTACAGGTAGCTTACTGAGTAGATAATGGTTATTTTCACATATTCAATTATTGACAATAAAACTAAGACCCAATTCATTAATTACCAATTTAATTATCTAACCCATCATCTTGGTGCATCTCCATGTAAATGTTTTCCACGTAAGTTTTTTCTAGGTCCCTTATTTTTTCACCAATGTCAAACATACTTCCTAGCTTATTACCAATTAAGGTAATAGAACATTTCATCCATATTTGAAGGAATTGAATGAATTTTAAGATAGTGTGGTAGAATATTTTTTTTCTCTCATGATTTTGTTAGAAAAATAGGATCGCGGAGCAATAACAATAAACAATAAACATGATGCAAATATTAAAACAAATTACAAGAGAGACACATATCTTGGACAACAAGAGTAACTACTAACATTAAATTTAATTACTGAAAGAAAACTATCTGTGTGTATGGTGTCGCGATGTCCTCTGTAGCTGCCATGGCTCCATCTAGGTTGAAGGAACTAGCGTCCTCCCACCCGTGTGTTGGAGACTCAACACTGAATAGTTGTACATTAAAAAAAATCAATTCATCAACATCTGATTCTAAGTTAAATTTATTAGAAATTATGACATTAAATAAAACAATGACTAACCTGGTGTAGGTAGCTCTCTGTACCATGCTCCTACGTGGGAACTTGGCATGGATGCCCACAACGAGAACAATGATGTGGCACTAGCCTCTTCAATCTGGATGGATCGACATGTCTACCACCTGTATCTGTTCTCCCTTGCCCACCACCAGTAGACCGTGCAGAAGTGTGTCTCTCGAGGGGGTCCTTCTTGCTCTATGAGGACATAGCCACAAATGCGGTATGCCTCAGAAGGTGCCGTGTGGCACGTCTGACAGACTCATGGATCTCATCTAGCTCGCTACCTAACCCAGGGGGTTGAGGAGGTAGGTTTGTCTCTCGCCTAGGTGCGGTAGGTCCTTTGAGTGGGTTCTCGTGGGCGTGAGGTTGATCTTGGGCTGAGCCAAAACCAACGCCCTGGAACTCGGTGATGTCAAAATAGTTCACATGGAACCCTAACACAAATTCATCCCATAGTTTCTTGAGAAAATATTGTGGGACCTCAACATTGTCGCATGGAGGCTTTTCGTATACCATGAACCATCTCTTCCTCCAATTTTCTCTCCATGGCTGGTAATTACACCAGTCCATACAAACTCGCCTCTTCCTCACATCTGGAGTCTGTCATGTTCTAGGATCTGTAAATTTTCTCCACAGTTGGGATTTTGTGATATTCAGGTTTTTTATATCCTCTTTGGATATACCAGTGCTATAATGCTCTCTCATTCAAGTCCTATATTCACTCAAATTGGTTATCTCACTGTGGGCAATGCTGATAGATTCTATAATGTTTTGTATTGATGTGGCGAGGGAAACCCGAGAGGGTTCCCTCATGTTCTTCAATTAATCACTCAAAATTCTTAATTGGTTAAAATCCTCGTGTAATTCATCTTTGGGGTTTTCTTCTTCATTTAATTCATGATTTTCTTCGTTTAATTCAGGGTTTGGGTCCTCTGTTTGGTTTGTTTCATTCATTTCTTCGGATGGTTCATTAGTATTGGTCATTGTGGTTAGGTAATTTGTACCTGCAGTATCAAATTTTGCCCATTTCAATTGAATTTCAATTTTTTTTCTAATTTTGTATTTGATTTTAAAAACAATAAAAACAATGAAATAAACCAAAAAAATTGCATTCCTACTCTATTTACCTTACTCCAACGTCATTTTAGGCGATTTGCACAAGTTAGTTGGGTTCCTTGGGGGTCAAATTCGTCTCCTTGGGTGTCGTTGTCACCTCCTTGCATGCTCGTGGGTGGCTAAAAAAAAAATATCCCCACTGTTTTTTTTTAATACACAAGGACGCGTGCGCGTCCCTGTTTGCTATCGCGCCCAACACGCATGCACGTACACGCTCTTATTGCCTACGCTGGAAATCCGGCGTGGAGGTTTGTCACTCCAAAGCGGGAGCACGTGTGTGCATGTAAGTGGTGCATGCGCGTTGTTGATTAGGCCTACTCGCGTGCTCACATTGCATTATATTTGGGTAGCAGGTTCTTGCGGGCGCCCTCCTACGATTAGGGATGTCATTTATGTATTTAGTCATGAATGTCTTGAGGTAAAACCTTAGTTGTAAGTCAGGTCAATAGTACGCACAAAATTATTATTAAAATATAATTTCCAGTCTCCTAAGTTAAGTCAAAAAGGTTCAGTTGTGGAAAGACTCAATATTTTTACCCTTTCGGTGCAAATGCTAGTTGTAACAATATTGGAAATATAGGTAGGTCTTTTTGTTTAGTAAATTATTCACAATGACTAGAAATATTAACAGAAACATATTTGTGTGTTCATTTGATTTATGTTAATGATATTGTGTGTAATAATATTTAGTAATTACATATTTTTCATTAATTTATTTACATAAATAAAAATAACTAAATTAAATAAACTTTATAGTATTATTAAAATAGTAAATAAATACAAGTAAGATACTAATTTTAAAACTAGCATAACCATATTAATAAGATTAATATGTTTGGAATATGCTCACAAGTATATATTTGAATTATTAATAGTTATCTAATAGTTAATCTAATATAACTATGTTAAGAGTTGAAGTTAAGGTAATAGTTGTAAAATTATTGAATTTAAGCTGATAGTCATATCTAATAGTCAATTTAGAAGTTAATATATCAACTATTGCACTTCAAGTTAAAGTCTTGATTGGAGTTGAAGTTAAGCTAAATAATCTAATAGTTGTACATCTGTCATGATTGAAGTTTTTACACCCATAGGTATTTTTATTTGAGGTTTTGGGGTGGAGAAGTGGCTATTAGTGGCACTTAACTTGTTAGCTATAGGTGTTCACCAACCACAACTTAAGTGGTTGTGCTAGTAATTACTAAGTTGAAGTTGACGTTTAAATTTTCCAACCATCACCAAGTGTACTTATCACATGTTTTTTTTGTAAAGCTATGAATTTGATTAATCTGAAACAAAAATCACAATAGTGGCCCGATCCATAGGAGGTTGTAGGTGGTGGAACCACCACCCAAGCCTATCAAAAATTGAGGGCATTCCAAAGAGACTATTATAAAATAAGTTTAGAATTTTAAGAAACCAGAGGTAACCATAAGTGATAATGTTTACAAAATTTGTCTTTCCAAAAACACAAAATCACAATTAAACTATCCACAGATGACAATAGAACCCGAGAAAACATCTAAACCTAGGGAAGCATGCGACACTAAAGAAGACATGAGCACCAGTCAAGAGGGGAATGTTTCTTCCAGGATGTGGCATGCCCACCCCTCTTCCTCTGAGTTGTCGATGGTATTGGAAGTGGTGGTCAATGTAGCCTTGGGGAGGCGCATTGCTAGGCCCCTCTTCTTCCCACACTCGCTTGAATAATGGATCAATGGTGGTCGGGATGGGAAAGGATGAAGCCTGAGCCATATGTGGTGCCGAAACTGATCCTGTCACATTCCCACCCTCATCCCGATGATGGCGAGGACACAACTAGGCTGTTGTTATAGTCAAATGGGTGATCTAGCCCCATGAACATGATAATAAAAGGAATTTAATTAAAAAAATACATAGATGCATTATACATGAAATACACATCGGAAGAAAAACACATTCATTCAAGCATTGAACATGTTAATTTTAATTCATAAAACAAATAGTTTGCAGAGATTAAGCACAAGAATACTTATCTTAAAAAGAAGTTGGTCCGCAACTAGCTACGTCGCTGCAATGTTCCACCCAACCATAGGCTAGTGTGCTCATCAATCTCTCAACATCACTGCCACCCTTGAGCTGGGTATGATTCCACAAGGCACTAGGAAACAACAGGCTTACACACAGTAATACCATACATCCACAGTCAAGCCAACACACAGTTTGGTTTCACAGATTGTCCAACCAAGCCAATGAACAACTAGGTTCCACGACTATTAAGGAAACAACCCAACAACATAGGGGTTCCTTGGACTTACTCGACCAAGCCACACTTTACATCAAACACACAATCAACCAATATAAGCATAACAACACACAACTGCTGAGTATGATCCAAACATTCCTGGGCAACCCAAAATGAAATGATTGAGGGAAAAACAACCCTACATGAGCAAATACGATTTCAGGAAACATTCTTGGGCTTCACATGGGTAAAAATGATCTCATCAAACTCTCAGATCGTGGATCTATTCTCCCATCCGCTAGGCATTACCAGAAACGAATTTGCAACAAAAAATGGACCAATAAAATGGGGGAAAACACCCTATGAGATAAATACATTTTCACCAAATGTTTGTGGGCATCATAGGAGTTGAAACGACATCCATACACACCCAAATCATGGGTCTCTTTTTCCCATTCACTGAACAACAAAAAAATGGATTTCTGGGCATGAAGGAATGAGGAGACAACATAAAAAAACGTGGGGGAATCTCATAACATGCTCTAGCTGCGTGAGAGAGGAAAAATGACCTCTAAAAACCCCCAAATCGGGCATCACTGCTGCACATTCCATCAACCAAACCAAAAACGAAAGTCCCAACCATGGAGGAATGAAGAAAACAACCCCAAATCGTGAGGGAGAATGCCCCACCCAGGCCTGGAATTTCAAATCTATTATGCCTGTCAAATGGATATTTGATGACGATCTTGAATTTTTCATGCCCTTCACTATACGTTTGATACAAATTTGTGGCTGTCAAATTCGTTTAGATTTTTATATGAAAAAAAAACATCAAAACTAGCATATATAATAATAAATATGTCAAATGTAATTTTTATTATCAAAGAAATGTTTTTTTTACAATAGCTGTGAAAATTTACCTTATACATAATTAAATGTATCTCAAGAGTTGTAAAATCACGACTTTCAACCTTGAACATGATGTAGACAAAATCTGGAAACTTTAGTTTTGTTTTATGGTTATGCTCATATTTTACACAAAGATGTCTCTGAAATACACATGGAACCTTTCATGTGGCACAAAATGTGAATCTGTAACAAAAATAATGTACTGTAATTTGTATTAATTAAAGAAAATGTATTACAAATTCTACCATTGCTTCTAGTGTTGCTCGAACTCGAACTGCATCTGCTCAATCATCTTGGTAAATCATATTGGATCAACAGGTGGTATTGGGTAAATTATTCCATGCCTTCTGGACCCAATACCCACTTCAAAGTGACACAAAATGTGTAGTTGTATTAAAAATAGTGTATTGCTGGAATCTAGAGTTGTAAGCCTGTAACACAAAATAAATTTCTAGATTAATTATGCCATAATTTGTGAACTAAAATAATAAATCTATTACTTAAAAAATAGAACACTTACTTGTCCATTTTTTATGAAAATGGTCACTATTGCTGTAACTTGCAACTTCCACCACGATTAAACATGAAGTGGCCAAAATATGGAAAATTTAGTTTTGAGTTACGACAGTGCTCAGATTTTACAAATAGATATGTCACATAGAACATCAAATAACCCTTCAAGTGGCACAAAATGTGAAGTTGTAACAAAAATAGTGTACTGCTGGAAATGTCTGCATGACCCTGCATAAAACACGAATTTTCAAATTAGTAAAGAGTATAGTACATCAAAGTATGTTTCTATTAAGTTCTACTTCAATAATGTTATTTTCATTGAAGATGTTGAAATAAGGATGAGACTAGAGAGCATGTATTTGCCACGACCTAGAAAATATTAAACAAATATGTCATTATTTTTAAAATCTGTCCCAATTTAGGATACCATAGTATCACAAGTTTAAAACAAAAGGAAATCTAGGTTTAGAATACTTACTTGTCCATTTTTATGAAAATAGTCACTAGTGTTGTAACTTGCAACTTCTGGAACTATTAAATGTTGACAAAAGATGGAAAATTTAGTTTTGCACATGGAACATTAAATAACCCTTCAAGTGGCAAAAAATGTGAAGTTATAACAAAAAATAGCGTATTGCTGAAAATGTGACAGTTGAACACCAATAATCTATTGCTAGAATTTAAAGTTGTAAGCCTACAACATAGAAAATAAATTTATCACATTAATTATGCCTTAAAATTTGCTGCAAAATAAATTAGAACCAAATAAAACTTGTAAACTATAAAATCAACAATTATTTTTAACAAAATATTCATTGAATTTGACAACTAAAATATTAAAAATATCCATTATTTGAAAAATAGAACACTTACTTGTCCATTTTGATGAAAATTGTCACTAGTGTTGTAACTTGCAACTTCCATAACAATTGAACATGATGTGGGAAAAAACTGAAAAATTTAGTTGAGTTATGTGGGAAAAAACTGGAAAATTTAGTTGAGATATGGCCATGCTCAAATTTTAAGAGCATATATGTCTCTTAGATGCACATGGAACATCAAATAACCCTTCACTTGGGACAAAATATGAAGTTGTAACAAAAATAGTGTACTAGTGGTAAAGAATATGCTACAGTAGAAAGTTGTAAACCTGTAACACATAAATAAAATTTTCATATTAATTATGGCTTAAAATTTACTCTCAAATAAATTACAACCAAATAGAACCCCTAAACTATAAAATCAACAATTATTTTTTAACAAAAGTCATTGAATTTGTCCACTTAAAAAAACAATTATTTAAAAAAAGGAATATTTACTTGTCTATTATTAATAAAATGGTCACTAGTGCTATAACTTGCAAATTGCAACTTCTATAATGACAACTGATTGTTCAAAATTTTCAAAATTCCTGCAAGAAATATTCTTAAATAAAAAATGAGTTGTAAGAGACAAATGATATATTTATGTCCTAAATTTAATATAATATATAAGAACACACTATGCTTAAAATGTTACCTCTTTTGTTCAATCTTTTCATAACCAAAGTCCTTCAACTGAATGACCACTGATTGTTTAAAATTTTCAAAATTCCTGCAAGAAATATTCTTAAATTAAAAATAAGTTGTAAGAGGCAAATGATATATTTATGTCCTAAATTTAATATAATATATAACAACACATTGTGCTTAAAACTTTACCTATTTTGTTTAATCTTTTCATAACCAAATTCCTTCAACTGAATCATTCAAGTGATTGTTCAAAAGTTTCAAAATTCCTGCAAGAAATATTCTTAAGTTAAAAATAAGGTGTAAGAGACAAATGATATATTTATGTCCTAAATTTAATATAATATATAACAACACATTGTGCTTAAAATATTACCTCTTTTGTTCAATCTTTTCATAACCAAATTCATTCATCTAAACGAGAATTGATTGTTCAAAATTTTCAAAAATCCTGAAAGAAATATTCTTAAATTAAAAATAAGTTGTAAGAGACAAATGAAATATTTATGTCATAAATTTAATATAATATATAACACAATGTGCTTAAAATATTACCTATTTTGTTCAATCTTTTCATAACCAAAGTACTTCAGGATTCAAGTGTAGTTATGCTTCATTGGAAAGTCAAAAACTCATCGGTATATGTCTTGTTGCATCCAGCCCAAAACCGTTATATAATTGGTTTGAAAATAAACACAGCTCACTTGAGAAGATTAGGAAGACTTCCCAACTCTCAAAGCTCAAGAAATCTTCTTGACTTTGTATCTCTCCATATTTCATACACTGCATTCCAATCAACAATAGATAATTCAGGTCCATTTAAAGATATTCTCATTAGCGCATCTAGTGTATCCAATCCTAACCTTGATTTTCGAATGTCCTTAATGATATTTTGCTTTGAAAATCCTCTTTCACAATCCACTGTACTTGCAGGAATAGTGAGTACAGCTTGCCATAATTTCATTATATGAGGATAATTTGTGTGCCACTGTTTTGTGTTACGAAAGACCTTCCATGCTTCTTTCATTGAGAATCCCTCACAAGCCAGATTTAATGAATCGATAAAAGGGTGCAGCTCTCTTTTGCAGGCTTTAAAATCAAACAAACATACATTTCTCACTCATTTGATATGGTATGTTGCAAATGTTGAAATAGTTTAGAAAGCCAATGCTCTGAATTTTTCTCACGACTGTGACGTTCTTCCGGATAATAACAAGGACTAAACAATTTTGCCGCATTAAAAAGATGAAGATCTGGAAATCTTTCATTCAAAGAGTCTATGAGAGATTCAATATAACCTTCTATGAGTTGCTAACAAGTCTCTTGTGTGCCTTCTATATGAGGTTTCATAGTTTGCTTCCTATCATTATAATCAATATCCATAGTTGGAATAGAGATATATTGCAACTCATGTCTATCTATGAGTACTCCTTCATCTTTAATTTCAATGTATCCATATTGTGAATCACACATAAATTTTGAAAGGTAAGTTGTACCTTCTGCAAATGTTTCTTTTCTCAAAAACCATCTTGACAATGTAGTTATAGTTACTTCAAGAGCCAACCCAATAGTTGTAATGTCTACATTTTCTCCTTGAAAAGTCTTGTTTAACTTATTCAATTCACCCAACACATCAGCAAGCATATGCAAACAAAATTGAATGAATTAATTCGTGTCTTATCATACCATGATGAAGTTTTTCTTTCATTTTTCCACAATGTTAAGATTGCTGGCATAAGCTTCACAAGCCTTATAATAACTTCTCCCCTTGATAACCATCTCACGGTGTGTATTTGTAGCACATCAAGAACATCGATTTGCATGACTTTAAGCAAATCATTAAGTTCATTGCGTCTCTTTGGTGAGTTTTGAATCCATGAATATACTTTGTTTGCAATTTTTTCAACATATAATAATTCAGGTATTTTTTTAAAGGCATCTGTTGCTGCTAGAGACTCACGATGAGCTACACAATGAAATGTAATAAGGCTTGGAGTGTCTTTTTTCAAATGTGAAACAAAACCATTTTCATGTCCAATCATTGCTGAAGCCCCGTCTATAGAAAAAGCTATCAAATCTTTATAATGAAGGCCTCTATCATTTATTAATTGATTGACGCTATCATAAATTGTTTTCCCTTTTCCATCCATTACATTTTTCAGCTTCATAAATTGTGAAATGGGTGGCCCAAGACCTTTTGAATCTAAAAATGTAGCATAGACAACAAGATGTTGCTCTAAGCTTCGATCAATACTTTCATCAACCATTAATGAGAAGAAAGGACTATCCATCATATTTTTTATTTGAACCTGTTCAAGGTGTTTTGATATGCAATAGATAAAATCATTTGCAGATTTTTGATTTGTGTATGAGGAGTACTCTTGAGACTTTGGCATATCTGGTGTTTTTGAATCTGTGAGAAATTTGCATAGTTTTTCATACTTTGATAAAGATAAATCTTCTTGGCACACAAAATATGATATTTTCATGGTAGAAATAACTCTTTCCTTATTAGCATTTTCCACTTGTCTAACATGATCTGGAATTGGCTTCATATTTCTCTCTAATGCACTAATCCATCTTGCCTTAGCATCTTTATGTACTAGTGATTTTTCATGAGTAACAAGAGCATCATGTTTTAAAGTCGTACAACCATTTCCTAGACCCCATGGTCCACTCATCCTATACTTCTCATAGTAGCTACATTTCATATATATTTCATCATTCCGCCTCACATAATTCAACCAATCAAACTTATCTAACCATTCCATACGAAATTTTCTTTTTGTTTGGACTTTCATTTTCTTGTGATTATCAACCTCTTCTTCAACTTCGTTTGTTTCTTCATCAGATAAACTTCCAAATATTTCATCAAATTGTTGCTGCAATTGAGTATTATAAACTTCTTCGCTTGTGTTTGAATCATTTTCAATATTGGAAGTTTGTCCTTTTTTCCATCCATACATGTCTCCAATTGTGAGTTGGATTTTTCTTTTTCCAGACATTGTAAGTTTTAACCATTAACCACATATATACAAAAAATAGACCAAACCAAATAAACTAACTCAAACAAAACCACATAAAAAAAGTGTGCTTTAAAATCTATATAAAAAATTAACTTATACAAAACTAATTAAAAATGATAAATTACATTATAAAATATTAATTGAAACTAAATTTTTTTATGTATTTCATAGCCAACATTAATATAATAATACTAAATTTATTATATATTTGATAACTAAATACTAACTTAACCTAGTTATTTTATATATAATATTTTTTAGTTATAGAAAATTTGTACAAATCTTATAAAGTAGAGTAATTATACTCCAATTGTAGTTTTTTATCAAAATAAAAATATATACAACTTTATGTTATGATAGTGAAAATAAATAATAAACTAAAAATAAATATTAATTACAATATATATAATCTTCCTTTCCTGCCAAATAAATTGAGATTAAGCAAAACATCAAACAAAAAGGTAGATACAAAAAAAAAACATATAAAAGGTGACGCAGAAACAAGTAAATACCTGTTTACCTAATAAAAGATGACCACATTGGAAGCTAGTGCAATCTATATCGGAAATAAGGGAAAGATTTTCAAATACAATTACAGAGGTTACTTAAACCTCACGAAAAGACTGAAATAGGCATGGGCTCTAAATGGATTGTGATGGTAATGTTGGTGAGTCTGTGACCAAACTATACCGACCTAAGAGAAAGCATCATTAAAAAATGAAAATTTCAAAATATGAAATTACAGAAATTTTTGACCTAAAATTTAATTTTTTTCATTAAAAAAATTAATAAAATTTATATTGATAGGAGACTTGCAGTTTTTTTGAGAGTGATTATATTATTTGAATAGTAAAATAGATCATCCTGAGAAACAAATTATACTTCAAACTTTGGCTCCTCCAAGGAATAGGAATTTCCTGAATGCATGACTGCTCTTTATTATCCCAATACGATCAAAGGATTCTCTTTGATTCTATGAAATGGAATCTAGTCGTGCAGTCTGAGATTGCTCGCCTAAACTAGAAGTGATAGAACTTAGAAGGATGCTGTTGTATTGGAGCCTGGAGGATGTACTGTGTTTTTGCTTGAAGCAACTGAGGGAAATTTCCTTACAAAGACAAGAGGACTAGTGACGAGTCTCCTCCATGCTTTCAAAAGTTGCACTAGCAGGCTGGAAATTGGAATCTCTTCTGTGCTAAGAGGATTCAGGGTACAATACTACAAAGTAAAGGTTGAAGTTTTAAACTGTGGTTGTTCGAAATGGACAAGTCACAAATTGATCTTAAAACCTACTTTCTTTTTACAGTCATTGGCCAAAGAGAAGTGGACACTTTTGGGGGAGATGCGGGATTAGGGAAGCTTAGGTCCCTCCCAGATATCTCAATTTAATAGATTGGAACGCGTTGGTGTACTATCTAAATCTCAAGTGAGCATTATACTTCTCTTTCAACCCTTCAGCTGGATTAGGTGACTTGTAGGAGGGGTGGCTATTTTGTCATAATTGCTTGGCACTTGCACTTGACCTCATCCATTTAATTTGTCATAACTTGTTGTTCGATGAATTATTCACAGTTTGAAATATGTGAGTTGAATAATGACTATTAATGCTACTGGACATTAGAAAATGTTTGGTTAATATCATAATTGGTTGTTCTATGAAATTTTCAAAATTTGAAATATGTGAGTTTTGCAGATTATTTAATGATCTTGGGAGAGGAGGCATTATTTACAAATCTGACAACAATGGGAAAACTAGGACTATCATTGCTAATACAGGTGTATATGTACGGATCCCTGGTAATATAGTTTATTTTTTCAGAGTTATCACTAGGGAGAATCCTAATATCTTTTCTATAACTAGGAGACTTCTCTGAATCTTGAATGGGATTTGTGCACATATTCTACTAAGCAAGACCTCAAAATCTTGAGCGTGTCAGGAACATACTTCAAACAATTCACTAAATGCCAATACTGTAAACCAAGGCTTACAAGAATCAATTATGGTTGGAGTTTTATATGAAGTTATACCAATTCACCACGAAAATAAAAGGCAATAGAGATATAAGAGGGGATGACAGAGAGAAAAAGTGCACAACAATATTTGGTATTACAGAGTAGTACATATTCGATAGAGATAAGATTGTCCATTGGAAAAGATAAATTAAATTAATCATAAATATTAAAAAACTACGGTTTCTTAATATAAAAATGATTGTTTCTTAATATAACATTCTTCACATGAGCATGTTAAACATATGCTAGAGCTAAAATTACAATGGTTCATGTGCCAAAATTAAATAATCACTGCGTTGGCCAGACTATGCAATTCAGTCTTTGCTTAAAGGAAAATCTGCCTAAATTCTGCTAGAAATGAGGAAACTCCTGTTCAAAGGTGGATTGGCAGAGCCACTTGCAAACCCATCAAGTAGGCAGTAATCTGCTTTGTTCTGGTAGATGCTGACGTTGGAGCAATATAATTTCTTCAAGTGAAAGTTGAGCCTCTTAGTTTCCTGATATGAAATGAGGGCTAAAGATTCAATGATCCATGCACACAAATTAAATAATCAAGACTATGTCACAGGACACATGGGTAAGTAGAAATTGAGATTTGTGGTTGTATTTCTTTCATCAAGAGAGTTAGGAGGCTTAAGGTATAGGGTAAAAAGCATGATTCGACGAACCTATAACTCTTTCACCCTACGGACTCCGTAGGTTTCAACCAACCCACCCCCCCCCCCCCCCCAAAAAAAAAAGACTACATAAATATAACACAGGTTTATATAATACAGTTGCCTTTGAAAATAATTATAAAAAAAAACACTATCTGGCGCTCACCAGGAAGGCCAAGTTCCAACCCCCTACGGTGGAACAAAACCCAAATACAAAAAAATAAAATAAGAGAGATTTCAGTGTACCTTAAATTAGTCGGTATAGAACTCTCGTTTTCTGTAGCTAGTGGTAGTATGGAACTCTGGTTGTTTCTAACTGGAGCCTCGTGGTAGCATTATCGCGCCTGGATTGATGGCTTCCAGCAGGGAGGCCGCAACAAAATTGCAAAGGATTTTGAGGAGCAGGTGGAGGGCCTGAGGATGGAGCGAGATGCCTACCAGGCTGCGTCCCTGCCAGTTTAATTTTCGAAGGCTTCCCAATGCCCATTAATGTTAGGTAGTGGGAAATTAATTAACACACTGTGCAGAAATATGGCAAATTGTAATGGAAATGTTTTTGATAAACGTACCCACGCCATAGGCCACTGCCCACCAGTTGGTCCATCTCCTCGAGTCATTTCAAATCTTAAAACCTTGCCAACTCAGGTACTCGTATTTATGACGGGTGGTTGACACGATCATACGTCAAATTGACAAATAGAAATTTTTAATGCACGTAGACGCTGACGTGTAGAATTATATATCATGTGTCAAATACGTCTAAATTTGCTCCATACGTTTTGTAGCACGTCAAGTTCCAGGCCTGGCCCCACCTATCTGCAGCTGCGTGGGGAAGCAAACGCTTGGGTGAATAATGGCTTGGGAATGCATTTCTAAGCATTTACTTTCTCAAGAAGCCAAAAACACGTTTTCCAAAAATGGGCGACTTCCCAAATTCGAATTTGACCTCCATACCTTTCCCATCCCAAGGAAATAACTTCCTTCACCAGCTTTAGATGACTGAGCATAAAAGACAAAAGGGTAGTTGACAACTTTATGGGTTTTCCCTTAGACATTTGGATTTCCCTTATTAGCTCAAGGGATTGAATGTTTCCCCCTATTCCTTGTGAAATCATGCTCCCATCTCTTTAACGTTGCGGCGCATAGCTAGTTTACAGGTTTATATATCTGCTTCATGGAGTAGAGATAAGTGGCAATAGAGGGGTGTACTTTTTGCTACGTTAGGGTTTTAAAGTTGTGTAAGTACATCTACGATCTTAAACTTGTTGTGGGAATTAATAGACTCAACTTGTATCATGTGAGTAGTATCAAGAGTAAAAGCCTATTTCAATGAAGGATTTCCCCAAAAAAATTGTAAATATAATTGCAGCCTTTATGAAAGTATATAATTTGGTATATAAGATTTCATAACATTGTATATATTTTGTATTGGAAAATCCAAAAGTTTTGTAACCTGGATAGGAATATGTTGTTTGAAATTTCCAGGTTTCAATTTTGCGAGTTTGCATCTCGACATGATATTCATTAAAAGATGTGACATCTAATAAGCATAATGATCCGTAGATGTGACAAAAGTCAAATCGGTTTTTTGTTTTCATTTGCTACGTGCCTTAGCACGTAACCCTCACGTGACATATAGGAGTCCATTATTTTGGGGTAGTTGTTGAAGTAGCCAGCCATTTTTAAAGGAGTAGTTGTTTGAAGAATTGGGTAGGTAAGAATGCTGGTAGTTGTTACAAAGTAATTATATTGGTCAATGTTGTATGGAAAATTTGCCTTAAAATTGGTTTAATTTTATATATTATATTTAATATTATATATATATATATATATATATATTAAATTTATTTTTTAATTTAAGATTATGGTTTATGTAAATACAATTTTGATATATAAGTTTTTATATGTTTTTAGGATAAGAGACTTCTTTGTATAAGAAATTGCTTCTTATTTAAAGTGGATATTGGAAAGTATATTCGAATTTTTAATGTTTTTTAAATGTGACATCTTAACTTTACATCAAACATTCATACTGAATTGTGGAATGAGCCTCTTAGTATACATATTTATAAGTTCAGTGATATAACATAGTTTTTAGAAAGAGAACAGGTCAAGTGATTATACTTCTTTTAGATATCGAGTACCCATCCCTTATGAATAGGGATGACACCAATTTGTACTTAATATCTAGTGATTTCCATCCATCCTACCTTAATGATTATGAGCAATCCCAATACTTAATGATCCCATTTAGAGAGATTACCAAACTATGAAGTGCAGACATTTTATTTTTGGAAGACCAAACAAAATAATAATAGGGAAGGAAAAACACCTAAAATGAAACATGGTCAAGAGATAAATGTAACAAAGAAGGTAAACTATTGATAGTCCAATAGTTGGTGTAATGATAAAAAATATGAGAATTGCACATGTTTCACATCAAAACCTTTTAATCTACCAATTTTATATCATGTAACTACATGTATAGCCATAGAGAGCTCATGTTTTCTATAACCTTCTTAAATTAAACTCCATAAAATATTTTTAATAATCTTAATAAATGTTTTCTATTATTTTCTAAAGCTATTTGTATGTTATTTTTAATACGTGCATAGTAAAATATGGTAAAATAACACTCTTATTGTTTGGATAAATTATGTACAAATATCTTCTTATGCTTAAAGTATTCCAAGTTCGGTGAATGCAGATTCTTCCACAACAAATGAATCTCATTTCTATATCTATACAAGATCAAAATTAGTCCAAAATTAGAGCAAATTCTCTTCATTTCCTATTTAAAATCTTAAAATAAATTAAATGACACTCCCATATAAATTTAACATTGGTTATCCATGAGGTTATTGATTTTTCTTGGGTCCACAAGTATTCTATTTTGAAATATTTGTAATTTTATTTAATTGGGAAGAAGTTTAACTAAGCAAAAAATCCTCGATTTTTTTATGTTTATGATCAGATGATATAACCAAATTCTTTGGTATTTTTTAAGATGGATTTCTTAGATTTCAATTGAAATTAAGATTTCAATGAATAATATTATAATATGATTAACTTACTCATCTGAATATTTCCATTTAAAAACTAACTATTTAACAAAAAGATCATAGGCATAATGATAATATTATAGAAAAATTATTTGAAATTAAATATTGTGGTATAAAATGTTTTCATATACAACAATTATATGTAAATATATATAGCCCGGTGGGCTAGCTCAAGTGGTTGAGTGCAATAAGTTGTGAGTAGAAGATCTCGGGGTCAAATCCTGAGGTGGCTATACATTGTTATATAAGGGTCTTACTTGATGTTCTCATAGGGTTAGCTCTGTAAGCAACGCAAATGGGGCCAGGCCCTTTCAGGTGCCCCCCCTATAATTTCTTCATGTGGACGTCGTAGCCCTGCTAGGGGGTTTGTGAACCACATTTGATACAATTAATAAAAACAATTATCACCATAATTATAATATTATTTTAAATTAAATATTTTAATATACAAAAATTTTATGTGAGGCTAAAATGCCATTTTTCTTGTAGTGCAGGGACGTGTTTGCATTCAATCATGGAGGCATTCAACATGTCTATGTGGGCGGCCTCAGCATATCCCACAATTTGAATGTTATTCCTCGACCCACCCAAATAAAATAACCCCCAATATTTATATCACTATGTCAAATTAAAAAAAAAATCCCTAACCACTTAATACAAGGAAATATATTTTTGAGGCTTTTAGGAGTATTCAAACCCCCAATATGAATGGACGTGATATAATATTGCCTTGCTAGTGATACCCTGTGCTTCCGTCTCACAAACCTGACTCCAAGGATGTATGTGTTGAATTTTTGGTACCACATCCTTAGAGATTTATTCATATAATAAAGGGACTTATTTATATTGCACACTAGAGCTCTTTCCTTCTCTTTAGTGTAAAACCTTCTAGTTGTTTCATGCATATTTATTTTTCAAGATCCCTGTGTAGGAATATTTTCTCCACATCCATCTACTAAGAAAAAAATTAACCAGAATCAAATCTCTCTACCTCGAAATATTCCTTTTATACCAAGAGAGGTTTGTACTTCTTCACTTTATCTTCTCTAGATTCAACTCGTTTTTAAACAACCATTCACTACTAATGTTTTCTCTCCGAGCAAGTAACTCAAATAAATACCATGCTTTATTTTAATCCAAGGAATCAATTTCTTCAACGATGTCCTTCTTCTAGGTATCACTATCCTCTAAATCAACAACTTCCTTTACATTTCTAAGATCATCATTGGAAATAAATAAAGCAAAACAAGGATGAAAATCAAGAGGGGAATACCTTTCTAGTTACTTTCTTTCTCAAGATGATCTCCTAAAAACTAGGATATAAGGTTCTTCTTCTTCCAATTCAAATTATTCTGTTGATTCAGATTCTTCATCCTCCAACTCAAACACTATTTTCTCGGGTTCCTTTTCCATCTAAGTGACTTCCTATTTGGGAACATCTTTAACCTCTCTAAAGATAACATCTCAATAGTAAACAATATTCTTAGTTATTGGGTTCCAAAGTTCAATTTCTTTCACACCATATTTATAACCAATAAAGATAAAAATCTCAGATTTATTATTTATCTTACTCCTTGTTTCATTTGAAACATGCACATTAGCGTCACATAGAAATAAAATTCAGATGTTTAATAGAGGTTTTCTCACTAGTCCACACCTCATGCTACGTTTTTCAACCAATGTCGATGTGGGTGACAGATTTACCAGGTAACATGCAATATCTACTACCTCCACCCATTATTCTTGTACTCTACGTGCACCACTAGGCATTCCCCTTGCACGTTCCATCAACATCCTATTCATTCTTTCCACAACACCATTTTGTTGAGGTGTGTATGGAGTATTATGCTACCTTTCTATTTTTCACTTCTTACAAAATTCCTCGAATTCATTCCTACAGAACTCCCCACCATTGTCTGTCCTCAACACCTTTATTTTCTTGTCTATTTGATTCTCTGTAATAGACTTAAATTCTTTAAATGTATCAAATACTTCATATTTTTTTCAAACGAAATAAATTCACATGTTCCTAGAGAATTCCTCTATAAATGAAATACAATACACATATCTACCTAACCATGGAACATGAATAGATCCAGACACAGAACTATGTGGGTGAATCCGCGGACCTGGGTAACACTTTTTGGCAAGCGCATTTCGGCAAAAACAGAAAAATGCACCTCGGTCGAGGGTTTAACAAGCCCTCGACCGAGGTATTAATATCTCGACCGAGGTTTTATCAAGCACTCGACCGAGGTTTTGTTCAGCCCTCGACCGAGGTATTTCTTAACCCTCGGTCGAGGTATTAAAACCTCGACCGAGGGTTAATAAATACCTCGGTCAAGGTATGGACCTCGGTCGAGGTATGGACCCCGACCGAGGTGCCTGTGTCAAAAAAATTATAAAAGGAGGCCACGGGGGGGCCGCGGCCGTTTCTTTGGCAAAATTTCACTGTGGAAGCTCGACCGAGAAATGACGGAATAACGGCTTAAGGATTGGCACCCCGAACGCAAGCACCCCGAAGCAACCCAACCTCGTCACGATGGAGTCAGAGCCAAGAGGTAACAGTTTAAATAATTGTTTTTCAATTTAAATGGAATTAAATTTTTTTTTTTATAAATTTATAAAATTTGTTTTAAAATTTGGTAAATGTATGTTTTTATAATTTTCATGTTTAAAATGTGTACCGGCAAGCAGAAATGCTGCCGGATTTTTGAAAATTTGTAGTTAAATTGAATTTTTTTGTTAATTTGTTATATATATATAAATTATGTCAACCGGTAGCGTTTATGCTACCGGTTTAATTTTGAAATGTGTCCCAGGCAAACCGAAATGCTGCCCGATTTTTTTCAATCCTCCGTGAATTCATGGAGGATTGAAAAAAATCCATAAAACACCAACTAAACAAACCTATATGAACCATAGAGACAATTAATCAACTGTAGGCCCGAGACAAATAATAATTTTTTTATAAAAATTTATTTGAAATTGGTTAATAAGTTATAATATTAATAAAAATTCCCATACCCCACCCCCTTTTTTCAAAACATAAATTAAACCTACCATTTAATCTGACCTCACTAACCCTACTTAACCCCCCCCCTCAATATTACTACCTTACCCC
>LPNX010703132.1:0-11050 GCA_001517045.1 Pseudotsuga menziesii | reverse complement strand
TCGGGGCATGCATGAATTGCTTCATAATGCATTCCAATCTCTTTCATGATGGAAGATAAATCTCGATATGTGCGAGGTAAAATATTTGATGGTGGTAAATAAAATTCAGCTATCAAGCTACATCAAATAAAAATAAAAATAGAGTTAATATAATATATAAATAATATTAACGAAACGCACTTCATCCGTATTAATTTGAATTATGAATTAACAATACAATTATTAGAGGAATACAGATAAAATTTATCACGATCGTATATATGTGATGGATTATTTTACATACCTTAGCATCCATGTGATTGATATGTTTAAAAGACCATTCATAACCTTCAAGTTCATTATCAACAATACAGAAGAGAGAAGATTTGTTTTGGCGTCTTCATATTGGGTTTGTATGCCTTATCGAGAAGATGTATGTCGTGAACATCATCAAAGTCATCAATATTTTCATTATCATTGTTATCGTCATCATCCATTCTAACATTAAATGAATCATGGATCAATGTATTTGTACCATCATATTCAGCTATGTTATCAGTATGATCATCTTCTTCAATATGATCAATCTCTTGTTGTCCATTAAACATAGACGCTCCATGATCCTCCAGTACTTATTCTGAAATCACTTCCTTTGGATGATAGGCCATAGGATGTATTTCCTTTATAAATACATGAATACATCAATAGTTAATAGTTAATATAGGAAATATTAGAATAATACATACATTTAGCAAAGCAAAATAATTTTTTTTATAATGCTAAACCTACAAATGAATGATATTCATTCCCCCCCTCAGCGTGCCCATGTTACCCACAATGTTTTGTGGCTATTGTGATCAATATTCTTCTCCTCTTAAATCCCCCACATTGACTACATGGACAATAACATTTCCCATCACCCCTTCGTTTCGCTGCATCCCGTAGTCTAGCAAGCAATTGTCGATTTTCTTCGTTTGGATCAGGAATATTGCTATTTGACATTTTGTCACAAACTTTTATCGATTATCTTAAAAAATCAAGTTCCACGCATCACAATTTTCTCAAAGGGAGGTTTGTCGAAGAATAAAAAAAGTCCCACAAACTTTCTCTCGAAGAAAAAAAACTCCCCAAATGGGCCGTCGAAGGATAAAAAAATTCCTCAAACCGTTTGTCGAGGAATAAATAATTTCCGCAAACTGTCCGTCGTTTCTATAGAAAACATGTCGGAATGTTTATATTTATAATTCGGCAGTCGTCGAATATCCAACGATATGAACCTACTTACCGTTGGAAATATGCTTTACAATGTTTAAAATATGCCTTTATATTATTTGTAAAATACCCTAAGGTCGTCGTAAATTCGACTAATCACCCTTCAAGTGTCGTCGTAAATCCGACGAATACCCTATCACTAGTCATCGGAAATTTGAAAAACTAGTGTCGCAAATCTGACACACTAGTGTCGAAAATCTGACACATTAGTGTCGCAAAGTGTTGTCAAAAAACCTACGATGACAAAAGTCGAAAAACTGACGATGCTTAAAGAAATAGGAAGGTACAATACTTTTCATCATTGCAATCCGACAAAAATGTACTTTACGTCGGATGTCATTGGATTCTGGGCTCAAATCCTGTTATGTAACACAATTAACAGTCACTCATAACACATAAATTTAATCATAATCCAAGACAGTCAAAACACTTATCTTTTAATTGTAATTAACCGAGCAACTGGATATGAAAGAGAAATGTTCTACCCAACCGTAGGTCTCTGTCCAACCTATATTCTTATAGCTGAGATATTACCCCTAAGATGGGCTCTGTATCCACTAAGGAGGAGCTACTCAGGATCACTCACAACCATAGGTACAAATAGTCATGATAAGCCATCACACAAATGGGTTTGTCAAGCAAGTACGGAGGTTGAGAAGGATATAGCTAAGCCAATGATCTCAATAACAGAGCTACAAGCATATAAATTATACTTCAAATAACCTTGGCACCCACATTACCTACCACACCCAACACAAGGAAGGTCCCCTTCTCTGCTACACAGTCCCTTAGGATCCCCTTCTATCTAGTGCTCTTCATGGTGGGCATAGAAAGGTACAAGCTACTAAATCCTCAAACATTATTACCTTCACTTGGTTAATAAAGAAACTCCAACCTCTGATCTCTCTCCCGCTCCGGTCCACTCTTGGATTTTTGTCCAATTTGAGCACATGACTGTAAATCATGAAATTACACTTTCAGGCTTCAAAATATGAGCTTTCCCATGGATTTTTGGGCATATGGCACTCTCAATTTCACCACGGGGTTTATATATATGGATTCTCCACTGTATTTTACTCGTATGAATTTATGGGCATTTTTTGTACTTCAAAACGTGGGCTCTTTGCAAGTTGTGCTTTTGGAAAATTTCACTGTTGGGAATGCATAGTTTGCTCAAAATTGCTCTCTAGTTGTTCCATAATGGAATGGGGAAGATGGAAAATGAATTACCCTTAGGAAGAGTGACATGTGGGTCAGGTAAACCATTCCCATACCCATCCCTACGAATTTCTGTGTTTTCCCATTCTCATTAAATTCATGAGTGGGTTTTTAAGTTGCTTCCTTAGAACATAAATAAATGCTAGAAAGGAAAGTCAAGGTGGGTTCTCAATATGACATTTGGAAACACGGGGTTCAATCCCACAACCCCCTCACCTCTCCCTAGTGGATACACATAGTCCCCTCATTTTAGTTTACCATCTCTTGGTATTTTTATTTGTATAAAATTTATTTACTTGCATATACAATTTTCCATGGCTTGAAAAATATAAATACATGCCTTTTTAAAAATAAAGCATTCACTATCATGTCCTTGGCCTTTATATCCGTTCTAGGATTTCATTCATCACATATATACAATATTTACATAAAAATCCAATGCATTCTAATGGTAAAAATGAGGATATTACAGAAGACTTGTGATATTACATGTTCACCAATTAGCAAAAGACACCAACCACTTATAGCTAATTTACTTGGTAAGTGATCATATTGTCAAGTAATTAGGAAATTCCCATTCATTGGTAGTTTTCCACTTTTAAATTTTCACTCTCTTCTAGTTCATTTAAGATGAACCACCTAACATCTAGTTTTGACATTTTTTCATGTAAACTTTTCATTGAAGCTCAAACCAAGATTTTTTTGAAATATCTAGCATATCAACCTTTTCATTAGTGTGTATTTTTTAGTTGGTATAAATAACTCGAATTATGATTGATGAGGGGAAATTATATCCCATGTCTTACCTTACCCACTACTAAGTCTTCATGTCACCTTTAATAGTATTATTCATTTAGGATAATAGTGATTTATTCTCAAATGATGACTAAGTGAGTTAGTTAGGATTTCCTAGCTTAATCACCATGCAAGGATTTTGGATCTAAAGAAAATCTCTCTATGAGGTGGCACCACCATTGTACTATATATTTGTAGATTTGGTGTGAATATTATGTGAGTTGAATAGTCAACCTTTTCCATCATCTTGATGTTCCTATGTATATATTAACATTTCCAATGGTGTTTTAAACTTTACTATAGAATGATGTCTATCAAATGACTTGGTTTGATTCCTTTATTGCTTTATCTCATCCAAATACACAAATTTTCGTATAATATTTTATTTATACATTCTCTTGCTATATGTTTTCGAATGGTCTAGGGTTCAAATCCCTCTATTGTGTCCAATGAAGCAGTGAATTCATGTGTAGAAATTGAAAGTTATCCAATGGTGTAAATCGTTTGGTACCCTTGATCGATGAGTTGTTTGTCTACATGAACACCACTTGCATCTTCTTAATATCATAACATCAAGGTTTCATTTCCTTCAATTGCTTATAATTTGATTTTGTTTTATGTTGTTTAAAAGTTACAAGTCAAATAATTGATCGAGTAATCACTTTGAAAAATCGTCTAACACTTGTACATTAAATTTTTGGTTCCTTTGGTGACTAATGTTGTTGCATATTTAATTAAAATCTTCATTCATTTTTTTTGTTGTCTTTTAATTTCTTAACAAGTTAGGCTAGGAAAAACATTACCTTCTAAGAACGCAGATACTCTTCATTATTTTTAGCAATTTGTTCAACCATCTCCAATGTATATGCAGTGGCATGAAGTCTCATAGTTACATTGTTTTCCTTCCCTAATTTCTCTGAGAAACTCTAAACACGTTTAGATATAATGTCTTTTTGAACACCATAAAAAGTGAAAATACCTTATATTTTTATATAGATAATGCTTCATCCGTGTAGCTTATAATTTTTTTTAAAAATTTACACATAAAATTAGAAGCATACTCCAATAAGGATGGGAAAAAGTTCACGAGTTTCTTTAAGCCTATTGTTAAGCCATACTCTAGAGCCAATCATATGTTGTCCTTTTGACAGAAGGATTTTTCCTATAAAATAAAATTAAATGAAAATGAGAAAATTTTAACTTGGTTGTACTAACATCATAATGATTATAATAATGTTTTCCAATAATATAATTTAGATTTATATTTGGATTATATCAAAAGTATTTTAAATTTATATAATTTGAAAAATTAGTCTAAGCCCTCAATTAAACCATGTAGATGTTGTTAGTAAGTTTATTCTAAAAATTGAGATGTACTTATATGATTACCAAAATAGTCATCCACAACAACAAATATATATTCTACATAATCACCACTAGCATTATTAAACTCATATGCTTATGAGATTTATATGGAATAAAAGGAGCAACCTTATGCAATATGGACACATCTTTTATTACCATTGATATCTTACGAGATAGCCAAAAAGAAATAAATTAAAATAAAATTAATTAGTTAAAATATAATATTTACATAAATAATCAATATATGAAACTGGTTCAACTTTAGATTATGATAATGAGAAAAAGGCAAGGAGAACCCATGCCAAAACCACCTAAAACTTGGTTGTCAATAATTTGACATGTTCTCTCAAACAATTTAAAAAACCCTTGCAATAATAGCTTATGTAAACACTCCCATATCATAGTTTTTTAAATTTTGAAATGAGTAAAACTTGGAATACAACTCCCAATTGGGATTGATTACCTACATGATTTAGAAATTACAAGTGGATGAGGAAATTTGGAAGTGTTTGATAAATCTACCTAGTGGAATTAAACCCCTATTGCCAATGGGAAACATTCCCAAGGAGCCGTAGAAGCCTAGGAAGGTGCTTTGAGCATCCTTTTGAGGCTCCAAATGGGCAGTACATTCAGGATCCCAAAGGAATTCCACTAAGACCTTTATGGGCATCCAAGGGGTCCCATGGGTATCCTTCACAACAAATAAAAACAAAATTAAAAAGGATATAAAGGCAATGAATAGACCATTCATGAGTTTATTGTATGACCATTAACTAATGCATTGATTCACATAAAGGTAATCATTAAACCAATATAAAAAGAAAAGGATTTATTGTACAACATGCTATGTCGTACTTATGATCATTGAAGGCAGTTAAAGAAAAGAAAAACAAGGTAGATGTAATATACTCTTTCAACAAATTGAAGGCAGTAATTAAACTTACATAAAAAAGAAAATGTTTCATTATACAATTTGCCATGGTGTTTTTATGAAGACTAGAGATTTTCCAAAACAAAAATAAGATTAAGCATGAGAAATTTTCCAAAGCCAAAAAAAGATTAAGCACGGGAAACTTGCCAAAGAAAAAATAAGGTTAATGTATATCCTTAGGATATTAATAAGGATACTATAACCATTTTTTATTAATTTTGTATATTGAACATTTTTCATTAATTTTGTATATTAAGCATATGAAAGATTCTCAAGATAATAAAAAAAAAACATAATTAACATCATAAAAAAATTCTTAAAACAACTATAATAAAATTGAATTTATATGCTGCATTTTGGAATTGAAAAATTAATATGTAAAAAACACATTATATGAAAATATAAGAAATAAAAATACAGTGTTTACATTATCTCTCTTAATAAAATTGGTTTATATTATATATAATTAAGTCAAGTTATTATTCAACATTTTTATACAAACATGTAAATGTATAAACCAATATTTTTTTTCCTTTCAACACTTTTAACATAGAAATAGCCATTATGGAAATCTCTTAACATACTATTTAAAATAGCCATTATTGAAGTCTCTTAGCATACCATTATTTTTTTCCTTTCAACACTTTTAACATAGAAATAGCCATTATAGGAATCTCTTAACATACTATTTAAAATAGCCATTACTGAAGTCTCTTAGCATACCATTAGATATAGCCAATATTAAAGTTATATTAATATAATTATAAAATAATATTTATTTATATATTTATAAGCATAAAGGACAAAATATCCTCGTCATACTCAAGGGTATCCTCTTCATACTCAAAATAGTTTTGATAAAATACTTTACCATGGTACAATGATGTGACTTTGTTCATCTTTTAATATACCTATTAAAAATAACAAACATACCATTTATATCCAACTATGGGAAGAAGTCAATCAAAGGGCACATGTGGTATATAGGTGAGATCTTGTGCATGCTATATAGGTGAGATCTTTGCAACGATGGTAGCAAAGGAAAAATGGGTCATTATGGTAAGATATCAATATCTTCTTTTATTTTGTGTCTTTGAACTTAATATTGAAAAGTATATGGAAAGACGTTGGCCATACAACTATACCCCTTATAGCATTATATTTTATGGCCTTTATCAACACTTTAAAGCATATGGAAATCAATAATGAAGAATCCAAGAACAACTCTACGAAGTTCTCTCGTCCTTTTTTGAGCTTTTACTTGGGAAAATTTTGAAACTCAATGTTGGTTGCATTTAGGAAGAAATAAATATGCTAAATAGTTATGTCATGGTGTTTTTTACTTAGGTTTTTTATATATATAGGGTTGATAACAAAGTGACCGAAGTTACTAATGGATTTAATCTTGGATTGGGGTTTTATATTAAAGTTTTGTAGGTTCATATCTTGGCTACGACATGCACAGTTAAAGTTATCTTTCCTTATGAATTCATGACATATTGTAGTCATGATACTATTGGTTCTATTATCCGAGCTTACCTTCATGGCGATGAAAGAAGTGGGAATTTGATGAGAAAAAATTACCCTCTAGGAACTATTTTTTATTGTTATGCTTACAATGGGTACACTCAAGCAATGTTATGCTACACTTACAATGGGTACGATTTTGACCAATAGGGGGCAAGGCACTTATGCAACAAAGCACCAGGACTTGATTTTTTGGAACTTTTCTTTGGAGTGGTGGTACTATGATTTGGAAATTTAGAAAAGCATGCTAAGTGTTTGATGAAATGTCCCTCTCACAAGTATATGAAAAAATCCCTACATGCCAATGGTTTGACAAAACCATTGCAGGCCAAGTGTTTGATGAATTGGATATTCACGAAGTATATATTGAAACCGATGTGTTATACATTATGTATTTAAGATTATGGTGAAGTCTCTCTATGGAAATATCATCATGTTTTGAGTGAGTTCAAATGATTCTATATCAAATTTAAAACAACAAATGAAGTTTTTACAAAGAGTTCATATGGACCATCAATGTCTCATTTTTGAAGTTAAACAACTAGAAGACCAATAATTGTTGACCGATTATGGATTATGAAAAGATTCCACTATTCATTTGGTCTTGCAATTATGGGGAGGAGTAGTGGGTTCAAGAATTCCTTCAACTTCCAAGCCTATGCCATTTAAGGATGTAATAAAAAACAACTCTACAAATCCAAATGTTTCTAAGCCTTCTCCTATTCATAATTCTTATATAGTGGAGATTACAGTGCCTAAGGTAACCCATCTACATTCAATATATGAAAAAGATTCACTTATCCATATATTTAATGAGTATTGTTCCCCGACATTGGCATTGTTTCACCGGATTCATTCAACTTGGACAAAGAAATGTGAGATATCTCTCTACCCCAAGGGATTTTTTAATTGTTTAGTACTATGATCATGCTAATCGTGGCCACATGTTTGAGGAGGGTCCTTGGATTTTGGTAATCTCAGACTTTTTATAACTCCTTGGTTCCTTAAATTTGATCCTAACACTATGCCAATTACTATGATGTTAGTTTGGGTACATCTAACCAATTTGTCATTACATTTTTGGTACTTATAATATTTTGAGGATATTGGGAATGCTTTTGGAACTTATATAAAACTAAACCTTGAGAGAGTGGTAGCAAGTCTATGCACATATGCACATATTTGTGTTGAGATAGACCTTAATAAGGATCTTCTAGACAAAATGATCATCACATGGAATAACTTGAAGTACACACAAGTTTTGGAGTATGAGAACATGGAATTTTAGTGCAAGTTATGTCATCTTCCAAGACATTTACAACCTACTTGTCCCATTCTTGAGCTCATCCTTCCAAGAACGAATGAACCAAATTCAAACCAAATTGGTAAAATAATATACTAAACTTTATCAAAAGAAGGTAAATCAAGATCCACAAGTGTTGATTGGGGAATCCACTCCTTTCTTGGGGGACGAAGTAGATGCAATGGATAGACTCGACTTTCCTCCTCAAGGGAGGTCATGGTAGTTGATGATAGTAGGTGGAAAATATTGGCATCATTAAACTGACACCTTAATTCAAATAAGGAATTGGTTCCTACTAAGGATTATGATCTCCTACCTTCTAAATCACCACTAGTTATTGTGGCACCTTCTTCAATAGGGTGGAAAGAAGTTAAAAAGAAGAAGGGGGGAAGGGAAATATTAAATTTTATTTAATAAAGGGAATGAAACAAAATGTATACTACCAATGCAATTTTAATCTTGTAAATGTACATTGCACTTGTACTAATGTAAGTAAAGTAAACCTTCGATTGGGGGCTAGGCCTCAAGACCAACAATGATGATGAATGGATGGCGCTTCTTCAGGGACTAGAATTCTTAGACGTAAGAGCCAACTCCAGGCTGTTAGTATTTGGGGATTCACGTCATGTCATCCTCAAAATGATTACCGGTTACTCTTCAGGCTCCATCAACTACAGAAGGTTGTATGACAGAATCACTCTCCTCCTCCTGGAGAAAATTGAATTTTTCCACATTATAAGAGAAAATAATGCTCAAGTGGGTGCTTTTGCTAACATGGGAGCCTCCCTCCCTCTAGGTCATATCTCAATAAAAAACCTTGACTCAGTTACTAAACCTATTCCCTAAGTGCATTGCTTGCTCCCTCTCTCTTAATGATTATACATAAGTTAAAGCTCCCTTTGGACATTGTCATGAACTTAGGTGGTAGTTTGTTTGCTTTCCATCGCGACAAGTGGATTCCACTCCCTCTCCAAAGTCCCTCACCCCTTGCCGCCTTTAATACCACCCTCCTCAAGCTTAATTGCTCGCGCAGTTTGCACACCCCAACCCATCCCCCTTTACGTACGATGACTTCTCTTCAAAGTATTATCTGCCCTCCCCCTCCCTTCGGCAGTCCATTATTCCTTGTGCCTGTTAGCTTCCCCTCCGCAGAAGAATTCTTTCTGGCCACCTCTGAGCTCAGAGAAAGGACCTTCCCTACTGTTGCCCCCCCTCTGCAGGATAAAATACAGGTTCAATCTTCTTCTTGGGTGGATTTGCCTTTGCATAGGCGTGTTGAAACTGGGGGTTCTACTCAGGCCAATTTTTTGAACCTCCTTAGCAATCTTCTCATCGTTTCTGGGAGTCCTCCTTTTCTCTGCTTAATGAACCTCAATTCTACAGCAAATGCAGGTAGCTCCCTCAAGCAGTTCTCTTTAGAAGGTAACCATTTCATCCTGGGTTGCCAGTTCTCCCATTCGGGGGAAGCTAAGATAGGAATTTCGCTTTGTCTCTTTAGAAAAGAACGAGGCTCTTTGCAAAAAGCATATTTCTCCTCAACTCGAGCTTTGCCACCTTTCGGTTTTGTTCTCAGTAATTTGTCCAGTCTTAATTTGAGTTGCAGTCTCAATTGTGGTAAAGGCCAGCCTCTTATTTTGGAAATGGATCATGGAAGGAATGATGCAGGGCTCACCGACCTGAGGGTTAATATCCAGCGCTTGTATGACATCGTGGACATAGGAATTATTGATAGCAGAGAGACTGCTAAGGAAGTTAAAAAAATGGTTGATGAGGTTAGCTATGTCTCATATCAGACTAGCAACCATGATGCAAGGATTGATGACAACGAGATGAACCTGAAGGAAATCATGGGTAAAATAGACTGCATTCAGGAGGACCTCCAACTTTTGGTTCAGATGAATCAGGGAAGTTGAGCCCAAGAAAATCTAGGAGAAGAAGTCCGGAAGATGGAGGAGGAATCTGTCACCTAGCCTGTGGGGCAATCAGGCAAACCAAAATGATCCTCTTTTAGGAAATGTTTTTTTGCATTTTACTTAATCAGCAGCTTGTCCGCATTTACACTACGTCTGTAATTATTCAGAATACTAGAACTCCTTTCGGCATATTAAGGTCTTCTTTATGGCCTAGTTTTGTATCTATTTCCTCAGAACTGCTAGAAAGTATAAGCTGTTGTTTTCTGTACTGAATGGCGGTGCACAACCTGTTTAATATATTCTCCTTTATAGTTTATGTTAAAAAAATGTAAGTAAAGTATGACATGTACTTGCATTTTCGTATATTGTGCTTTGAGCACCTGGAGAATGTGATTTTCATTCTAAACTAGAATAGAAATTGCAAATTTTTTTCTCGGAAAAAAAAAAGGATTTACTCCCACTCTCTTTTCAAAATGCACAAATCTCTCACCATCTCAAGAATCGTGGTAGGAGGCCATCACTAATTCTCAAATAAGATAATTCTAACCACAACATCTTTATGATTCTTATTAACAACATTAATATGAAAACTTATCTTAAATTACTTCATTAATCCATTAGTCCATTTTCCCATTTACCACATATGCTAATTTATGTATTTTATAAATGAAAAAGAAGTAGTTCCTTTTTCCATAGATGTTCAACCATGCTTAATAACAACTATCAAGGTAGTTAAGATGTAGTCAC
>LPNX010703130.1:34414-135802 GCA_001517045.1 Pseudotsuga menziesii | reverse complement strand
CTATAGAGGGAATATCCGCGTATGTACGTGGTTATCGGGGAAAAGGCCGCGTATATCATTTTTCTAATGTTTTTAGGGATGGTCAATGATACATCAAAATACAATAAATGGTCCATAGGGAATAATGAGTCTACAGTGGGATAGGGGAAGGCCATACAATGTGTGATTCACCTAGTGTGGCGAAATCCGCTATAACAATGGGATCACATGCGAAGGGATTGGATGATGCACTAATAGGAAAATTCCTTCACCCACCCTTCTTCTAAAAAAAAATCATAGCCTGTTCCAGATCCTTCAGTGAAAGTTTGAAATCGAAAACCCCCAAATGGGAGCCGAAGCAGATCCTGCACGGGTGTTTTTGAATGCTGATGAGCTAGTGCGCGGGTGTTTTTGAATTCTGCGTTTTTTGTTTGATTATTTGCATATTTTATATTTGGTGTTTTGTTTTTTATTTTTATTTTGCATATTTATCTTTTGTTTAGTTTATTTTAGGTTTTTTTATTTGCATATTTTATATTTTGTTGCATTTTAAATTATTTATAGTTAAACAACTCTATGTTTTTAATTTAGTGTAGTTTAATTTAATTTAATTTAATTTAACTAGGATTTTTTCATAATTTGTATTGGTTGCATTGCTTATAGTTAGATCCTATACATAAGTCCCTTCACGGACAAACACGATGATGATGAAGATGATCATGAAAACGATGAAGATGGTGAAGATGATAGTGATGACGACAACAATGACGATGATCATCATCATCCTTGTCATCATCATCACCATCATTGTCATCGTCTTCATCAAGATCATCATCATCATCATCTTCATAATCATCGTCATCATCATCGTCATCATTGTCATCATGATCTTCTTCATCATCATCATCTTCCTTATCATCATCATCATCATAATCATTATCTTCATCATCAACATCTTCATTATCACCATCATCATCTTGATCATCATCATCATATTTGTCATCATCATCATCAACATCTTCATCTTCATCATCAACATCATCATCATCCAATTCATCAGCATCTCCATTATCATGATCATCATCTTCATCATCATCATCATCATCATCATTTTCATTATCATTGTCATCATCTTCATCATCATCATCATATTTGTCATCATCATCATCATCATCTTCATCATTGCAACTTTACAGGGAGCTCAATGAATGGAGACATCTACATGATAGGGGGAGCAGCCAGTTGAGTGAAAAATTAAGGATTGCTCCTAACACCCATTCCAAGGACTAATGTGACAATTCAATATGATCCGAGGAAGTAGTAAAAAAGAAAATACAACTTTTTGGGCCTTGTGAAGCCTCTTGTTCTTAGATTTGTGCACATGAAGAATCAAGGCTGATGGACCTAGTCCGGTGTCTTAAAAGAGGAAGATCCAAACTGAGTAGTTTGGTAATTCCATAAAGTGCATTCTTTATAGGAGTGAATAATCACTCATAGCCATTCTATTATAATGTTGGTGAAGCTCAGAACAATTTAGTGAATACCAAAGTAAATATCTTGTCATCACATCTTCATCTGATCATCATCATCAGCATCAACAACATCCTCATCATCATCATCATCTCTCTCTTCCTAATCAACATCTACGTTCGATCCATAGAAAGTGGTAGGGGATGCAAATATCTACGGTCGAAACAAGATTTTGGGTAGATCAATGGGTGAGAAGCATTCCGCGATCATAAGTTTCTCACTCATTCATATGAAAAAGGGTTAGCATAATGTTAAAGTTCTCAAGGTTGAGCGGTCCCGATGAAGGTAGTTTAGAGATCGACAGTTGATATTGATCTCCCCAAATTAAGTTGTGCAGGTTGATAGAGTTGATCTCCTCTATTATGTCTCCCCTCCTCACTTGCCTCACCTTTTGACTTGAGTCCTCTTCTTCTTCCTCCTCTTCCTTTCGTGGGCTCTCTAATCTGCGCCTTGAGCACCCTCAAAACAAAGAATGATCTTTGAAAGTCTCCAGACACGTCAGAGACTATCCATAATCCACCTAAAATTGGGGCTTTTGTTTGATCACTTTGAATTCAGCATCTGGGGAGGACATGATTGAATTCTAAAAATAGTTGTTTAATTTAGGGTTGATAAAAAAATTTGCTTTTTGAAAGCATTAGGTTTACATTCTGGGGTTTTTGTTTTAGGTAGGCGCACCGAAGGATAATTTTTTCAATGTGTTTGAATAATAATTATATGCACCGAGTTTTGAAAAGAGAAATGAGAATCCCTATCAATCCCTCTCATTTGACATCTAGATGTTATTAGACTCAAGACTAAAGTTTGAAAGATAAATTTTCAAGTCTTCTAATACTTAGGTTTATTATGGTGAAGACAATGCTTAGGGATTAGGTGGAGTTTGAAATTGAATGGCTAGTTACTCATGAACCGTGTGCATCTGTTATAGCGGATTTCGCCACACTAGGTGAATCACACATTGTATGGCCTTCCCCTATCCCGCTGCAGACTCATTATTCCCTATGGACCATTTATTGTCTTTTGATGTATCATTGACCATCCCTAAAAACATTAGAAAAATGATATACGCGGCCTTTTCCCCGATAACCGCGTACATACGCGGATATTCCCTCTATAGTCGCGTACATCGGGATGTGTACATAATCCAAAACTGTTGGACCGTTCCTTGTCTTGAATCCGACTCATATGACTCCTGGCCTTCCATATGCCTTGAGATCGCACGGATTTGACCTTTCAGTATCACTTTGGAAAGCTATATAAGGAACCATTGAGACATTGAAAACAAGAAGAGAGAATTGAGAGTACCGAAACTATAGTCCATTGTTGCCAGAACTATACTTGAGTCTGCATCCCTTTGTCCCTTTGGAGCACTGTTGTGTTCTTCCCAAGCTTGCCTTTGTTAGTGAGCTCACTATCGGAGTGATGGAGGATTGAGGTGGTGGAGGCCCAAGTGGGGGATTCAGTTTCTTCGGTTCGCAGACGTGCTGTCAAAGGTTGTCACTTGTAATCTATGATTCATATTAATAGAAATATCTTTTCCTGTCCAGTAATGTGTATTTGAATGAATGTTGCATCCATTGGAATATGTCAAATGCTTATACATTATTGATTATATATGCTAGAATAGATCTAACACCATGAAATATAGTATGCTTGTATTGTTTACTTGTTGTTGAGGACGTGCTATAACAATTCAAGCTGAAGATTGGAAGGCTCAACGGGGATCTACTTCAACCGTCTGGAATAAGGTACGAGGTTCGATCCTTTAGTGTTAGATGTTTTTATTTCTATTGCATATTGGGAAAGATTGATTTCTGGAGTCTAGCTGTCTATTGTGGTACCCCGAGACATAGGAATTTCTCTCCGTAACACCCATGCTTCTAGAACCACCTGTCCCACCTCTAGAATGGCATCAATGTTTAGACCTTCAGGTTTGTTTTTCTTCTATGTTTTTCTTGATTACCTATTGTGTTTTTATTTTATTCATGGTTTTTTTCGTTGTTGTGGATGTGGTGGAGATGAAATGGCTCAAATATGGTTGCAAGCATGAAGCATGAGATGTCTAGGTGAACTTGGGAAATTCAATGTGAGAAATAAAACCAACAGTTATCAAGGAAAAGGAGGAAGGGAGTGTGGATCTATATGATTGCATGGTATGCTCTGAATGGGAAAGATGAAGAGGCTTTTGATTTTACTTTCTTGACAGTGCTTGTGATTTGTGCAAACATCATAGCTTATGATTAGGGTAAGCAAGTTCATATCCTCACCATAAAATATGGATTTTATTCATATGATTTTGTGGGTATTTATCTAGTTGGCATGTATGCAAAATGTGGGTTTGTTTCTAGTTTTTTCCATTCCTTTTGGGCATCATGTCAAAATACCCATGAATTGACAGTTCAAACTATGCATGTTTTTAATGGTACCGTGACCGCATCATCTAATCATCGGTGACCGCATCATCTAATCATCGGCGATGTGATCAACTAACCATCGCCGATGGCCGATGGTTCCATGACTTAGAATTTTTTTTTCTCTTTCGTTGATTCATTTAACTGTCGGTCGATGGGAGCTTCCTTTATATTCCGCCGAATCCGTCGGCTCAATCTTCCCTTATATGTCACTGCATCAACTAACAACCACCTTGGCATCGGCAAGTGGAATCTATAACCATCGGAGGGTTAGTGGACTACGCTTCCGCAATGGCGGTGCTTTGTTCCACTAATTCCTTCCACTCTAGTCATCAACTTTCAGAATGGAAACTTAGTTTTTCTTTGATAATGGAAACTTTTTGGAGTTTGAAGCTTGAATGTTCTATAGTGGTTTTGAGGCTATTGACCGGAGCTTTGTAGAAATTGTGGAACGCCAGAGCTTCACTTGAGTTGTACATGCATAATTTCTTTGAGTAATTAGTGAAACATCGACCTCAGCCATAGCATTCTCTGTATAAACTAACGAAATCCCATTACATTCATCAATTCTTACAAATTCTAGGTGTAGGCAAGTGTTGCAATAGAAGAACACAATATTCCCTCTGTGGTTTGTCATTTCTTGTGTCCAAGATGGAAGAATATTCTACTAGGAAGAAAAGAAGAAGCAATGAGGGCCACCTTGGAGCGCTTCCTAAGAAGAAACCCAACCTTGAACCTAAGGAGAAAAAATTCATGTTCAAGGTTTTGCGTCATAATGCTTTGAATTTAACTTTGCAGTTGGAGGATGTCGGTTGCCTAGTTTGTAAGGATTGTTAGGAGGAAAGTTGAGAAATAAATAATACAAAAGGGACCAAGAAAAATCACCATACACCAAACTTTAAAATGAAATATTTTAAAGAATGCATAATAAATTCTAAGAAAAAAATTGTATTGTTAAATTTGCAAAGTTGTTTTTATACAATATATTTCCTTTTAGTTCATGTGTATTTAAATTTTTTGGATTAAATTATTTTTTTTGTATTTCCTTGCAGATAATTGAAATTTATGTTTACTAAAACTCTGTTTATATTTTGATAATGCTTGCAAGGTGGCTCTTTGCATTCTGATCATTGGAGAGAAGAGGTGGATTTGGTTATGAATACTGTGGCAATGAATGCTTCAACTAATTCATCAATCCTATGGCTTTGTGATGAGGAAAATATATCTTGTTTCAAAGAAGCACCATCTTTCACCCCCTTACCTATCTTAAGGGCTTGCACTATTTCTTAAAGGTCTCTCTCCTCCTCTCTCTTTATATGACATATACACACATGGTTGTAGAATGCATGTTGATGGGGTTAGTCTTAGAGTCAACAAGAAATTGAAGTATTCTCTTATAAGTCAAAAAAATGTATTAATATGTGCACTGCAAAATCATTCCATGAGCTCCTCAAAGTGCATTCTGTTAGAAAAAATATTTCTATATCTAAATATTATTTACTGGAAAGTTTTTTTTTTTTTTAGTAACTAGGGGAATCAGCAACTAGATTTGGGCTGGTACTCATGTGACATGGGGTCTAGGGATCCATTCCCACTACCACTATACCCCTAGGATCCCAACACCCTTCGCAAGACATGGGACACAGGTAAACCTGGGTGGGATTTGATCTCGTGACCTCCAATTTACAATAAGTGACTTCATAACAACTAAACCGCCAATGAGCCACACCCGTGTGGGCTATTATTTACTGGAAACTTAACATTTCATAGATAACAAAGATTTATCCAAAGTATTTAGTGATGTTTTATTCATATAGTAAGACAACATGACTCTTTCCTCTGTTTTTTTATTTATATTGTTTGACAGGATGGTGGCATTAACAGTGGCCACACATTTCCAGTAAAAACTTATTTATATGTGTATTTAATATATTTATGGCTTAGAATTTAAAATTTGTGTGTTGTTTTCCTTTTAATACAATGGTTAAAGAAATCTTGTCGAATACAAACACAAGTTTCCACATCAGTGAGGAAATGGTATTGTAATATAACATTTAAATGCGAGTTGATATTCTGGTGGAAAATGTGTGTTGGATAGATTGATTGTTGATTTCCTTCACAGGACATGTGGATTGTGACTCCAAAACCACATCCCTTGGTGGAATTACCCCAGGAACACACTTTCCAGACATCATTAGATGATTTAATTGTATGCCCATTTTTTATTTCATAGAGTATTTTGATATTTTCCATGCCTAGCAAAATGACCACTTGTGTATAGGTCTAGGAATGGATTATTTATTTAACTTCCAGCCAACAAAGTGGTTTTCTGTTTATTAGGACAACTCTTTGCAAGTTGTAACGTCCCCGACCCTTTGACCGGCGAAGAGGACGCTACTAACACCAAACATACGGGAAAACAACCCCATGAACATGAACAGGAAAATAATGTTGAAATAAAAAGCTTAAACATAATACATACTAAGATGCATAATTGTTCATATACATAGCGGAAGCAAACATACATTCATTCAAGCATGCCACATGTTCATCATATTCATTAATGAGTAAATATAATTGTAGAAGTAAAATGGACAAGGATACTCATCTGATAAGAACTCGTCCCGCAACTAGCTAGGTCGCTGCAACATTCCACCCAACCATAGGATAGCGTGCTCATCAATCTCTCAGCAACACTGCCAAGGTACACCAATCAAGGAATAAGGGTCAAAGCAGGATTACACAGCCAAGGTACACCAATCAGCCAAGCCGTCAAGGAGCTAGGAAAGGCTAAATGCTAAGCTGGTGACCTCAAACACTAGTTTTCTCAAGCATACCCAGCCTCTAATCCTACTCTCAACAGTCCGAAGACCAACCACTGCATACTGCAGCAAAACAAATAGTTCACAGCTCTATGAAGAAGATGAAGACAACGGGATGACAACCCCAAACCAAAAGGTGAAACATAGTTCAGGTCAAACAATGCTTCGGAGTTGTTCTTGGCCCTAGCGTGGCCAAAACAACTCACCAACAATCCCAATAACCTCAACAACCAAGAAGCAACCCAAAACCAGGGTAAATCAACAGCCACAACTCACAATGAAATGATGGCAACATTCCAAAGTCCACAATAGAAAAGAAACTGAACTTCCATCATGGATAAGGGGGAACTCAGTCAAGTAGAACATAGGTACTCACAGCAATCCTCAACCGATACCACCATAAAAAGGTAAAAAATACAGCCAAGAAAATCATGCCAAACAACAGCCCAATACAACTACAAACCCACATGACACAAATCCCACTGCAATTGCTAGGAAAGCTCACACAGACCGGGAATGGAAAATACCAGATTTCCAATCTCTACGTGAGAGACAAAACGCAACCCCCAGAACTATGGATGCCATTACAACCACAATTTCAACGATGGAAATAACAGGAAAGTACCCTATCTGATAAAGATGGAAAAAAATGGCACAAAACTCTATGTGAATCCGAGTAAAGAATCAAGCCACAACCATCAAATTCGTGGGGCAGAGGAAGATCTAGCATGCTCGCAAAACAACAATCGGTGAGGCAGAAAAGGAACCCCAATAATGGAATGTGGAACCGCTTTTAACTCAGTCTGCGTGAGAGGATATGAACAAACTCGCGATCAACCTAGTGGACAGACTATCCGCTACCTAGAAGGCATGTCGTGGAGAGTGGGTGCAGGCGTGAGTGTGATTTTCCTGTCAGCCAATCGATGTCCCTCCTAACAACAGAAAACTAAGGTGGTGGTTTAATGAGACAAAAAGAGAGTGGCGACATGTGGCTTTTCCCCAGGGGTCCAGGTTTAGTAATCCCGCCCCTTACCCTTGGGAATCATGCCCTTTTCATTTAATGTTGCACCACTGTAGCTGGTTGTAGGTTTAATTAAATTGATGTGTGTATTTACATGATGCCAAAGCTATAATGTGTCGGATAGCACGATATACCATCGGCAACGATCCCTATTGCCGAAACATAACACAATCGAATCGATGGTGGGGCTTTTGCCTTTAGCACCTCACCATGATTAATTACAAAATATACATCATGTACCCTTTAATGTAAATGGGGTCAAAACTGGGGTATTACAATCCCCTCCCCCTTGGAATAACACCGCCCTCGGTGTTCCAATACATATACCATTTGCACATCAAAATTTCAAAATTTTGCAGACCTGTCCCATGTTCAATTATCTACTTTGAATGTTCAGGACCAAGCCCCTTGGCTTCCCAGAACTTCTCTTACTAGTTCTCAGCTCTTGGCTTATCCCGAAGCCTAGGAGCTTTCTGGCTGCTGCCCTCTTCATGTTCCCTCGTGGGACAGTATCGGTGTAAATGATGTCCTCCGCATTCCCATCATTTCACTGGTTGCTTCATCTTTACTTTCTCAATTTCATTTTAGTCTTCATGCCTGGACCATTTCTCAATGGATTTCTTGGACAAATTTCCCATCATTGATCCACCTTCCTTTGCTTGGCTGATTGCTCCCAGAAGGATTTTCACCTCCCTTTGCAAACCAATAGAGTCTTGCAAAATCTGGTGGTTCATTTCATTCTACCTTTTTTGTATCTTGAGCATCTCTCCAAGATTCTCTTGGGTCCTGGAAATTGTTTGGAGACTTCCAGCCAAGTCCAACAAATTTTGGTCTACTACCATGATCAATGTGCACCACCGGATTTCACCTTTCTCACCTGTGAAATGCGTCATTGAAATTCCGTTAGACCAAGCATAATATAGGCATTAATATCAGTCATTTAATTGCCCAATTGGCATGACAGTCCAAGCCTCATCAAGGAGACTTTCATATTTTTCATGCCTTCCCAACAGGCACATGAGCTCATTCATGTCCATTCTTGGGCAGGGAATTAACCATTCCAGCATCCACAATTTACTTTAAGCAAATACACACTCTATTTTCAATCATACATGCATTCAACAACCTTTTGTTTTCACAATGCATATATATATATATATATATATATATATATATATATAATAGAAAGGCAAGAGAGAGCAGCAAGAGTTTTTCCCCTCTTTGTTTTGTTCCATCCTGGAACCCACACCACTGCTATGGCTTTTCGTGCTCTCAGCCTCTTTCACTTCACCGTGAATGATGGACTAATCCCTCTTGGTCATGACACTTAGTGTCTTCGGTCTATTTCAGACCTCTCAACCATGGAGCCTCCCCACATGGTTTGTCTCGGCTGCTAGGATCTTCACAGTCTTACTAGCACCTTTTTCAATACCGCTCATTCCGAGCTCTTCAGAACAGTCACATGTCCACATGCACCCCTAGGATGCTCTCATAGTCCTCGCTCCTAGTGATACCTATTTTCAAACATTGAATAGATTCACATGTTTAGTTTATTCTCATCATTTTTATCTCTAGAACAAGAGCTTAACACATCATAACCAAATCATATACACATGTATATTCATAAGCAAAATATTGCAAAATAATCCAATACTTACCTGTATTGCGCGTTTCCTCGTTGGTCCACAGGATCCTGCTTTACTTTGCAATCCTTGGGATCGCCTATGGACTTGGATGTTAGGTCAACACGCAGGCTGCTTCACAACATCCTTCATGCCCTTATATCAACCATAAATGACCATTTTCCATATCACCCAGAGACCACACTGTAAACTACATTTGCTTATCTTGACAACACAAGCAATATAAGCATATTTGTTAGCGTTATTGTTCTAAAATTGTAACCATATTTCACACCATTCACTATCAAGTATTGAGACACCAGGAGTGCGTCCACTCCCTAGGGTGTAATCAATATTGAAAAATCCTTCCATGATCTGACATCGGAAAAGTGTGCACCCTTGTCTGGTGTGTATCATGTAGGCCCTATTCATACTCAAGCAATTGGTCCTAATGGAAATAAAATCAAAACATGTTCTACATAAGGAATTTTAACAATCTAATATGCATATTCTTAGCTAGGGTCACAGAAGACTTATCCATTTGCTGAGGCAGTATTCCTTCGTTAAGGAGGAATGGAGGCTCCCTTCTCTGAGTTGACAGTCCCTCGGTTTTCCATGCCAATTCCTTCTTACATTTCATATCCACACATGTCTTACCGACATAATCCATACCATCTCACTCATGTTGCTTACCAAACATGTAGTGCAGATGAGGCATTTCCAAAATGTCCAATGGAGTTTCCCTCGAAACCCATTTCAAGATAAGGGAAAACCTTCCCATGAAGTTTGGCTCTTGTAGGCCATCACACATGATCTTCCTGTAGTGTGTACCCCTGGCACATTTAGCAAATAGCCAAACAATCAATCATTATCTAATAATACAATCCAAATTGATTGTCCATAACCAAGCAAATGACATTAGTAATTAAATTCAACAGGAATTGCAACTTTGTTTACTATAGAAATTGATTTGCTTGGCAATGAGGTGATCCTCAATTGTGGATCTCTTGTGAGCAGCACCATAATATCCATTATGATTTTAAGCTTACTAGCATAACATGGACACCCTCTTACAATGCGTCCTCCTGACACAATTCTATGCAAGCTAATAGTGATTAGTAGTTGTCAGTAATTTCTCAAATTTGAAATTTACAAATTCAAAATTTACAAATTCAAATTTACAACTCATTATGCATACAAACTATTATCATAGCCATGAGACTCTTCTCATGAGGTTTGGCTCTTTCACATGGTAGATTCCAGCCTTTGTCATGGTCTTACCCATTTTTCCATATTCCAAACAATCTACCTGAAACCTGAACTTCAATCAGCCAAACATTTGGTAAGTCTTGATGCCTATAACTTTTTCCATTGCTACAACAATCACTGAAGCATTTTCAGAATTTATAAAATTCAAACATTTCCAACTGTTAATCACACCAATATTACCGAAACTCATTTACTTCATGCAATCATTATCATACTTTAAATTTGCAAGGTATAGTCACATCATTCATGTAAATTAATGAAATGTTTAGATACTCCTTACTTCACAAGCGTATCATTCGTACCACCTTGCTCTTTCATAGAGCATTTCTGGCAGCGAATTGATCATGAATACCCTCTTCATGCACTTACTATCCTGCATTCATAACAGCCTTTGAAATGGTTCCTGAATTGTCAATTCATCATTTCAGCCATTAGTTATTCATAATATCACATGCACTTATCTCAATGCATTCATGCAATGCATCACAACATTTGCACCTGTACTTATGTATGCATATCTACAGTATTTACTCATACTTTTCATATGCATCCATTCAATGCATAACTACAAGATTTATAAAATCTTTTAATGCATATCCATTCAATGCTACCTTGCATTGATTTAGGAATACTATGCATTCAATATACCGTGCATGGCCTAACCATGACTACTTCATATAGGATGCATTACTATAATCAAGATCATTAGTACTTACTTTCCCTAGGATACTAAGCTCAATCAACATATACAGGCATGACACATTTCTATATGAATGTAGTATAACATTCAAATATCCACATGGTATGAGGTCTCTTACCTTTAACACTCCATGGAATTTGTCATAGTCAAACTATTACGGTCATGGGTCCTACTTACACCCTTGGCATTACCAGTTTGGTTGGTCCTTTGCAGGAGATTGCAGAATTTGCTCACCAACTTTTGATTATGGACTTGTTTCCTTATCCCTTTCTCTAGAGGGTTGCTAGTCACCTTCATCAGCATCAGCAACATATTCAGCCATGTCCATGTTGTCATTGGTTTTTCCACTAATTCCAACACCAATGCAATAACTATCATTAGTGGTTCATTATAAATGTATAATCCTCAATATCCTATGTATGCAAAGCATACCCTCAAAAACTTATGAAATGTAGTTATAATCAGCGAGATAGGGTTTAAGAAAACTTCCCTTTTCAAGTCCCACATCCTCGTATGGAAATCCTCTTCCACACAACAGCTGGTTTGACTTCATGGTCTTGCTACCTCTAGGCATGCAATTTCCCAAATTTGTCCATTTGACAGCAACACCTTTCTCTTTCAGGCCATCATTAGCACTTTGCTGCTCCATACTCATAATCTAGTGACTTTCCCTTGTTACCTTCTGGATAATCTTTCCAACGCCTATCCACATACTTCATTCTGACCTCGGGTGTGAAAACCACACCACTTCTAAAATGATGACATTCATCAAATTTAGGCAAAACACTCAACTGTGTTTTGGTCTAAATTGTACTTGGAATTTTCTTTCCTTTCACCCCTGAACTGCTGAAAAATTCCATGAAATTCATTGAAACACTTAGCTGGAATCCACTGTAAATTTCACTAGAAAACCCAATTTTCCTTTCTCCCTATGGGGTCTCATCCCATTTACAACTCCGACACTTCAGCGATCTAAGCAACAAATTTCTCTGGAGCTCATTGGCGAGCAAGTTGACTGTTAATCGGTGGTCTATTGCTTATTTATTTCCGACATTTCGGCGGCAAAATGACTAAACTCCCGATCTCTATTAGTGAGCAAATCAACTGTTCATTGGGTGCACAGTTGCTTGAGCAGCTGCAACGGTGGAAAGAAATCTTACTATGATTTCCGAGGGAAACCGACAAAGCGTCCGATCGACGATCCGATCATTAACAAATTTTCAATGCTTTGTTCAAAGTTTTCCTTCAATCGAGTCTAATAGCCCACGTCTTATCGACAACTTGTTGATCTATTTTTTTCTGTGGTATCAGGTCTCTAACCGCCTACTGTTCCGAGCTTCGTTGGCAACCTGTTGTTTAATTTCATTTGCCAAATCGGATCATTAGTAGAATATCACTCCAAATTTCATCAGCGATAGCCTAGGCTAACCGCTGCATCGGCGATTGGGTGCCCTACACATCAGCTGGTTAGTCGTCAAGTTTTCCACAATGGCAGCCAACAATCTCCTTAAGTCTTCTGCAGCCGTAAGTCTATCGGCGATCAGAACCCCCAGAAGCTACGGCATTGGTGCTTGGAGGTGCTCCTCGTCGCGTGGTTAGTATTTTTTATCTCCGCAATGGAAGATGTTCAACAAACTTTACCTGTCGTAGCTCATCGGTGACCACATCATCTAATCATCGGCGATGTGATCAACTAACCATCGCCGATGGCCGATGGTTCCATGACTTAGAATTTTTTTTTCTCTTTCGTTGATTCATTTAACTATCGGTCGACGGGAGCTTCCTTTATATTCCGCCGAATCCGTCGGCTCTATCTTCCCTTATATTTCGCCACATCAACTAACAACCACCTCGGCATCGGCAAGTGGAATCAATAACCATCGGAGGGTTAGTGGACTATGCTTCCGCAATGGTGGTGCTTTGTTCCACTAATTCCTTCCACTCTAGTCATCAACTTTCACCGCATCGACAACATGATCAGCTGTGCATCGGTGATGTGATCAACTAATCATCGCCGATTGCTGACGGTCCCATTACTTCATCAAATTTTCCAAAATTCTCAGCATTGGCGGTCGTAGGATCTATGCGTTGGAATCATAGTGGTCTAGCCATCCGCAACGATGGGTGCTTGATCAATTAATATCCACCGATGATTTCAACACTTAAACAAAATTTCAAAACTTTCTTCTTCTGTCATCGAAAAAATTCCTCTATCCATCGCCGTCGACTGGAGCTATTGTTCCCTAAACACCTCGGCATCGGTGACTGAGAGGACTAGTGCATCGGCGGAATAGTTCGATCAGCAGCCGCAACTTCGGCTTATGAACTTCAATCTTTTTTCGATCAGCGACCTAGTCCGCTAATGATTTTCGATTAGCGGCTAAAGCATAACTTGATCGGTATCGGCAGTCGAAACATCTTCTCATCGGAATGATAATGTTCTAGTTATCTGCAATGGTGGTGCAGTTCATCAGTGATGAATACTACTAACATGCTCTCATGGCCGATGAAGTCAAACACTTAGAAAAATTTTGGAACCTCTGCGCCATCGGCGGTCGGAGGCTCTACCCGTCGGAGGCATAGTGGTCTAGGAATTTGCAACGGCGGAGATCAATCAACTAAGCATCGGTGATCCATCTGTCTAAGCCCTCCGATGTGTCGATGGCCAAACACTTAGAAATTTTGCAAAATTTTTCCTCCGCAGTCTTCCGCCTCTTCGGCCATCGGATCAACTATCCATCGGGTGGCCTTCCCACTAAGTGCTCCGATGGAATGATAGTTTTGGCACTAGAAATTTTTTGTGAATTTTCTTGTCTTCACCCATCTTTTCTTGGTTTCTTCTGGGCAGTAGGAAACCCGCCTCTGCTATCTGATCTATCATGGCCCATTACGGCCCATGCTGCAACCTTCGGCTCTGATACGACGAAGAGGACGCTACTAACACCAAACATACGAGAAAATAGCCCCATGAACATGAACAGGCATATAATGCTAAAATAAAAAGTTTAAACATAATACATACTAATATGCATAATCGTTCATATACATAGCGGAAGCAAACATACATTCATTCAAGCATGCCACATGTTCATCATATTCATTAATTAGTAAATATAATTGCAGAAGTAAAATGGACAAGGATACTCATCTGATAAGAACTCTTCCCGCAACCAGCTACGTCGCTACAATGTTCCACCCAACCATAGGTCAGCGTACCCATCAATCTCTCAGCAACATTGCCACCCTTGATCTGGGCATGATTCCTCAAGGAATATGGGTCAAAGCAGGCTTACACATAGCCAAGGTACACCAATCAGCCAAGCCCACACAGTAGGGTTTATCAGGCCGTCAAGGGGCTAGGAAAGGATAAATGCTAAGCTGGTGACCTCAAAAACCAGTTTTCTCAAGCATACTCAGCCTCTAATCCTACTCTCAATAGTCCGAAGACTAACCACTACGTACCGTAGCAAAACAAATAGTTCACAGCTCTGTGAAGAAGATGAAGACAACAGGATGACAACCCCAAACCAAAAGGTGAAACACAGTTCAGGTCAAACAATGCTTCAGAGTTGTTCTTGGCCCTAGCGTGGCCAAAACAACTCACCAACAATCCCAATAACCTTAGCAACCAAGAAGCAACCCAAAACCAGGGTAAATCAACAGCCACAACTCACAATGAAAAGATGGCAACATTCCACAGTCTGCAATAGAAAAGAAACCGAACTTCCAGCATGGACAGGGGGAAACTCAGTAGAGCAAAACACAAATACTCACAGCAATCCTCAACCGATACCACCATAAAAAGGGAAAAAATACAGCCAAGCAAATCGTGGCAAATAGCAGCCCAATACAACTACGAACCCACAATACACAAATCCCACTGCAATTGCTGGGAAAGCTCACATAGACCAAGAATGGAAAATACCAGATTTCCAATCTCTACATGAGAGACAAAATACAACCCCAAAACTATGGATTCCATTACAGCCACAATTTCAATGATGGAAATAACAGGACAGTACCCTGTCTGATAAAGATGTAAAAAACGACACAAAACTTTGTGTGAATCTGAGTAAAGAATCAAGCCACAGCCATCAAATTCATGGGGCAGAGGAAGAGCTAGCGTGCTTGCAAAACAACAATCGGTGAGGTAGAAAAGGAACCCCAACAATGGAATGTGGAACCCCTTTTAACTCATCCCACATGAGAGGAGATGAACAGACTCGCAATCAACCTAGTGGGCAGACCATCCGCTACCCAGAAGACATGTTGTGGAGAGTGGGTGCAGGCATGAGCGTGGTTTTCCTGCCAGCCAATTGATGTCCCTCCTAACAATAGAAAACTAAGGTGGTGGTTTAAGGAGACAAAAAGAGAGTGGTGACATGTGGCTTTTCCCCGGGGGTCTAGGTTTAGCAATCCCCCCCGCTTACCCTTAGAAATCATGCCCTTTTCATTTAACATTGCACCGACGTAGCTGGATGTAGGTTTAATTAAATTGATGTGCGTATTTACATGATGCCAAAGCTATAATGTGTTGGATAGCACAATATACCATCGGCAACGATCCCTATTGCCGAAACATAACACAGCCGAATCGATGGTGGGGCTTTTTCCTTTAGCTCCTCACCATGATTAATTACAAAATATACATCATGTACCCTTTAATGTAAACGGGGTCAAAACCTATTTATATGTGTATTTAATATATTTCTGGCTTAAAATTTAAAATTTGTGTTGTTTTCATTTTAGTACAATGGTTAAAGAAATCTTATCGAATACAAACACAAGTTTCCACATCAGTGAGGAAACGGTATTGTAATATAGCATTTAAATGCAAGTGGATATTCTGGTGGAAATTGTGTGTTGGATAGATTGATTTTTTATTTCCTTCACAGGACATGTGGACTGTGACTCCAGAACCACATCTCTTGGTGGAATTACCCCAAGAACACACTTTTCATACATCATTAGCTNAGAGTATTTTGATATTTTCCATGCCTAGAAAAATGACCACTTGTGTATAGGTCTAGGAATGGATTATTTATTTAATTTATAAATTTAATTTCCAGCCAACAAAGTGGTTTTCTGTTTATTAGGACAACTCTTTGCAAGCGGTATGGGCCAATGGACCTGGCGAAAGGCGATTGATAAGGTAAGGGTTCTTGCATTGCCTACATTCTCCCTAGGAATTAATATTTGTATGACTTGCTTGTACTTGTCGTATACTATAACTTTGTTATTTTCATTTCTAGACTCTTCATCATGCTTCATATCCAATGTTTGTATAGAAACATAAAAATATCAGACTTATTTGTCTTTGTTGTGTTCTTGCTGTACCATTCCCTGCTTTTCCCTGGGTTTTAGAGTTCCAGCCTCATTTTTCCATTGTATTCTTAGGAGCAGTGTAGTAAGTAGTACTAGTGTTATGTTCACCTATTCTGCAATGCAGCATGCTCACATTTTGGACAGGTTTTCCCTACGTTTAACTACTAAAGTTGATTGTTTGTAGCTTTCCCTTGGTTACCCGCTATCATGAGGTCCTTTTGCACTAAGCAGTTCTAATGATAGTGGTGCATGGTTTGTCCTCTTTTTGTAGAGAAATTGATGAATAAATAGCGTCCTTGGAGATTTCAGCAGAAGTGCACATAACCTGATAGTCTCATTTTCTCAGAATACCCTCTCTAAGGAGAATTTTCTCAACATCAATTGCAATTGCCTTTGTGGGTGCACTACATATCCTGGTGTTCGGTCACATACAAGCTTGGTAGAACCTCCCGGACTTGAATTATTGGACTTTGAAGCCCAAATTTTCTATAGCAAACTCTTTTTTTTTTGCTCAAAGTGGTTTTGAGGCTACTAAGCGGAGCTTTGTAGCAATTGTGGAACGCCAGAGCTTGTCTTGAGTTTTACATGCATAATTTCTTTGCGTAATTAGTGAGACATTGACCCCATCCATAACAGTCTCTATATAAACTAATGAAATCCCATTGCATGCATCAATTCTTGCAAATTCTAAGTGTAGGCAAGTGTTGCGATAGAAGAACACAATATTCCCTCTGCGGCTTTCCATTTCTTGTGTCCAAGATGGAAGAATTTTCTACCAGGAGGAAAAGAAGCAGCAATGAGGGCTACCTTGGAGTGATTCCTAAGAAGAAACCCAAGCCTAAACCTGAGGAGAACAAATTCATGTTCATGGTTTTGCTTCTTAATGGTTTGAATTTAACTCTACAGTTGGAGGATGCCGTAGAAAAGATGTTGGTCGCCGAGTTTGTAAGGACTATTAGGAGAAAAGCTGAGAAATAAATAATAGAAAAGGGACCAAGAAAAATCCATTGGCATCCCCAAGTCTATGTGGAAGATGCAATGGGAGAATGAATAAAGATGGAAACATCATATCCAATGATTCTCACAACAAGCCCATGCGCGTAGCTCTACAGGTTCATCCCTGAACTTCCTCCCCTAAACTATTTCTTTACTTTTTTTATAAGTCAACAAAAATGTATTTATATGTGCGCTATAAAAGCATTCCATGAGCTCCTCAAAGTGCATTATGTTAGAACAAATATTTCCATATCTAAATATTATTTGCTGGAAAGTTAACATTCATAAATAACAAAGATTTATCTGGAGTATTTAGTGACATTTTATTCATATAGTAAGACAACATGACTCTTTCCCCTATTTTTTTGCTTTATATTGTTTGACGGGATGGTGGTATTAATAGTGTCCATACATTTCCAGTAAAAACCTATTTATATGTGTATTTAATATATTTCTGTCTTAAACTTTAAAATTTTTGTGTTGTTTCGTTTTAATACAATGGTTAAATAAATCTTGTCAAATACAAACACAAGTTTCCACATCACTGAGGCAACGGTATTGTAATATAGCATTTAAATGCGAGTTAATATTCTGGTGGAAAATGTGTGCTGGATAGTTGATAGTTTATTTCCTTCACATGACATGTGGAACGTGACTCCAGAACCACATCTCTTGGTGGAATTACCCCAAGAACACACTTTCCAGACAACATTAGCTGTTTTTTTTTTTGGTTAAGTGCCCTGTGACTTGTTGGGAGAACCTTGGTTATATTACAAGTGTATTATGATAGATTTCTTGGTTTGGCATGGGAATCTTTGTTGGGGTTGAAACAGAGGTATATTTCCAATCTATAACATTTGTCTTGTAGTAATAATTTTTTGGAATAACGGTGACATTTCCACCTCGTGGCTCTTGTTTGACAAATATCTAATGTCTAGCTTAGGATTTTCCTATTGAATATTTATGAATTTGATCTAGTTATTAAGGAGTAGATTAGGTTTGAACCATTCAACCCTATCTACTCTTTAATCACTAAAGCCTCCATGAGATCCTCAATTGACCCCATCTGCCTAACTTGGATTTGTTAGGCACTAATCACATCTTTTATGGCATTTTAAATCTTAATTCAACTTTCATTTTCTGTTTTATAAGATCTGAAAATTTATGTCATTTACATGTATTAAACTCATCCCTAAAACATCAAATCACATGGTAGGTTTGCACCAGTTTGTGGTTGGGAATTACCTTCTATAAATCTGCTCTGTAGTGCTGATTAGATTCTGTCTAAGACATAATTAAAAGGTTGATTTGCAGGGTTGAAAACTTCATATTAATAAGTGAAATTCTTAGATCTTCCCTAGTTTTAGCCTCATGTGTACCTTATTTTAAATCTAACTAAGGGTTAAAACCTTATGTTGTCACAAATCTTGGTTGCTGGTTGGAAAAGACATATCTTTTGCAAGTTTGTAGCAGCATTTAATTTATTAATTCAGATCTCAAATTTGAGGACATTTTCACATATACACTAATAAATTCTCAAACCCTGATTCTTCACTACTAAAATCCATTATAGCATCAACTAGTCCATTGATCATATCAATCCATTTAACATTTTCATCTGGAACTAAATCTTGTAATTGCAAATAATGCATCTCAATAGAAGCTAGAGCCTAGAACCTACTACCTTTACAGGATAGATATGGTGTTAACACTTTCCATTGTAGATAACATTGTAATACCTGCAACATCTATGATATAGCCCACTTGAATGGTTGTAGAGCAACTTATTGTAATTTTCAGTTTCTGTTATTTTATGCTTTCTTTGACAAGTGAATCCATAGATACACTTCAAGAATCAGCAGTCGATAAATCAATACCTTGAATAACTTATCCCATTCAATTATTTCTAGTGGCATGATTATATGCCTAGAGTAAATTGTGTAAGCACTTATTCAAAACATATCATCTATTGTATATTGGTATGATGTACACATTTCCATGTCGGTTTCTAGTTACTTACAATATCTCCATACTTATTAATCACATCCAAATAGGGTCCTTACAGAATGGTCTTATTCACACCCTTTGTGCATATGAAAATTGTATGGTTTCATCCAGGTCCATGCGCATCCTATGAACTTCCAAATTGTTTATCAAGAAGACAGAAAGGTGATAGAAGAACAATGACAAAAAGTTTATTTCTGCCATTTTTCTTTTCTATCACCTTTCTGTGCAGACATATTCACCAAGATGTTTTCATAGAGGAATTTAAACAATATTAAGTATTTTCTTGGGATAGAGGATCATGCGGTGAATAAATATTTAGGACCATATTTCGTACATTTTTGTTCATGTCCATGTTTGAGGCAGTATTTTCCCACTTGTGGTATTGCCTCTTTCCTTGTTTTCTATAGACAAGCAGTATGTAAAGGGTGAGTAAGCCTTGTTGCTAGGCCCTATATCTCTTATATTTTTCTAATATTGTAATTAATTTCAGGCTTAAGAGGGGGTGTTGGAATAATCAAAACCCATCCCAAGACTTAGGATAAAATAATTAATCCATTTGATTAATTCCTAGGCCCTACACTAGCTATTTTGCACCCAATTCCATTTTTGAGGTCAAACTTGCCAAAATTGACTCATGGAGTGAGTTATAAATATCCTGTATAATATTCTACCAACCCATAGACTACCCAGAATAGAAACTATGCATTATTTCCGTATCCATAGTTTCAATATTTTCCTCTAGTTTTAAGGCAAAGCTAAAGCTAGTTTTAAGGTAGACTTCCTTGTTTTTTGCACCAAATCACCTCCCTTATTTTCCTCATATAAAATCATGATAAATTAAACCTTCCATCACTTATCAGCTGTACATACCGATTCAGAAAATTCGTGAGCATCTTAACTTATTTGGAAAGTGATTTATGCACCTATGGGGATTTTGACTAGTTTAGTAAGGTTGCTTTTGTACTAATTCAAATAGAAACCTAATGCTTTCAAATCCTTGGAGTATCTATTGTATGCACATCCTATATCTATTTAATGATGGATTGTGTAAATTAATATCATCAACAGTTTGTGGATTATCACATATTGAGTCTCCTTCTTGAGTGTTTCTTGCATATTTTCAAGCAATTTTGTGAGTTCAAATGTTCTAAGATTGGGCTAAATTTCCACAAAGTGACCTGTGTGCCCTTCATTTTTTTTAGAGACAATTACTCATTTTATGGAAACCAAATTTACGTTCACAATCTACACAGATTGTACTTTACAATGGACTATATTTTTAGGATTTTCATACCTAAACACTATTTTTTATTATTTTTCAAAATAACATATGTTTAAAAATGGTGCCTTATTGACACATGTTTGTGTCCTCCCATTTTATTTCAAACGTGACTCTTATAACACAAACTAAAAATACCCTTTTGAAGAGGATAGTGCAAGGAACATCCTTGTGATTTTTTACAATTTTTTTGTTGTCATTGTGATGATCTTGAATTTTCAGTGTGACTGATTCTCAAAAAAATTTATATCAACTTCACATTTTCACCCTACCACCTAATCGAACAAAAATGTAAAAACAATCGCTACACTATAATCTCATACTAGTGTTGATTTAGCCCATCTAGTTAAATAATATATCACAGTAATTATGTACCATGCACGTGTCCTTCTACCTGGTGGATTAATGGGATCAACAAAGTCAATAACCCACTTATCAAATTCATGTAATGTTATATGTGGTACCAATGGCATCTCATCCCATCAGGATGGTTTCCCTGTACGCTGACATATATCACAACTGCAACAATAGCCAAGCATATATGAATGAAGGGTATGCCACCATAACCCAACTTGTAATATTTTTTGTGTTGTCACTTCCCCTGCATAGTGCCCCTCGACCACGTTGGCATGAAACTCAACTAACACCATCGGTCGCTCATGTTCCAAGATGCAACGACACAGTATCTCATATGTTCCAAACATATATAATTGTCACGCTATAAGATAGAAATATGCATCTTTTACAACCAATTATTTCTTTTGCACTATGCTAAATCCTTATGGTTCTCTTCTCATATTCAGGAAATGTATAATATCTTCAAAGTAACCATCAACCATTTCCACTGCGAATAGTTGTGCAACAGGAATACTATCATCTAGACTAGTTGGTTCTTCTCCAGTTTCTAATATTGAGATATGGTTGGGACCTGTATTCAACCTTCCTAGAAGAGAAGGATCCATAGAAATATCTCCCCCCACAACATTGGCTTATTGACCAGGTATTTCAAAGCAAAATGATCTGTAAACATCTTGGAGTGCCTACCTAATAAATAATGTTGAAATTTATGGAATGCATATACTATGGAAAGTCTGTCGCGTTCGATCGTCATATAATTTTTCTCTATAGTCGAAAACTTTATACTAACAAATGCAATAGGGTGATTGACATAGCCCTCATCTAGTTGGGAAAGTACAACACCCAGCGCGATAGATGATGCATCGACAAGCACATGAAATTCTTTTCTCCAGTCAGGAAATATTAAAATAGGTGTTCAGACTATTTTCTCTTTAAGGTTATTAAGACTCTTTTGAAATTCTTCATTCCATTGAAATTTTTCATCCTTCTTCAATAGATTTTTCGTTGGAGCAGTGATCTTTGCTTATCCTCTGATAAATTTATTGTAATAACTAGTATGAACCAGTGTGGTCCTCAACTTTTTAACCAATGACGATGGTGGTAGGTTGAAAAAGATTGAAATATTCATAGGGTCCATCAACATTCCTTCTCTATAGATAACATGATCCAACAAAATACCAAAAGGATCACAAAAGATGAATTTCATCAAATTTAAAGAAATCTAAAACTGTCCACACCATTCAAGGATCATGTGAAGACTGTCAATATGGTCTTTAATCAACCCATATATTGTCTAATCATCAAAATAAACTTCTAGGAATTTATGAATAAAATATTTAAAATACACTACCACTATCCTATTAAAAATATCATGCGTATTCTTAAGTCCGAATGGCATTAGCGTGTAGTGGAAACAACCCCATTCTCTTGCAAAGGTGGTGTTAGGTCGATCCTCTTCAGCAATCTTGATTTGATGGTATCTTGAAAATCCATCGATAAAAGAATATATGTCTTTCCGCCATATGCTCTCCAAGACCTCATCTGTGAAAGGTGTAGGAAACAAATCATGCAGGAACACATCTTAATTTTCTTAGGTTGACAAAGATATGAACTCCACCAGATTTCTTATCCTGTAATACCATTGGAATGGTCCACTCTGATTCTTCAACAGGTTAAATAATTCATGCATCCAACATTATATTTAACTCTTCCTTAACCTTCTCTTTGTATATGGGGTTCAATCTATAGGGTCGTTGCTTGATAGGATTTGCATCTAGTTTCAGGGGAATATTCATTTCTCCCATATCTCCAACAATTCCCTTCATTTATGTAAACTTTCTTGGGAACAAGTCTTGAAATTCATGTAATAAATCAATGATTTCATTGACAGTATCACCATCCCAGTAATCTCCAATATTTGCAAACTTCGGATTCTTAGTATACCCAATATCCACTTTCTTTATTTTCAGGGGCTTCAAACATTGTTCAAACAATAGATAGTGCCCGACTACCTTCGGATTTGGGGATGTGAATGTCGCATGGGTCACCAAATTCAAGTTCCCTGTATATATTATAACACTACATCAAGTTTTGGACTCTCGCATTCCATTATGGTAAACTCAACATTGGAATAGAAACCTCCTCAAAAATATTGGTCTTATTAACTTGCAAGATAACATCAATTGATGAAATTTCATCCACAAAGATGAAATTATGTTTGAATCTATTAGCCAATTCATCCCATTTTGTGGTACCTCATCACAACTCGATCGACGTATACAAATTTCTTGGTATCATGTCTAAAGTGTGTATAAACAAGTGTACCCATTCCTGTTTAGGCAACAACCTCCATGTCACATAACGGTTCTCGATGTGGTAGATATGAATTGCCAAAGAATTATACTTATGGCCAACATAAGAAATATTCTCACCAAAATGAATCTCTAAGAGCCTTCGACACTGATGCCATTTTGAAAGAAAGTGTTTATGAATAGCCCACCATCTTATTGGCATAGCTTTTAGGGCGATGTCAAGAGCTAGCAGACGCTAAGGTTCTCATACCTTATCTTCAATTTTTTTGTAAAACATGTTGAAATTAGGTAATCCTTCATAACTAGGTAGATGACATACCTCAATACCCACCCATCACAAGGAGTTTGTGATTCTTGCGCATTTTCTCATCGACACTTCATGTAGCTAGTTCTACCAATTTTCCAATGCTTCTCCTGAATCTAATGAACATGAACTAACACTTCACCAACTCAATTTACCATCATTTGTAGGATTTATATAGTCATCCATCATAGAAGATAATTATAGAAGGGATCTATATTCCCTTCATGATACTCACCTCTTACTAGTTTTACATATCATTGGCCTTCCTGAAGGTCGATTGGCGTGACTACCCACATTTATGAATATTCAAATAGCAAGGTCTTTTTTTTGAAATTAATGACAGTATGGTTCTCAATATCCCAGTCGATCCTCAGGAGTGCTAGATAAGGGTTCATATGATCAACAATATCTATAACCTCAAAATATTCATATATTAAGACCCCTTCCACCTCGACAAGAACTAGTGATGGTCAAATGATAGGCAAAACCTTCAACTGGTTAGCTAACCTCAGCTGAACAAGTGACCATACTAACTTTTGTTTTCCCATTCTTTCCCACGTCTTCTCAGTCAATATGTTGGTGCCTAATTCCAAGTCAAGAATAATAAAATCCATATCATACTTACCTATTTAAGCATTCATGTGTAGTTCCCAACCAGTCCTCATTACTTTATGAATATGGATGACATTATTTTCCTGTCGAAGACCTCTCTCTTGTTCTTTGATTAGAGATGATAGGTCTTCCAATGCATCTTCATTTTTAACAAGTGCTAGAAAACTTTTCAAGAAATTATTCAAAATGATTACCTGACTTGTTGACCTCTTTGGAATTGACAAGCGGTCAAAACTTGGTGGCATGTCAATGACTGGACCTTTCTTGAACACCAAAGGAACAAACAAATATCGAGGCACGGTTTCTGTCCATAATTTTGTCATGTGCATCGAAGAAGACTCATTTTTCCTTATGAACATCAAAGGGAAATTTCTTTTGTGCTACAGGTTGTATTCTTGTATTTGGTCATCATTCTCCATGATCATCTCTAGTCACAGTACCTCCCCTCGTTAAAACAACAATGGTAGGTTCTCAGGATTAGCCTAAATATTCTAAAATTTCTAATTTGCATTCGGGATCTGGTTCTGATTCCCAATGACCTTTGCTTTCCATTTAATGATCAGTTGTGGACATTCCTTGATAGCATGATCAATTACTTTACAAAATGAACATGTCGACACAGGATTTGTACAATATCTAGAATATTGTCCCGGTTTTCCAAAATTTTAGTAGATAATTTGGCCTCTCCTTGGACCAAATCCAACTCCTCTTCCTCGACCTCTAAAATTTCCATCCCCCTAGGTTGAGGGAACTGCGCATGTGACCTCTCAGCTTGCATCTGCTCATCATTCTTCATCAAATAGGTATCTAATGTATTTTCCTAAAACAACTAGAATGCTTTGCAGTCATTTTCATCATATCTCAGAAATCGACGAAACTTACAATAAAGGATAGCATGTGTACTTATTATCTTCTGTAAATATAGACATTCTTCTCAATGATTTCCCCTAGTTTGGAAAACTCGACACCGTGGTATCTCTAGTGAATTTAATGGATTTGGTGCACCAAAAGCGAGGTAGTCCAAGAATATTGGGCATCAACCCTTATGATGATCTGTAGTTCTACATCTTCCCAAATTGCCTTCCTCTTCTTGATATCTTGAATCTACACCGACAGATTAACCAGTTGCAACTGAATTTGTGCCATTCCCACACCATTTTCTCTGATCGATGATTTTTATAACTTCATCGCAATTTACCAAGCTTCTATCTGAGACACTCTCTTCTGTTGCATCAGGGAAACACGAATATGGGATAATAGCACAACAATAAAGGATTCTTTATGTTGAATGTCAGACATTTGAAAACTCACCTTGGCCATGAGGGTTTTCAATCTCTAGTCAAAATCCTAGCCATATTCACCTGAAAACTAATTGTTTTCCTTCAACTCTATAATACTCTATGACTCATATTTAGGCTTCTCGAATTCATCTATCAACCCAGTCCGAATATGATCTAAGGACACTTGATATACCAATATAGTACATGAACCCTAAAGGTCATTCTCATCTAATCCCTTTTTATTATGTTATCCTAGACATGTCGCAGAGTCCTGATAGATTCACACAAAAACCGATGTTGCACAGGGTCCTCCAACCCATTTCCATTGAATATAGGAAACTTCCTATCTTCCCCGGTCATCTTTTTCCTTTGCGGTACTGACGAGCCTAAATCATATAGACCTCTAGTAGGAAACTTTTGGTCACTATCTTGATTATTACTAATACTTTGATTTGACAAAAATCACTTTGAAATCCTTTTAGGTCTTACCTTTGATATCGAAGATGTACATGGAGTTGTAGGTATGTCATAGCCTTGGTTCTAGTACAAATATTTCACCTCTCCCTAGCATATTTTAATCCAAATCATGACGGCATAGATGTTCGATTTTCTCCACATGTTGTTGACCATCTGACAATCATCTTATTTTTTAAATGTTGGTTGCACTTCGACAGATATCCAACAATAAAATGAACACGTCGGATTTTTGAATAATCCTTGTCAGATATCCGACAACTCCTCTTTTAATATTTCCATCAAATATCCAATAAATTTCATTGTATAGGAGGTTGGAAATACGATGGCTTTCACTATATAGAAAGTCGTATTATTTGTAAGGCTTCATCGAAGATCCAAAACCTTTAGTTGTTGATGGTATGGCAATGTTGTCTGATTATTTGGAAGTGGTCGTCACATATCTGACAACTTTTGTCGTCGGTGGTATGGAGATTACGTCATATTCTTTGGAAGTGGTCGTCAAATATCTGACAACTTTAGCCATCACTAGTATGGTGTTAGCATCAGATTATGTGGAAGTGGTTGTCAGATAGCTGACAATGTTATTCCTTGGTGGTATGGCAAGGGCATCAGATTCTATCGAAGTGGTCATCAGATATCCGATGGATCTATGGAATTTTTAAAAAAATGCAGATATCTTGTGACTAACTATACCCATATCAGTACTCAATTTATGGTATGGTGACACCAATTGAACAATAAATATTTACACATAGATACAAGACAAATGAAGTGCATGCATTATGGAGGCAGAATCCTCTTCCAACACTAAATAAATCATAATGATAACAATGAAATCCCTGATGATCTATTGTCTACTAATTAACATGTTTATATTATAAAATTTGAATACTTTTCAGTATAAATATGTGAAAAGAGAATATCAACATTAATGTTTAGAAGTAGATGCTTCTTTGTGAAAATTAATGCCTCACTTCATACCTTCATGTAAATATGTCCCTCTATTCTTCTTGGAATATGATAAATCTACATGGACTTTCAATTTAGTAATTTATGACATTTAAAAACCAAATTACAAGTGCAAGGAATATTTTTTGAATGCAAATCGATATAAAGTGAAGGCGGGTTTTCAAAGAAGGATCTGGAAAATAAAACAACAAGTTACAGTTTTTCCTCCATTGTAACATAAAATATATTCAAACTTTAGGTAGTGCAATATTAGTAAATTTATTTTTGGAATTTTCTTTCTAAGTTTCTAATGGAATGGACTTGCTAATGTGATCTTAGATTTATGTCACATGTAGCAATAACATAGAGATAAAGATAAGGTACATGATAGTTGAACCTAAGTTGTACTAAAAAAATTCCAATGTTTTGCAAAGGGATGACTCTTCACACTTTGATTTGTTTCTCCCATATTCACCATGTAAGATCCCCTGTTTTCATCTACTTGTATGACTAATAAATTCCCTACCACAAGTGTATTGTTAGTATTTCCTCATTACACAATAGATGCCTATTTATACGATACATCAAGAGTTGTTATTGGATTGGAAAATATTGTTTGACATATGAGCTATGTCAAGGACATTTTTTGTGAATTATTGAAATATTAATCTTAATTCATGCAAATTTCATGTAAAATTAGTCTTCTATCTATTAATTTATTTTGTATTAGAATCCACTTTTAAGGGGCTATTGAACAACAAAACCATTTCTATCAAATCCCTAACATCTTGTAGTTAAATTGTTTGGGGTCCTAGAAATCATGTTTATGGGACTGTCCATTCTTGGATGAACTAACCACTATATGGATTTCTTAGGAAAGAGATCATCTAAATCCTACCCATTTCTGGTGTATTTTTGGTTGGAAAATCCTCTTACATATTCTAGAATGTCTTCAATAAACTTATGCCATCCAACTGTACAATGCATTTTGGTAATGTTGATCTTGCATGGCCTAAAGTTTGACCACGCTTTACAAGTCTAAGATAAGGGTTCATGAACTGATCGAAACCTAAAGGTAAAAAATGCACATACCATTGACAATATGAAGGCCTTGACCAAAAATAGCTTTGCCAGTGATTACAATTTCTCCTTCTTGCAAATATAAAAAAAATCATGCATTAGAACTCAAAATGCTTCTAAAATGGAATTTACCCAAGTTGAGCATTTTGAGAAACATTGCGAGAGACAAAATGTATATATATGAATGGTAAAAAAAAATCAACAAGATGGAAAGCAGAAAGAATGATTAAGGGGGGGAAATAGTTAAAATACAACAGAAATGAATAATGAGAGTCTAAGGTTGATCACCAAAATGAAAATTGAAGAAGGATGAAATCCCAGCAAATAGGATGATACCCCAGGTCTAAAAAGGATATTTCTCTATATAGTCTTTAGATGTTATATATTCATAATGGTTGTAGGAAACTACTAGCCAACTGTGTGACCTTATCCAACTCAACTTTAAAAATAATAAAAAACTCGGACTCTGATTACTATGCAGATCATAACTTAAAACAAAACATGTTAAAAGAAAAACCCAATAAAGTTAGCAATGTAAGCCTCTATAAGTGGATTCGTCAAATTTCATCTCTTTGTGGAAATGGCTATTGAATATTCTAAAACAATAATCCTAAGGGTTGTTAAAAGAAAATTACATTTTTATTACAATTATTTAGGCAAAGGTCCTAAATATGAAATTCAATGGTGGTATTGGATATGTTGAAATAAAAAATAAAAATAAAAATAAAAAAAATAAAATTATTTTCATTATGTTGTTCTAGAAAAGCACCATACTTAACTCATTAATCCTTGCATTGATCTATCCAAAAATTTCTACTAGAATTTTCTACACAATTGTGCATTTTAACACTAAAAAAATATTATAGACAAGTATCCATGCAAGGTTGCTAAGGCTCGTTCTGAGAATAAAATGATTTGATATCTTTAACTACAAAATTTTGTTGCTATCAATCTCAATTATAAGCCAGTACTCGTTTCTTTCTTATTAGCCTTGATTCCATGAGTATGGATTCTTATAGAGTACCAATCCCCACACTTTATCAAGTAGACGAGTGACAGATTCAAATTTTCTTCCCTCCCTCAAACTTGATTGGTACAAGTGGGAGGGTTCTTCACGTGGATGCAACCTGCAAGATACCACCCAATATTGTGGAGCAATGCCCCTAACTCCTGGTTATTTTCTAGACAACATTATCAATCATTTTATCAAGGACTTTACAATAAATAAAGACTCAATTAATGAGACTTGTACTCATTTCATTGTTCCTTCTACATCAGTTCTTATATCTTTGCTTCTTGGTGCTAGATTAGATGTAGGAGACACTACAATATTCCCACTTTGTACTGCACCAGCGTTACTCCTTAATCCCAACTTGTGTGGTCAACTGTTGGACTTGAATAATTATATTATTTCAATGTTTTCCTATTTTAAAGGTCCATTGTAACATATAGTACAAAATTTGTCACTATGTTTATTATAGCTCTTTTACATTTTAGGGATTATAAAAATACTTTAGGCATAGTGACTGGATTTCTAAACTAAATGAAAAAATTATGCATGTTGGTAAATTTTAGGCACTAGCAGTTAAATTTTCTATATTTCATAAATTTGAACACAGCCACAATATGACTAAACCTTATCAATTCATGTAATGTCCTACACCATGATGGCAATCAAACATTTTGCAGAATTTAAGTAGGATGGACATAATGGTGAATTTAGCATATTTTTTGCACAGGCATTTTTTTCCTGAAGTTCATTATCACCAAATTCGAACACAAACATGAATGAGGTGACTTTTCTTGAATATTCTCTTCTTACATATCTAGTTCCAAGGTGGAAAATGAATCCAGGACAAACTACCTTATTGAAGAGTTCAATGATAAATATTGAAAGGAAAGATTTCCACACCATATTTTAGGAATTGAACTTGAAGGTTAGAATAGCAATAAATGTATTTATTTATATTTTATAAATAGCTTTAACAATTGTCATAGGAAAATAAATATCAATAGTGTGAACAGTCAAGTATATGCCAAAACTTTCAAGTCTTGATAGAGTTGGTTCAAGGTCTCAAGGAAAGCTTCATAGGAGCTTGTCTATGTTTGATCCTAAGCATGCAACAATATTAATCTATAAGTATCAAGAGGATCAAGGTTTTGAAAGGTCATGTCATATTCAATATTTTGATAAATATTTTGTGTCACTACAAGTAGTCACTGAAATACAACAACTTATAGAAGCTATGAAAATTTTTGTCAACATTTAAAATTAAAACCCAAAGTCTCTAAAATTCTCTCTTCCCCTTGTTGTAATTTGTCTTCATTCAGGAGCAGATGGCCTAAGTCATAACTACTTTCATTGATAAATTTTCCAACAGCTCTATGGAAATGCCAAACTTTGTAATGTCATTTTCCTCACTTGCAGGTTCTTAACTTAGAAGATCAAGGTAAAGTGAAAAGAATGAATGAAATTTTTTGTCAGAATTCACTATAAAAGAATGAAAATGCAATAAAAATCATTAATATTCTCAATCTCTACACTTATTGGATTGCACTCTGTACCTTGATTCCCATTATCATTATCGATGGGATATCTCCCTATTAATGGTATACATCAATGACTGGTAATCAGACGATGGTTCTTCATGTTCGACCTCGACACCTTTATTCACGTGATGGGACATGTACCAGTAGCAGTTTGTGTAGAAGACCTTCGAGCTTCGTGGCATTCCATATATGCTACCTCCTTGATTCTGCCATTGTTCATGAGATGTCAGCTCTCATGATTAGATTCCAGTGTTTTATCAGATGTCTTCATTCAATATGGACATCTTATTTCACTATATATTGTACGTGGAAATGACCACATGTCACATATCTCTATTATGCAACTATGAATGTTCTTTATCCATGGATGTAGTTTCTTTGATTTATATATAATGGATTTATATATTCTATAGTAGGCCTAACACATAATATATATCATGCTTATCTATTCCGTTGTTGTTGAGAATGGAATGTAGGTGCAAGTGTGGTTGAAAAGATGAAAAGCTCAACAAGGATCTACTACAACCATCTGGAATAAGGTACGCTTTCTATCCCTTAGTGTTATATTTTTTTATCTCTATTGAATATGGAAATGGATTGATTTATGGTGGCATACATTTTGTTGTAGTCTCCCCCAAGCCCTAGGAAGTTTTCTTCATAACACTACACAATACTCAAATAATTTGATGGGAATTTGTTCCTTCGTCATGGATTTATTATAGATTTCCCAATTGAATTGGGATGTAGTACAGTTCAAGTTCGAGGTATTTGGAGTAATTTGGTACCCCCACCAAGAGAATATTATTATAATCGATCAGTTAGATTATTGCACACCTGAAAATGGTATCCACTCAAATGTACCTTTTGTGGGGAATTCAAAAAATATGATTCAAGATGTGGGAATTGCAATGTTCAAAGACTCTTCCCTCATGGGAACCTTCACAATCCCACCACCAATATCTACCCCTCAAACTAATCTAGTTTTCTCCATTATATCAGAAGTCTACTTTCTTTTAACCGTTTTTATCAAATCCACTACAACGATGGGTTCCACTTCATCAGTTGGAACTATGGTAAAGGACATCCAAGTTCAAACTAGTGAAGGAAAGGAAATACTTTCAGAAAAACTAGATGAAACTATGAGTAGTACACCTTTTTTCGCTATAAATATGTCATATCAAGCAATTTAAATGGCTTTAGTAGACTTGGATCAAAATCCTTCTTCAAAGGAGGAATATGATCCGTACACATTGCTCGTGTGGGATATCGATACTCCCAACACTCATGACCTCTTGGATCAAAAAATTTTGTTTGATGAATCTATCCTGGAATTCATGAATATCTCAAATGAACCTGGGAGGACATGCATCATTGATCATCATTTCTTTCTAAACCAGATTCATTAGAGGTCAAACCTAAAAACGTTTACCTTTATGATGATATGGAAAGGTACCAATTCCCTATCCAAACACATATCATGCTTTCAGAAGGAAATTTGTAAAACATTTAAATAACCATTCCTATCAATATATCCATTAAGCTTGGCATCCTCGAGAATATTAATATAGGTTCCAATTGCTCTCCGAAGGAAATCACGTCACAATATTTTTCTCTATTCAAAGGGTTTCTTGATGTTTTTGCTTAGTCATATGAAGAAATGTCAGGCATTGATCCCAGTATTGTCGAACATGAGATAAAAACTGATCTAAATGTTAAACATGGACATCAGAATCTACATCCAGTAAATCCTAAGAAATGTGTTGCCATTAAAGCAAAAGTAGAAAATATATTGAAATATAGCTTCATTTACCCTATTTATTTGACTAAATGGGTATCCAATCACGTTACAGTCAATAAAAAAAAGGAACAATCTAAATCTGTATTGAATTTAGGGATTTAAATTTTGCTTTTCCCAAAGATAATTATCCCACATGCTTCATTGACTAGATTATAGACAAGTGTGCAGGTAACAAAACATTTTGATATATGGATGGATTCTCTGGTTACAACCAAATTCAGATTAAGAACAAAGACCAACATAAAAAAACTTCCATTTTCCCATGGGGCACCTTTTGCATGACGAAAAATGCCTTTTGGCCTTTGTTGGAGGAGCTAGTTGGTTAGACGACTAGACTAGTTAGCCTACTAATTGTAGATTAGGTCGGCCTCATCGGTCATGTCGGTTGAGTGAACCAATAGGTAGTTACCATAACTATTTTGTAAATGTATAAATAGGTTGTTGATCCAAATTTGAACTCGGTTCAGTTTATTGTATGAGCCCACATGTGTTATTAAGTAATATAAGTTGTGTTCTACCCGTTATTCTTGTCTCTTGTTTCTATTATGATTATATGATTCTTTATGTATATTATTGGTAACCTTGCCATCTGAGTGATTACAACATTGGTTCTATTGTCGAGACCTGAATCCAGGTCTCTCGGGTGAGAGTCAAGTATCCTAAGAAACTAGACTACAAAGAAGCGACCTTACAAACTGGCTCATAAATATAAGGAGATAGTGAAAAAAGAGATCGACAATATGTTAGCAGCTGGAACCATGTACCCAATTGACCAGTCTGAATGGGAAATCCCAATGGTCGTTCAACCAAAAAAGCATGACCTAACAAAAATGAGAATCTGTGTAGATTTTCGGGAGCTGAATAAAGTCACTTTAACAGATCCATTTCCAACTCCGTTTGCAAATGAAATCCTAAATGAAGTTGTAGGACATGAGTGTTATTCCTTTATAGATGGATTTTTAGGATATAATCAAGTTCCAATTGCCAAGGAGGATCAGAAGAAGACAACATTCGTCTATGACTTTGGGTCATTCGCTTACAGAGTTATGCCATTTGGTCTTAAAAAGGCAATAGTCGTATTCGTAAGAACAGGAGTCAAAGCATTTCAGGAATACATATATAAAACAATGGTTGTATACTTCGATGATTGGATGATTTAATTGGTGTTGAAATATCATTTCAAATGGTTAATACTAATGCTAGAACGATGCCGACAAATACAGCTATCACTCAACATAAAAATGCATATTTTTAACCCCTATAGGAATTATACTGGGACATATTGTATGCAAAGAAGGCATCAAAGTCGATTTTGCAAAAATAAAAATAATTCTCGACTTGAAACCTCGAGTGAATCCAAATCCAATCAGAGTGTTATTAGAACATACGGGCTATTATAGGAAATTCATTCATCACTACTCAGATATGAAATAGCCCTTAGAAGAACTATTAAAAGAATATCAGGAGTTTGAATGGACTGAAGAATGTGATGCATCCTTCGACACTCTAAAGAGAAAGTTAGTCAAAGAACCTATTCTCAGGTTTCCAAATTGGTTAGTCAAATTTCACATACACATTGACGCATCAAGCAATAGGATAAATCTTAACACAACCAGGAGACGATGGGATGGACTACCCAATTGTGTATAGCAACAGAAAATTAAATAAATAAGAACACAATTATTCCACGATAGAAACGGAAGAATTAGGACTGGTTTTTGCACTCCAAAAATATCGACATAATCTATGATCTCACCCCTTTATATTTTACACCGATCACCAAGCGTTGAAATATCTAGTAAAAAAACCTTTACACCATGGAAGAATCTATCGTTGGTTGTTGCTATTCCAAGAATTTGAATTTGAAGTTGTAGTTCGACCAAGAAGGATAAATGTTGGACCTGACCATTTGTTGAGAATCGAAATGGGGGAGGAACCGATAGGAGTCGAAGACGATCTCCCATATGCACATCTATTTCAAATGGAAGCTATATCGGACAAACTAGAAGAGATAGTGCAATTATTAGAAAATGAACAAGCACCTAAGGGAATGAGCACCAAAAAGAAGCAAATTTTAGCAATGAAGGCCACATATTTTAGTCTAATTAATGGTTTCCTATATAAAATGGTATTGGATGAAGTACTCCATTAATGTGTTTTAGAGAATGAAAGAGAGAGCATAATGCATGAAGAACACTATGGCCTAGCTGGAGGACATTTTCAGTCGGATACTACTGCTAAAAAGATCCAACATTTGGGACTATGGTGGCCAATATTTTACAAATACTGTTGGAAGTTTGTCAGTAAATGTGATCGCTGTCAATGTTTAGGTTGACCTTTACCTAGCACTTAGATTTCCCTTAATATCAGTAAATCCAAGTTTAACGTTTGAAATTTTGGATATCAACTTTATAAGACCATTCCCAGTTCCTGCTAGAAGGACAGGTGCATGCTACACCATATCAGCAGTCAAGTACGTTACTAAATGGGCAGAGGAAGATCCTATCGAAACCCATTCTAGTGAAGTAGCTTCCAAATTCATATACGAAAATATAATTACTAGATTTGGTTGTCCATTGACTCTAATCAGTAACCAAGGATGACATTTTCTCAACAAAATTATTGTAGCCTTAACAGATCAGCTCAAAATCAACCACAAAAGAAGCACAGCTTATAATCCTTAATCTAATGGTGCAATAGAAGCATTTAACAAAACCTTAACAAGGTGCTTAACAAAAATTTGCAACACTGACAAAGACAATTGGGATGAGAAAATTCTTGCTATTTTATGGGCATATAGAACAGCATATAAGCGATGTACAGACCAAACACTGTTTAGACTAGTCTATGGACAAGAAGCAGTCGTTCACCTACACTTTCGACAAGAGACACCAGTAATCGTCAACATATTACACATTAATGCTGAAGAAGCTAAGAAGGAGCGACTAATGCAACTAGCTAAGCTAGAAGAACACCAACTAATTGTTATCCAACACTAAGAAATTCAAAAGCAACAACAGAAAGCATGGCATGACCGAAACATCAAAAACAAGAACTTGTCCATTGGCGATCTTGCACTGTTGTACAATAGTCGAGTTAAAGGAAAACCTATGAAACTCTATACATAGTGGATGGGACCTTACATTGTTGAAGAAATCAATGCCAATGGATTAGTTCGACTAAGAACTTTACAAGGAAGAGTATTTTGGAAACTGGTTAATGGTGCCCGACTAAAGCGATATCAAAACTGAAAATTCTAAAATAAATAAATAAAACGGTTTCATAACTGTTATCAAAAAATTGAAAAATCTATAAAAACCTAAAAAAAAAAAAATACAGAAAAGTCAAAATGACAGGGACTTATTCTCAGGGAGGAAGTAGAAAAGTAGCATTCGAAAGAATTATCAACTGACAAAATAACCATTGACAAAGTGAATACCTCCCATCCCATCGACATTCTCACATCCATGATGGATATCGACGAAAGGAAAAAGCAACGGTCCAATCAAATCATCATAAATACTAATAGAAGGAGCACCAAAACCAACGTTCATTTAAGTAACTTTCACCAGAGCATCCTTCTCAGTCAAATCCACCATTAATACCTCCATTGACCAGTTCGCCACCCGCGCCACCTATAAATATTACATCAGATGAAGACTTCATATCGTTCTACAAAGAACTTGAGAAACTGAGCTATTAAACTCCTAAGATTAGGATACATGTTCAAGAACCAGAACAAGTCACCAACAATATGGCACTAAAGAAGATGAGATCTACAACCAGCAAGGAAAAAGAGCTAGAAACCACCATAACTCCATTAGTACAAATATTGGAAAACATCAGTAAGGTAAAAGTTTAGGAATCTTCTTGGTCAATACTATGGAAAGAAATCAATAAATGGGCATATATAGATAGGAAAATGAGACCAAAGGCTCAAAAAGTAAACGTTGGTACTATTATGAGCTATATGAATGCTCTGCTCATAGCAAGCTTCGGGGTACAAAATATATCATTGCAAAATTCATCATCAACCGGTATCACAATTGGAAGTTTTACTTTGACAAACCTCAATATCAGGTGAGGTTATTTATAAACTTACAGGATTATCTAACAAAGGCGAACCAGTTCCAGTTGGGTCAAAACTAGGGTTGGTTGAAAAATTAATAGGTACACCGACCAAAAAGAACTCTAAAGGTCTGGTAATCAGTCAAATAAAGGCCACAACACCCAAGATGGTCGTAAAAATTGTTTCTAAACAGGACGTGGGTGCAACTTAAAGCTTGATATGTTGGAAGTTGTTGATAGTATTGCAAATAAAGGGAAAACCTACTGTTGGGCACAATATGTAGCCGACCTTGTCAAAAATATTTGCACAAAATGTCAGCAGGAAGGCACCGCAATCATATTTTCTTCATTAATCATATGGATTGCGATGTATCAGCTTCGACCTATTGGAGACACACGGTTCATTAAGTCCATGAGATTCCACATGTGGAACTTTAAGCTATTCTCAATGGATGGGAATTCATAGGAACTTATTGCAACTAAAGTGTTGTTATACAACTAGTTCCAATATCTGAAGATCAAAATGGACAAATGGGGGGTTCCCCAAAAAATCTGAAGAAGTTTGCCCCTGATAGCACACATCAAGTTGGAATTAGATCATACTGTAGTCTGGTACATGCAAGGAGCTACAGGGAAATCTAAGCCCCTCAAATACTACCCATCAGTCGAGAAAATATTTGCAGAGGTGGCCCGACAATCTAAAACCAAAATTTCCATACCAGGGATTGCAAAGAAGATTGATCAGCAGATTGTCGAGCCTCTAACCAACCAGGATAAACATGAAGATTATGAAGTACACCTTCATATCAACACTTTCACTTTGAAAGACACTCCAGCAGAAGAGGTAAAAACTCTTCAAATAGTAACAATACCATAGACACAACAAGCCTTTGTATCGACACAACCACAAGAGAACAAGGGTGAGCAATCAAATGAAGAAACACAGTCCAACAAATGAGAGTATGTTGTGTCAAAGCAGAATATCCAACAATTAGATATGGAAATATCCAAGTCCCTAAAGAATAAAAATAGACAAGCAAAAGGGAAAGGAAAGCATCGACTCATCCCTCCAGAGGAATCAAATGATGAGGAGAAATTATTCCCCAAAGATGCAAAGATATTGGAGGATGCTGCTAAGAACAAGGTATTCACTGAAAAATAGTTCAAATGATTCATAGAATAAGAATCAAAGCAAGAAAAATAAAATAAGGTAAGAGACGCCATCCCTTCTTAAGTGGACTATGTTGATTTAACTTACACTCCACCACCTCCATCCCCAACCCAAATAGTTCAAGAAGAAATACCAAACCCGACCTCTGCTTCCTCATCATACCCTTACAGAGAAGCGTTATTTGAAAAACTCAAAGAAACATTTGATAAAGACGCTAACCTGCAAGAATTTATCGACATACTTCCCAACCTCTTCTACAATACTCAACAAATAAATATCGCATGACCATTTACCAAGTCAATATCTTCACAACAACTTCTTACAATTCCCCAGCATCCCTACCATTCACCAAAGTCTGCACCAAAACAAAAGGTTTTTGGAGTTATTAAATCTACATTCCAAAGAAATCCCATTAAGACCTCTCAAATTGTCGCAGCACAAACCTCATCATTCATACCATCCACTGGAAACCCCTTACTTCCGATCAATGAAGGTGACGAAGGAACCATACCAGATGAACCTATTACAAATTATCAAGATGATCTATTAGCAATAGACCAAGAAATGGCCGACCTCCTTGGTTCTGTCAAACATAATGAACCTGTTGACTCTCCACCAATAGTCGAGGACCCTATACCGACAGATACCATCTTGAACATTCCATCGATTTCAAAACACCCACCTTCACCTATATCACCTTCAACTTTAGTTCCACCTTCCACACCTCCACAAATTTCTCAACCATCCACCAAAACCCTGCCCGAAACACAAATAATAAACCCTGAATTACCAGGAAGTTTAGTAGAGCAGCAAATAGAACAACTGACGGAACAACATCCAGAACAATAGCAAGTATAACCACTACCGACAAGAGCAGCGGATACACAAAATAGAGACCAGTCTCGAAGGAAAAGAAAACAAAATAACCATAAGAGAAAAGGGAAAGAACAACAACAAACACAGTTAACATCAACCATCCACCTGACTTAGCTAGGGTTGACCACAATGGTGGATACACATAAAATCAAGGATGATGAATTGGACCAACTGTTAGAGGCCCTTAACAAAGAGTCCAGAGAAAGGAAAGAAATAACACAACAACATATTGAAAAAATTAAAACAGAACAAGTTGAATTTCTCACAAAATGCAGGAATCTAGTTCAACAAGTCGTACCAATACTACAAGAGGCATACACTGACAAGCCATTGGATCATGCATACCAATTGTTTGAAAGTGTAGCATCTAGTATGAAAACTCAACTATAGGAAAATAAGGAAGAGCAGACAGAACAAACCTCTGTATGGTTAAGGAATCAATTCACAACATTCTTCGAAGTTCACAGAGTATTGAAAGAACATTTTGAGGAATCCAATGTTATAGAGGAAGTCTTAAGAAGCTGGGTCACCTACTATCCAAGTATATTCGCAGCAAAGAAGTACAAGTGAACACATTAAAACACTACAGAGCTAGCGAGGAGATACAGAAGAAATGAATAAAACAATTGAAGACCAACTTACAGAAGAAACAACAAATTTGGATAAACTGGAGAAACAAGCACATCAATGGTTAACTCAACTTTCAAGCCAATCCTAGCTTGGAGAGCTTCGATGAGATTTGTCCACACATGAAAATATTACTCGACACTACAGAGGAGAAAGCACAATTTTTGGGACTCGACATGAGTAATATTGTGGACTTGTCGATACAGGAGAAGATGTTGAGCTTGTCAATAATCTTGAACCTTGACCATTGATATCTAGAAGGCACTCCACAATTGGGAATAATTTCAGCTCTATCTATCAATTACAACAAAATCAATTGTGGATATTTATGTACAAAAATGACCATCAATCAGACAGCATAGTCCATAAGCAAAGAAATTGAAGGAACTACTTAAGATAGTCAAATTTTGTTACCTCCCATATTTCTTAGGAGCGAAGAAAGGTTTTTTTCTTGGGGGAGATGTTGGAGGAGCTAGTTAGTTAGCTGACTAGACTAGTTAGCTGACTAATTGTCGATTAGGTCGGCCTTATCAGTTGTGTCGGTTGAGTGAACTGATAGGTAGTTACGATAATTGTTTTGTAAATGTATAAATAGGCTGTTGAGCTAGATATGAACTCAGTTCAGTTTATTGTATGAACCCACATGTGTTATTGAGTAATATAAGTTGTATTCTACCCACTATTCTTGTCTCTTGTCTATGTTATGATTATATGATTCTTTATCTGTATTATTGGTAACCTTGCAATCTGAGTGATTAAAACAACCTTAAAAATGTCAAGGATACTTTTCAAATAGCCATGTCACATGCATTCCATAATATTAAGAATTTTTCGAGGTTTATCTTGATGACTTGACAGCCAAATCTAGGAGAAGAGCTTAACATTGTGCACACTTACGTGGTGTTTTCCTTCAATGCCGTCAGTATAACATTAGACTGAATCCACATAAATACATATTTTTCTTGGATTCTGGGATATTACTTGGTTTCATTATATCCAAGAATGGGGCAATGGTGGATCCCCTTAAGGTTGAGTAAATATTACAGTTTTCTTCCCCAAAAAAATTAGACAAATTCAAAGCCTATAAGAAAAAGTGACATTCTTGAGAAGATTTATTGCAAATTTATGGTAAAATTTATAAATTTTTCATGTGTCTCTTAAAACAAGATGAACCGTTCATCTGGGATGACCAAGCTCAATGCTCTTTTGATGCAGTGAAATAGGCCCTAGTGTCAACCCCTATGCTTAGTCCTCTGTACTATACCAAATAGTTTTTTCTATATTTGGTAGAAACTGAATCTACTTTAGGGATGGTTTTGGTCCAAGAGGATGATTCATGTTGAACATATCATATGTTATCTTAGTAAGGGCCTTCTCGGCCCTGAATTCAGATATTCTCAGGTAGAGAAGTTGTCCTTGGAAACAGTTCATGTTGTCCAAAGACTTAGACACTATATACTTCCAAGAAAAATGACTATAATGGATGAAATGAACCCCATGAAACACATTTTGTCCAATCGAATCATCAGGAGTAAGTATTCAAAATGGATAGTAATTTTGCAAGAATTTGATCTCGAATTCGTAAACAATAAATCCAAGAAGTTATTAACATTTGCGTAACTAGTTTCTTAGTTACCCGACAAAACAATATAAGAAGATTATGTGGCAAACAATAAATTATTTCTCATTGCCACTACTTATCCTTGGTATGGAACATTGATTATATATATCCAAATCCAAAGGATTGATGCTCAATTTTCTAGCACTGAAAAACATTGTATCTGATACGAAGAACGAATATACCTCATTAATGGGGACACTTTATATGGTAGAGAAATAGACTTGATTTTAAGACATCGTTTAGTACATGAAGAAGCTGCAAATGTATTGAATGATTTCCATGAAGGAGCATGTGGTTGTCATCTTTCTAGGTGGTAAACTACCCAAAAAATATTGTGTGTAAGGTAATTTTGGACCACAATGTTTACAGATTACATTAAGGTAATTAAAAAGTGTCATCCTTGTCAAATTTATACGAGAAAAATGAGTGCACATCCTGCTCCATTACACCCTGTAGTAACCACAGATCCATTTTCAAAATGGGCCATTGATTACATGACAATCAACCCACCTTCATCTAACGGAAACCAATACATCATAGTAGCGGTGGACTACTTTACAAAGTGGGTTGAGTCAATGCCTACATTCAACAACATGACAAAAACTGCAGCATATTATTTATTCAACCATGTGATAACTATTTTTGGTGTACCCAAAGAGATCGTAAAAAACAATGGTATCCATTTTAGGAATTCCTTCATGGATGAACTTACGACCAAGTTAGGCTTACAAAAGGATGTTTCTTCACCATATTACCCCCAATCTAACGGTTAAGTAGAATCCATTAACAAGGTTTTAAAGATCATGTTGCAACAAACAGTTAATAAGAACAAAACTAACTAGCATTTTATGTTGTTCTCTTCCCTTTGGGATTACCATACCTCAGCTAAAATTGTGTTTGGATTCACTCCTTTCCAGTTGGTTTATGGAGAAGAAGTTGTGTTGTCAATTGAATGTGATATCCCATCATTAAAACTAGAGATCAAACTCTTACCTAACACCTCTATATAAGAATAAAGACTCCTCCATCTTCATTCTCTTGATGAAAATTGAAGAGATGCCTCATTAAACGTAGAATCACACAAGAAAAGAGTCATATCCCAATATGACAAAGTTTCCCATCCTCAAGTATTTTTAGAAGGCGATTTGGTTTTGGTTTATGACCAAGACAACAGTAAAATAGGAAAAAAGGAAATTTTTTACCTAAATGGTTTGGCCCACTTGTTGTCAAAACAGTGTTGAAAAGAGGAGCATATTAGTTAGTAAATTATAATGGGGAACCCTTGTCGGAGATTAAAAAATGGGCTCTATCTCAATAAATACTTTGCGTAGGCATTAAGGCCTTGCAACATTTGTTGTATTATGTTGTATTTTATGTTAAAAACTTCTGTAAACTAGTTATTTCATGCACACACTTATCTTTCTTGGTATTTTTTACTTGGAAGATGTCGTTAGAAACTTTCACTCATTTGGGATACGCAGATGGCACCAATTGTGGCTCTCAAAACATTGCTTCTGCCGCATGGGTAATATTCACACCTGATAATCAAGTTCGTAGCTCGGGAGGCTCTTTCCTTGGACCTGCAACCAATAATGTTACAGAGTATAGAGCAACCATTGAGCTTCTAGTTGAGGCTAAGACCCATGGAATCCAACAAATTGTCGTTAAACTAGACTCACAAGTTGTTGTATCTTAGTTAAATGGACAATATTAGGTTCGTGATCGTATATTTTTTAGAACGTTTCTATGAGTTTGTCTTCTAGAATGTAATTTAGAATTCATTGAGTACATTCATGTTCCTATAAGTTTGAATAGTCTAGCTGATTCTTTACCATCTTTGTTTAGATAAAGCAAGCATGTACATTGAATGCATGGCACGATAATTGAGAAAATCATTTAAATAATAATTAAAATCGAAAGTAACATTCCTTTGTACACAGTAAAATTATCACATCATAACCCACAAAGTGTGTTTAAGTTCAGGACATTTTGGTAGGAAATTTGCACACACCAAAAAGAGTAGTATGAACACTTTCTCCTTTTTGTACTTTTCTTCAAGACAAAACATCCAAAAAAAATCATAAAAAGTTTGAATATATGGAAAATTCAAAAACACATCTAAACTGTTTCAACTTCCTGATTCATCATGGAGACTCACCTACACCGGACAAATTATTGAATAATGGTTCATAGCTTTTGAAACACATCCTCAAAGGAGGTGATTCCTACAAAAAATGGTAAAAAAGAGTATTCTTACTTATCTTTGATATATCCATTTGAATACTAGGATAATACGCACTCATTTCTAATATTTAAGATATTAAATGCATATATTGAGCCTATTATTTGACTAAATGGATGGGTTATGATTACTTGTATAGGATTCTGGAGAAATTGACATGTTCAAACTTTTTGATTCAGGATTTTGAAAATAGACCACGGTTCATAGTGTCTTATGATTTTGGTAAATTTTCACAACAATCGGTCTGAATTAAAACACAATGCCTCTGTCCTACTTGGCCATGATCCCATATTGGATAAAAACCACAGTTATCTAGTTCTATTTCACTGCCTGTTGACACATAATCCTACTTCAAATAGCCTACCTATAGAGGAAATATATGAAAGAGTGTGCACAACTAGATCAGCTCTTGTTTTCAGTACATATCATTTCCTTGGCCTGAACCATGCCCTTGAAACATAGGTGCACTCCCTTACAACACTTGTTCCCTCTTGTGTACTATAGCAAATTATTATTTTTTGAGCTAAGACATGAAAAAGCACTAAAAATTAAAAAAATACAAAAAGGGGAAACTTGAATCATGTCATATTGTATATTTGAAACAAAGGAAATAGTCAATCCTATTCTCCCTTAAACATGGCACATAATTTTGTATATGCTAGAAGTACATCACTTACATTTGCAAAAAGAAACTATACCAGTCATTTGAGCAAATATCCATTGATGTGTTATCCTTCCCATCATCTATGAATCCTTTCATTAAATGCACCTAGTAATGATGGATTTCATGATGGTTAGTTACTCAAGTCTTATGTTGCCAAGTTCCCATTCTGCGTCGTATTATGTGTTCAAGGGAATTCAAACCTGTGTCGGCCATTCCTCTAAGATTCCAGACCAATTATGTCAGCCTTCCTTGTGTTAGTATACAGTGTCGAATCTCACAAATCTACCAACTTATATCATCCTATTGATCTTGGTTTCATGTCAATTGATGTGGGATGCATTAATTCCCTCCTTCTGATGGATCTATTCATATTAACACCAAATCATCATCTAGGAAACGAATCTAGAAACCCTAGTGAGTACCTTGGATCTTACAGTCATTAGTGGCGGGTTTCCTCACAAACGATAGTGGGTATACATCAAAGACACATGATTGTTTTATTTTACAAGTGTTTGACTTCCAAACATCTATTCACACTTGTCAATTTGTACTCAAATACCTTGGAGTCCATCATCATTATCGGTGGTCCTCCTTGCATCTGTTAATGGTATACATCAATGGTCGATAATCATATGGTGTTTTATTATGCCTGACATTAACTCATTTATTTGCATGATATAAACTCGTACTATCGTTGTTTTTATTTGAATAACTTGGAAAAAACAAATGTATCACTAATCGATGAACTACCCGAGTTGTGCAATATTAAAATATTATTTCAAATTACCATGAAGACCTTGATATTTTGCACTCATCATATGTGCATATATACGTTTTTGAAGAATTTTCTTTTGACATGGATCCATTGTGTATTGTTCATGGCCATGGTTGTTTACTATTAATCATGGGTATACCCACCTCAGGAAAATAATGTATATTCGGGAAATTTCCTTGTTTGACTTCCAGGTGTTTCTCCAACTCCCGCATTCATAAACCATCCTTTTCCATCCTGCCTTGATCACTAAAAGGTATTAGTACAAAGAGTATCAGTATAAAGAGTATCAAAATAAAATAGAAACCAATGTATTTCAGCACTCAACATAGCTTCAGACCTCACACATTAGGGGGAATCTATTAACAATAAAATTAACACCCCTAAGGATGATGGTCTGAAAACATATGTTCATTTTTCCCACAACAAGAACACTGGAATCTGGAACAAATTGAGAGATTTAATCTCTCATCTGACCACTGCTTCCGCAAAGGAAGAAATATGTGAAGACAAAGGTTATGCTAAAGTACTCAATATCAACCCTACTTAAGGGCCAAAACCTAGTTTTCACAACTCCTAGAGTGGAAAGAATGTTTATCATGCATATTAATCCCAGAAATTCAAGTAAAGATGCCTGAAAAACTAAGTAAAGTGGATTTTTTGAAGAAAATAATAAAAATCCATCAAAAAGATTATTCCCACATTCATGGTTAGTGATTGGGATCTCAACCCCAAATGCTATATAACAAAGGAATATGAGGTGAAGAGGAGGAGGACAAAGAGAAAAACAAAGGCATGTTGAATCATTTGGAGCTAGATAGATTCTTTTTCACATCAAGTTTTGGGTGATAATTAGCATAGATAGAGAAGGATGGTTTAGAGAAAAGGGGAAATGGATTCACCTATATCATTCGGTTGTAATCATTTTCTTCCTATTTTCAATATGATGCAATTCTAGTTTCCCCAAAATGTTGATATTGAATCTATGTATTTTCATCTATTTTGATCAAGATTTGGTAGATAGTTTTCAAGGTTTTCAAGAGCTGCAGTTAAGGAACTAGCAAGCAAGTTGCAAAAGGAGTCCTAAAGGCCATGTTTTCTCAAGCAAGGGGATATTCTATGAATGGAACACTTCAATAGGTTATCTCCTTTCTTCCTCTCCTCTCTACTCTTTGAAAAAACTTAGGGATCTTAAGAAACTAATTTCAAATTATTGCATGTATTTCTACCGATTAGGAATCATCCCTTATAGTAAAGGATAGAAAATGTTGTAGACGCATCCATGTAGTGATCTATACTAACAATTATCTAGGAATATGAAATCATAATTGAGAAAATAAGACATTAATGGAAATACATTGTATTTTATTTAAATTCAAGATAATTCATTTCATATTGTATTCAAGGTCCAACTCACATGGATGTGTCCCAATGACCAATGAAAGGGATCAATGCTGAAATTTTCGCAAACTAGGCTTACTTTTAACCAAAATTGAATTGATTAACTTGGACATGTACTTCACTAATATGCGTAGGTTTTAGGAACTCCAAAATAATCCAAGGATGGTCTCTTCAGAGGATAAATAGTTAGAAATTATAGTTATTTATATTTTGTTTCACCCATGTTTGATTACTGAATTCTTTTGATTTAATTTCTATATAAGCTATATATCACTTTGTACAAATTAATGTACAAGTGTGTGAATGGATGGGTGGTGAGGTATTTACATTAAGGTTGAAAATTTAATATCTAGTTAGAAGCATCCATTCAAGTTAGGAAGGCATCATTCTTCTAGTAGGGAATCTATTTTAATTGAGTATTTTTCCAAGAATCCAAAAGTACTAACTGTCCAAGATGTTAAATCCTAATTGATATTTTAAGAACTAATATTTATGAATATGATACTTCCAAAGGATATCCTTTCTAGATGAAGGTATTTTGAAATTATAATATTGTATTATACATTAGTTGGAATTCCTTTATCATTTTTTCACTAGTATCATAATTTATTTCTTGTTATTATTTATCCACGAGAGGAAGAAATTGTATTTTGTGTTTACAAGTTGAAAATCTTAAATAATATTGCATTATCTAGTAATTGATGATAATTCCAATTGGAAAAAAAATCATTTTATTCAATATATTTGTTGGCATTAGGTTGAGATGAAGGTTCGCTAGGTTTTTCCTTGTCTCTAGGAAACTCATCTAGTCTTGCATGCTAGTGAATTTGTTTATGCTTTGATTTGTGGATTTCTACACATGATCTCATGTTTCATAAAAAATTGAAACCAAGGGTGGTGAGTTCCCCATGATTTTTATTTTCTACTAACTCCCTTAAGATTACACGATTTGAAAGTAAGATTCCAACTCCCTAATTCTTGTAATGAGATGTCACCACAAAGAACACAAGAACCCGAATGTTTCCTTAGTTTGAATAGAAAAAATGGTATCAAACAACTCATATCTCCTAGTCTTCAATTCTGGTCACAACCCCTTCAATTGTATCCTAATAGACTCCACTACCTACTTTACAAGTTTATGTACTTGTAGTTCTTAATTTCTCTCCACAACAAACTCAATGAGTTAGATTTATAACTATTGGTTACCTACCTATAGTGCATCCTACTCCTACTCAACATGAAAAATACTCTTCTAAACCTCGTAATTAGTGAGCTTAATCATGTTGGGTAGGCTAGAAATATACCACTACTGTAATTTCACAACCTTGGTATGCCAGTTCAATTTGTTTGTCTATCAATTTAGTGGCATGTTTGCACAAAGTATTGACTTTCCTCATCTCTTTACAAGTAGCCCCTGCAAAAATCAAAGAAAACCTTGCCAGGAAAATCCTTCAATTCCTTTCATGAAAACTGAGTAGTGTTAAAAATAGGATACTTTAAGACTTTGGTATGTTTGGTGGCACTAAATCTCGACCAACTTCCACCTTAAAGCTAGACTCAAAAAAGGACTAATGTTTTGTATCCTTTAACCTCCTTGAACTTCATCTTTAGGAACCACTTTCTTTGGCCTAGAATTATGAGTGGTGATCTCTAATAGAATGTAGGCCATGTTGTATGTAGTATTGGATTTCTTCACACCCATCCACAAACACACTTCCTTGTCAAATATTAATTATGTCAAATAATAAGGAAATTGTTTATATTTTTTAGAAGGAAATACCCACAAATTTAATGGACTTGCAGGTTCATCTTCTAATATACCTAATCGATGAGTTTGAATTAGTCAAAGTGTTCTCATGTCGTTGGATTTTCTTCTTGGAGAGGTACGTGAAAAAATTTAAGGTGTTTGCTCGACAAGAGGGAAATCTTGAGGGGTATATGGTGGAAGGGTACATAGTATATGAGTCTATCTATTGTGCCAATGAGGATATCAAGCAAATCGATGACACACATGGTGCATTTGTTTGGGATTACCAATGGGATGATAACAAAGGGGAATGGGACATACTCCAAATGAATGAAAAGGGTGCATGATAAAGAGTAAGTCACTTTTATTTTGTCAATTGTATATAGAGCAATGATTTACATTGAACTTGATAATATATATTTTATCTCATACTATTTGTTTTGATTTCCAGGATACATCAGTGAAGTCATAAATTAATGAAATTAATAAATTCATTCTTTACAATGCAAATGCAATGCAAGCATGATCCGCATTGCATGAAGACAAGAGAAGGAAACGATAAGAGGGGTGAATGGTAGAAGCATTCCTTATCTTGATCATTTAAAAAAAGAATAACATCAATTACTTGTCCTAATAGTTGGGTTGTTGACTAGATCAAAGAGAAATATGGTGCATTTGATCTTACCCACATGGTGAAGAGGATGAACAAAACATAGGGATTAGGTGCAGCAATTGGTAATAATATTTTTTATACATTTTTAACTTTATAATGAACATTTGAATTATAACATCTATATTTTTTTATTAATTTGTGGGTTATTAGAAATATGACTCTGTCATTTGTTCACATTTTTGTAGGTGCATTTGTACCCATATATGTGCATATACGGGCATCATTTTCACACTAAGGATGTCGATGAAGGAACAAAAACGATTGTGGGGTGGAATTATAGTTCGACCAATGTAACCATGCAAGCCATTGTGATCAAAACATAATAGAGAATAATTCAAGTTATGCCACAACAATATGAGAGATCATTCAAGTGGACTTCTCATATTTCCAATGTTTGTTTTTAGGTGCAACTGGTGCAATACCTTCAAATGGAGAAATGTAGAGGAAGATTTTTATAATGGGATAGTATGTATCAACTCTAGAAATATTAGGGATGAAACTAAGGAGCCTAATGTTTTCCTAAAACACTGAAAGAAAGTGATTTTTTACCCAGATTTGGTGGGTATGAATTGGTGATTAGTGCTAAGACACGACCCTAGATTATGACATATTTTTTAGAACAATGTTACAATGCCAAGTGAAGAAGATAATCAGGGTCATGGAAATAGAGAGGGATATCATGTACATGTTTTATTTCAACATTTATATTGTGGATGTATCATTTTATTTGTGAATTATCTATAATTGGTATAAATGCTAGTTTTTTAAATTCACTTTATGATGTTGGAAATGAAAAATTACCAACAATTTTTTTAACCATTTTGAAATAGTTTATTGAAGTATGTAATATCACTTTAGAAGTAATTGGTAAAATAGAGTGCTTCAACTATTTGTGATTTTTAATGCCTTCATTCATATAAAACATAGTTAACATTTATATCATAATGGTTCACCCAAATGTAACCTAAAAAAATTTCTTAGTTTTGCAAAACACAATTTTGATAATTTAAGTAGATGCCATAATTGATGCACGTGAGTTAGTATATTATTTCACATTGAAATGATAAGCAAAAGGAGTAATGAGGTGGTTATGAATGTCAATTTTATGCACATGAATTGAGAAACCAAACTTTCTAATTATGTGTGAACTTTGTGAAAATAAAATGATATGGAAACCAAATTTTCTAATTCTTGGAATGAGTCTTCTCAACATATTGGTATTGGTATAGATTTGGTCATAATATCCTTTATACATGGTTAAAGAATTTAGGCATGGAATAGTGTATATAGTTGAGTTTTGATATTTTAGAGATACCATGTGAATTGGATGTTAATAAAAGATTGATGATATACTTTAAATCATGTGGTAGATACATATATTCACATAAGTAGGTGTAAACCTGATTAATGAAAAAATATTAATACTAAATGAGGTATTATGTGTGATGAAGCCTTTGAAATGGAGTGCTTATGTGTATAAGGTTGAGAGGGGGCTATGGTAGCCAAAAACGCACTAAGGAACATATCATTAACCCCCAAAAAAAATCAATGTTCCATATAAAACCATTACTAGAAGTATAAGTTTCACTTACATCAAATAGTAACCAAGTTATAGATTATTAGAAGAATAACACATGTCACTTACAAACTTAAACATAATAAATAATAAAAATATACAATTACTTTGTAAAAAAAATTATAAATGAAAATTTAAAGAATTATTTTATTGATTGAAGAATTTTCATATCATTCTTATTTTGTATATTTTAGTTTTGAATATTTTTAGTTAAAAAACTAAATATTTTTATTTCAAAAATTTAATCTTCAATGTTAAATTTTGAATAATTAAAATTTTGAATAATTAAAGTAAAATGTATATATATTGTTATTTTGTTTGGGGTTTTATATTCAATGTTTTATTTGTAGTATTCTACTTTTTACTTCTACAAATTTAAATTTGATGTTTAATATTCAACTTCTAGATATTTGTATCAACTTTAAATGATTATTTAGAACTATGCTTAATTTGTCCTTGGAGTAGACTAAAGTGATGTACACAACCTTGACCAACTTGAGATACTTCTATGAATTACAAATTTTCACAATCGTTAGTGATGTACACAATATTTGGTGGTGAATTACAATGGTTCACAATCATTAGTTGTTGAGGTCTCTAATTTTCAATATTAGAAAGGAAGATTAGGCAATATGACCCATAATGGGACCATTATTATAGATTTTTCATTGGGGTTAATGGTTGGTTAAGGTAGGTTAATAAATAAGTATTTTATGTGTAAATGTTGTAGTGTGTATGTATATATATATACAAAAACACAGTAAGACACATGTAAATAAACCCAAAAAAATAATGGTCATTTTCTTACCATTAGTAGAAGTGCAAGTTTACATTACATCAAATAGTGATAAATTTATAGATTCTTAGCATAAGAATGTATGTTATTTAAAAACTTAAATATAATAAATAATAAAAATATATAATGAGTTTGTAATTTTTTTAAATAAAAATTTAAAGAATTATATTATTGAAAGAAGAATTTTCATATTATTATTGTTTTATTGATTTTAAAGTGAGTATTTTTAGTTATATAAATAATTAATTCAATTAAAAAGTTTAATATTCCATTTTGAAGTTTGAATAATTTAAAGGAAAGTTTACATACATTATTGTTTTTTAGTTGGGGTTTTATATTCAATTTTTTACTTATACAAATTTAAATTTGATGTCTAATGTTCAACTTCTATACCTTTTTAGCATATTTTAACGACTAATTAGAAATATACTTAGTTTGGCCTAAGGATGGACCAAAATGGTGTACACAGCCTTGAATGACTTGAGGTACTTCTAGGATAGGTATTTATACTATTATGATTGATTTAAGAAGCCAATAATTATCATTAGTGGTTGAGGTTACTAATTTTCAATATTACAATTGAATATTAGGCAATCTGACCCACAATAGGACCATTATTATAGATTTTTCATTGGGGTTGAAGATTGGTTACCATAGGTTCAAAAATAAGTTTGTGTGTTTTTGGAGATTTAGAGACATATTTGAATAATCTGTTGTAATTTCTATTATATATATAGCCATAGCTCTTCGTTAAAAAATGAAAAACACAAGTTCACTATTACTAAATATTGATATATTTCATCTAAATATTTCATAAAAGAGTACAAACATTTGTTTGTAAGGTTATAGCTGAGAATATTTTTAATGATTTTTAAAACCATTTTAGTTGCTTCAAAATTAATTTAATGTGTAATGTGTTTATCTATCTAGTATTTTCAATTTATTGTGTAGAAGGGTTATTGAAGATGAATTTTATATAGTCGAATAATATCCAAACAAAACAATTTATTTTAATGAGATCTAAATTTTACTTAAATTTAAGATATTGTTACTAAAACAATTAAGGAATATATTGGAATTAAAATTAAATTAAATTAAACATAATATGACACATCTCTAATTTAAATATCCAATACATCTAAGACAAATCAATAATGATTCTAATAAGTAACATACACAACAAATTTTATAAACAACACCAACATCAACATCACATGAAAAGACATAATATACATGAATATCAATATCAAAATCAATATATATGTCAAATATGCCATCACAAATTTTAATGAATAATACATCTTAAATTTAATTTAAAATTAGAAAAAAAAAACATTAATAACATAAATCATTAGCATGCAAACAATATAATATTTCATAAATAAAACGATATCAACATCAACATGATTTGAAAATGGAACATAAATATGAACGATAATATCAAAACCAATAAATATATGTCGAATATACATATCAATTCAAAAATAAAAGTAAATTAAATATGTAAAATATACATCACAACAATGAAATATATACATCTGAACAATTATAACTCATATAAGATAGGTGGTCCATCGATGGAGCCATTCGGATCAATACCTCCACCATGACTATATCCATAGGCATGATTAGTTCCTCTGCTACCATAGTGGGAAGCAATATCAGTAACTTCGCCATATAACAATGTTGTAACCATCATATAATATATATCTCCACTAGGAGTAATATTATTTGATGCGAACATCTCATCTACAACATAAATTATTGAACTGATTGTCGCAACTGGTGGGTCGGCTATTGGAAGAGACGAGGGTGTTCATTCAGCTCGTGGAGGAGGAGATGGAGGTTGATCAGCCTGTGGAGGTGGTTCAACCTACGGAGGAGGAGATGGTGTTTGGTAAACCTATGGAGGTGGGTTGGCCTATGGAGGAGGAGATGTTGGTCAGTCAACATGTGGAGGTGGGTCATCTATGGAGTAGTGGGTGGTTTATTGAACTATGGAAGATGATATGGTGGTTAGTATTTAGTGTGAAGGTGGGCTGGCATATGGAATAGAGGGTGATCAGTCAAGCTATGGAGGAGGATGTGGAGGTGGAAGAGATGGAGTCTCACCATTAAAAGGAGATGAAGAAGATGAAGAAGATTGATTTTGATGGTGACCCTTCATCCTATCGAGTAGGATGTAGACCTCATCAACTATGTGATGCATCAATAGTATCATATAATGTGGGAGAGTCACCCATATCTATGAGATATGTGGGACATGTCTTATCTTGGTAACATGTGTTGGGCACACTCAATGTCAAACCATCAATCCACATAACTAACCAACCACCTCCTGATAGAACCTATGATCTTTCTTGTGTCATAGTCCTAGCCTCTATATCTAAGGTATCTCATCAATCTTATCCAACCCCTTATTAGGTGGGAGAGGTGTCTCCTCATATGTTCCAATGTCTACAAAATTGTAGATAGTGAAATTTAGATAATTTAAAGAAAATGTTATAATAAATCACATGTACATTAAATAAGCTAATAAAATTTAACTAGATTAATAAAAAATTAACACTAATATTACCTTTGGCATCCAATGGATCATCTTGAGTAAATTAGATGTTTGTACATCCTTACCAATCCATCCATGCATAAGGGAACTTCCCAAGGTCGATGGTATCATCATCCTAACTAGAAAGCATCTATAGTACTCTTAGAGTGATCTTATGGGGGGGTTTTAACCGGGACCTCTTGGGAAACATGTACCCCCTCATGCATATATGCACATCAATCCTCAACTTAGGAGGGATAGGTTGAATTGTTAGATTTTTATCATTCAAGCTAGCATTATGATCTTAGGATCTTATCTGAGAGAATAACATGCACAACAATAAAACACAAGAGACAATGAACACAAAGATTTTCCTTTGGGAAACCATAAAGGAGAAAACCCCGCAACTTCCTCAAAGATAGAATCAGCACCAAAAGAAAAACCCAAAAACATAAAGATGATCTCCCGATAGCAGTAGTCTCTCTCTTGTCCCAGCAACTTCTCTCTCATTCATGCGCCCCAGTGAGTGAGTGTGTGTGTGATAAATAGAGAGGCTCATTCTCTATTTATATTCTTTCATTCACTTAATGTCCACTTTAACATGTTGGCCTCACTTAACAATTACTTACTAGACCTGGCATCTCTAGGAGAGTCTAATAACCCTAGTGCCCCACAACTGTGGGGAATTTAACCCTTGATCAATAGGAGGGTTACCCACAATGACTTTACATGACTTATATACATTATTGAATCTCCCAATAGGAACATCGGAGCATGACATGACTTCAATACATTACAGACACTTCCAAAATAAAAATCGGGGTACAATACATAAGATATACAAGTGAATACATTCCAAAGTTACAATTACATCAACACTCCCTCTTAACTAGGAAGGTATTCTCTCAACACAATTTATCAGCACAAGTCTTCTTCTCTGTATCATCTAGATCATCATCGAGTCCTCATCATCTTCAAGACTTCTTCATCTTGAAGTCATCTTCATCTTGATCTGGATCATCACTCGATCTGGATCATCATCACTCGATCTGGATCATCACTCGATATGAATCGTCACTGTTAGATCATCATCACTAGATCTAGATCATCACTCGATCTAGATCATCACTGCTGGATCATCATCACTAGATCTAAATCATCACTCGATCTGGATCATCACTGCTAGATCATCATCACTAGATTTGGATCATCACTGGATCTGGATCATCACTGGATCTAGATCATCATCACTGGATCTAGATCATCACTCGATCTGGATCATCAATGGGTTATCATCATTGGTGCTATCTCTTGATTCTTCTCGTCACAAGAAGTTCTATAGAGCCAGCCCTTTTTCATGTTGGTTGTAGGCCTAGTTTCCATGTAGGTCTTCTTCAGCACTTATATCTGACCCTAGGTTAGAATGGCCCACCCAGCACTTACATCTGACCTCATCTCATTAGAAAGGCACGCCCAACACTCACATCTAACCATGAGAGGAACACATCGACCATCATGTCAAAATGGCCCAGCCCTTACATCTGACCATGGGAGAGCCCAGCCTGCCCCCATGTCAGAATGGCCTAGCCCTTACATCTGACCATGGAAGGAACCAATCCTCTCACCATGTTAGAATGGCTCTCAGTCCTAGACTGAGGGTTCCTGGTAACTGACCAAGTGCCTCCATTATCCCAGAGAATGGCATCAGCCCTTACATTTGACCATGGGAGGGCCCAGCCTGCCCCCATGTCAAAATGGCCCAACCCTTACATCTGACCACGGGGACTTCACTTAGTGAACCTCTCACATAGCATGTGCGATCATGGGATATTAAAGAATACCCTCAATTTCAAGAGATATTGACCCAAACTCTTTTTGTTGAAACCCCCTCCCAATACTTAAAACCTCCTCCCCACCCCTTTTTATACCTCAATCCTTATAAACCACCCTACCCACCCCCACCTTAAACCCCTCATCCCCCCAATACCTGCAATATATTGGTTCAATTTTTTATAATTTTAAAACACACAATATGAACTAATGTGATAGGATATTGGTCAACAAGTGAAGCCCCTGTGCATCTGACCATGGAAAGAATCCTCTCACCATGTCAGAATGGCTCTCAGTCCAAGGCTAAGGGTTCCTGGTAACTGACCAGGTGCCTCCATTCTCCCAGAGAATGGCATCAGCCCTTATATCTGATCAAGTGGGAACACATCCCTCAATCACGTCAGAATGGCCCTACACTTATATCTAATCATGTGAGACTACATCCCACAGTCATATCAAAATGGCCCTCAGTCCTAGACTGAGTATTCCTAGTAACTGACCAGGTACCTCCATTCAGAGAATGGAAATCAGCGCTTATATCTGATCATGTAGGAACTAATCATACAGTCACATCAGAATGGCTCAGCACTCATATCTGACATGGAAGGAACCAATCCTCTCACCATGACAGAATGGCTCAGCCCTTACATCTAACCATGGAAGGAACCAATCCTCTCACCATGACAGAATGGCTCAGCCCTTACATCTAACCATGGAAGGAACCAATCCTCTCACCATGTCAGAATGGCTCACGGACTCAACACTTCCCCTTGGAGGGAACCTCGATCTGAAGAACACCAAGCTTCTCCCTGAAGTACTCAAACTTCACTCTGGCCTATGGCTTAGTCAACACATTAGCTATCTGTTAGTCCATCGCAACATACTGGAGCTTCACTGCTCCTCTCTACACCATATCCCTGATATAGTGATATTTGATCTCGATATGCTTTGACTTGTCATGGAACACCAGGTTCTCCGACAACTTCACACAACTCTGGTTGTCGCAATATATACAAGTAGCATCTAACTAGAGATCAAATAAATCATACAGTAGCTTCCTCAGCCATACTACCTCAAAACTAGCTGAACAAGCTGCGACATACTCTGCTTCAGCTGTACTCAGTGCCACATAGGATTGCTTCCTACTAAACCAAGAGATCGCATCTAATCCCATACTGAATCAACACCCTGAAGTGCTCTTCCTATCAATGGAACTTCCTTCCCAATCTGAATCAACATAACCCTCCAAGTTAATATTTGGATTTGCCTCATACTTGAGCCCATAATCAACTGTACCCCTTAGGTACCTCAAAATATGCTTTGCAGCAATCAAGTGAACATGTATTGGATCTGTCAGGAACTGGCTCAAGGTGTTCACAGCAAAGCAAATATCTGGTCTCTTATTCATTAGGTACATCAAGGACCCAATCATCTGACGATACATTGTAGCATCAACCACTTATGATGAAGCATTACTCAATAGCTTTAGGTTTGATGCCATATGTGTGGTTATGGCCTTGCAATCCATCATCCTGAACCTCTTCAGGATCTCTACTGCATACTTCCCTTGTCCTAAGGAGATTCTACCACACCTCCATGCCTAGAAAGTAGTGCATCATATCCAAATCCTTCATCTCGAACTCGGAAGCAAGTCTCCTTCTTGCAAATTTAATGAGTTCCTCTTTTCTGTTAGGAACAAGTCATCGACATATAACAGGAGCATCACTGGTCTTCCACCTTCAACCTTGAGGAAAAGGTTGAAATCCTCTTTACTCTCAGTAAATCCTAGAGTCATCAGTAAGCTATCCATCCTGTTGTACCATGTCGAACCTCGGGATCTTCTGTAGTCACTCCCTCTGAAGTGAAGCATCATACTCCCTCTATCTTTTGTACTATATGGACTATTTTCATGAGAAGCCTCGTGCTACGAATATACTGCATGATGGAACTACGAACTTCCCTTCATGTATCGATATTGCATCCTAGACATCATTCTTCTTGAACTGGTCTTCCCTTTATTCTTGGTTACTTCTTCATAAGTGGAAGGTTCTGCATCAATGATGTCGCTGCATTCATCATATTATTCTTTATCTGTCGTCACTTTTTCTTCAGAACAAGTCTCATCCTTCTTTTCTTGTAGGTGATTATGTACACAATCTTCCTACAATTCAAAAGCATTAGTTGTATGGTTAGAAACATTTAATAAGGCATATTCATACTAGAAAATTATTATGCATAAATATATGATCATGCAACTATTTTAGCCAATACAACATTCATCCATATCTCATAGAAACTTTTCTAGATTCCTTCCATCTCCACCAGGACAACATTGAGATTGTGCACTAATCCAATATGTCAGCAAAGAGGTTTCATTCTAGATCAATATCAATGGAGATTTGTATAGCACCATGAGCTACTTACCCATCACATGCATATTAGTAGTATACTGACATTAATGCAAAAATTCTATCATGCATAATACATCAACTGAATATAAACAAATGCATAACAAAAACAATATCATAAAATGACAATTGAATACTTATCTTTATTTGTTTCATGGGTAGACTCCTTCTTTCAGCTTCATCATCTTCTTCATTCATAACAGCATCATTTCTTATCCAAATTCTCAAGAAGGATAAGAGGCTCTTCAAGAATTGAGTCCTTCGTATTCCCCATCGCTTGAGGGATCTTCTTTGGATAGTGAGAGCTTGATCTTCAGTTTCCCCCATCTTCTCTTCTCTTATTATGAGTCGAGCTTCTTCTTCTTCCCAGAGTCTGCTGAAATTAATCACTTCCTTCTGGCACACATTCCTTGCATGAATGGATCCCATGATCCTGGGAGGCCATTCAAGGTGGCTATCACCACTTCTGCATTCTCCACTTCTTCTTCTACTGCTACAAGTTGTTCTTTGGTTTGAGAGACCCTTGTAAAGTATGACTATATGGTCTCTGCATTCTAGATCTTCACATTCTTCAACTATTTTCTCAAATTCATATTTTGATTTATGTTCTTCCCTTCAAATAGCTTGGTCAAGGAATCAAACATCTCTTTCGGTGTATTTAGGGAATACACTTGTGGTACAAGTTGATCCGTGATTGAATCAACAATTATCTTCTTGGCCTTCACCAAGTTCTTCTATGTAAGGCTTTTAGCCTCATCTCCCTATGGAACTGGAACCTCTCTACTCATGTAGGTGTCCAATTCATTTTATTTAGAGATATCATATACTTCCATGCTTGGAAGTTGTCAACTTCACCAAGATTCTCATCAATCTGATGTGATAGATCACTTTGAAATGAGAACCTCAAATGAAAATAGCAAAAGATTAGATCTTACTGATTTAAGGTGTCCGTCTTGGTTCTGGAGCTGGTTGATCTAGGGTTTGTCAGAGAAACCGTAATTTTCAAAACTTGGAATCTTTTAGATCTGATTGGATAGAAAGATAAAACTCTTCAAGTTGAGCTATCCAATGTACTCCTTTTCTAAAAACAGTGGAGGGAAGCTCCAGAAACAGGAAGCCCTAGTTTACCAAATTCTTCTGCATAAATTCTTGATACTGTTTATGCGGTATCTCTGAAATTACTACACATCTATGCCTAAAAATTCACAATGAGGTATCCTCACCTATCCCTGTTTCAACACCATAGGTTTCATCAGAATTAGTTTCACCAACTAGGACTTATGATCATTTTCCCAAGGTGACCTGTTACAGGACTGTTCAGAACAACAACATTGTACGGAATGTCACGTGTCACTATTTAATATTCAGGGTCTAAAAATTCTACCATAGAAATTAAAGTCTGTTCCCTTTCTGTAACATCTTCAAAATTTTCATTTGGACCTTTGTAGCTCGAGATATGGAAATTCTCGCTAGGTGTCCTATTTGGGGATGAATCCTGGAAGAGGATGGAACCCTAACTTGGAGGGATCATATATCCTAGAATATAGGAATCTGAGGCTGAATTTTGGACACATTGTAAATCAGGATTTTATGTTTAGCATGTGAAATTTTCAGCTCCAGATCCTTCTCCAATCCCAATATATAGAGAATGTACCAAAACTTATTAGTTTTAGTATTTTAGGGTTTTTCCAGCTCAGAGTCAAACTAGGGTTTGACTTTCCTGGAGTTTCACCCAACTAAAAATCTCAACCCAGGTCTCTAAACTTCGATTTTGATGAGGATAGAAATCCTCCCTGGTTCAATCGTGTATTTATTCTGACTTCACTAGAGAACTTCTTTTAAGGAGCTAATTCTATTTGCCAAGTCTACTTACTAGCTGCTACACTCTTAAGATACTTCCTAGTTATTAAAGAGTCTCTGACTTAAGCATACCAAGAGTAGCAATCCTAACCCCTCATCAAGTCTTATAACACCAACTACAAGGTGCGGAGCTCTTTCCCGACAAAGGTTGGGAAGGGCTTTACCCGTTCATAGATTAGGTTGTCCCTACATTGGGTGCGATAAGAAATAATAAAGGATTGAATCTCCTTGACACCGGGCTCACTCAAAAATTCCTCTTCTATAAGAATCCCTAATTTCCTGCACCAAAAACTGAAAATGCTCAGAATTGAATTCCGGTTCGACAGAAATATGTGCCCTTCAATGGAGAGTCATCCTAGCATACTTTTGTTGATGGATTGTGGAGAGAGACCCAAAAAGTAAGAAGACCTAGCTTTTTCAGCTACACAATATCTTCTTCTCAGGCTAGCTCTGATACCATGTTATATTTTTATCATTCAAGCTAACATTATGATCTTAGGATCTTGTCTGAGAGAATAACATACACAGCAATAAAACACAAGAGACAATGAACACAAAGATTTTCCTCAAGGAAACCATAAAGGAGAAAACCCTACAACTTCCTTAGAGATAGAATCAACACCAAAAGAAAAACCCAAAAACATAAAGATGATCTCCCGACAGCAGTAGTCTCTCTCATGTCCCAGCAGCTTCTCTCTCACTCATGTGCCCCAGTGAGTGAGTGTGTGTGTGATAAATAGAGAGGCTCACTCTCTATTTATCTTCTTTTGTTCACTTAATGTCCACTTTAACATGTCAGCCTCACTTAATAATTACTTACTAGAGCTAACATCTCTAGGAGAATCTAATAACCCTAGTGCCCCACAATGGTGGGGACTTTAACCCTTGATCAATAGGAGGGTTACCCACAATGACTTTACATGACTTGTTTACATTATTAAATCTCCCAATAGGAACATCGGAGCATTACATGACTTCAATACATTACAAACGCTTCCCGAAATAAACATCAGGGTACAATACATAAGATATACAAGTGAATACATTCCGAAGTTACAATTACATCAACATGAATGAGGACCTAGTGGAAAAAAACCTCTCAAAAAATAAAGAAAACAAATCTGAAGAATAGGGAAGGATTCCCTCCTGTAAAACATAGCACAGCATTGACAAACAAAATAATCCCAAAAATATGGAAAATCACCTACAACATATAGGTGGCTGCCCTAAATAATCTACATGACATAAAAGGGGGGAGCTAATGCACTTCCTCTGAGGGGTGTACTAGTGGGGCTTTGTCATGACCATAAGAAAGATGAATCTAACCTATTCTACACCAAAAGCATGTAAATACAACTGGCCATGATCCAGGAGGATATTGGTGGCCACCGACCTATTCGACTTGGACCCCCACCATTGTTTCTTTCAGTTTTCTAGTTTCCTTAATTATAGCACAATTTACTATTTTTGGCAGTTTTTGGGTCCTAAACTTCCGGAACTGTTTTGATGCCCTAAATGACGTTTTTTCGGGATCGAATGGTCGAGAAAATATGAGTCTGTTCTAGTCTTCATATTTGCTAGATATGGATGTAGTCCTTGAAGAGATCTTTCTAATGATGTATCATGTGCGTCAAACAGAGGTAGTATGCCAAAGTTACAACCCCGGGAAATTGATGTACCAAGTTACCCAACTAGGCCCACACTCTGGCATTTCACCTCCTAGGGTTAGCTTTTTGGATGTGTAGGGTTTCCATTGTTTCTCAATAATATACAGGCCTTCGAGCCTCATTGTAACAGAGAGTCCAGAGGCATGTAGCCGCCACATCTCTTCTTAGAGATAAGCTACCAGCACTCTAGCTAGTTTATTTCCATTCTATATGTAAACAAGTTGCAGTTCTTTGATTAATGAAATGAAGTGTTATTTCTGCTGCATATTTGTTTCTATGGTTATTTGTGTATTCTGTTGCATTCCTGCATAAATCTATATCAGTGGTATTAGAGCAATCTGCTCTTTCTCGATCCTTCTTTGCATGTCCCCAATGAGGGTGGGGTATAAAGAGTTAGGGCTCGATCTAATTGAACCTTTGGAAGATCATCCTCACAAATCCTGATGGCATTCCATGGGGGATGAATAAAAAGATGAGGGCATAGAAGATCCTATCAAAATGTTTCTCGAGGAGGCCCTTGAAAAAAAAAGGAACGCGATGATGGATAACTTCGCCCAGCTCCTTCAATGACTTCCCACTGGCGGCACATCTACATCTAGCAGCCACTCTGGAGGCACAACCCCTTTTAAGGTACAAGTAAACTTCAACATTCCCATATTTTATGGTCGAATAGATGCAGACGTCGTATATAGATGGTTGAATCTATTAGAAGGATATTTCTCGGTTCAGGACTTTTTTGACTGGGAAAAGATTAATTTTTCACTACTCAAAGCCACCCCCCATGTCAAGGACTGGTGGGAAACCTACTGTGAGAGAAAGGATGAGGAGGAACCCTCTCTGTTCTCAGTCGTACCCACTTGGAATTCATTCCAAGACGCCATAAAGGGAAAATATTATCCCTTGGGGAGCTACGAGGACAAGTACATACAATGGACTACGCTGCAGTAGCAAAGAGATCCAGATGTGCATGAGATGACGAATCTGTTCCATACCCTACGCACCAAGTTGGGTATCAAAGATTCAAAGAAACATTTGGTGCTTAAGTACCATATTTGTCTGCACATATACATTTAGGAGGAAATGGATTTCCTCGACATCTCCTCGCTTGGCATAGCATACCGGTTTGCTCCCAAAATTGAGCAAAACTTCAAACAGAAAAAGCTAGACTTTGGATCTGCGAATCAGAAGCAAGTGAAAGGTTCCCCCAAACCGCAGAACCAAGGACACAACTAAGGCATGGTGATCAAGACAACTTGTCAAAGCCGCAAGCAAAGAACAACACTGCAAAACTAAAGAAGGAAGCGGGAAAGTGGTGCGAGTTCCATAAGAGCCCCACTCACAGCACCAGTGAGTGTCGGGCCAAGTAGTCACTAGTGGCCAAGATAAAGGCTTTTGAATCAGATGCATACTCTGACACTGAATCAGAACCCGAGAAGGGGAATGGCGGAGGGAAGAAGATTATCAATGCAGAGCCCAACACCACCGTTGCCACCACGAAGATCCAAAAGGAAGAACCAGAAGATTCAGAGGAGGAGGAGCATATTTTCCACTCTCAGATGTGGGTAAACGGTTCACCGCTACAGTTCATTGTCAATAGTGGGAGCCAAAATAACCTCATTTCAACAGAGGTCATGAAGCGGTTGGGCTTTCCGATCATAGCACACCCGTAGCCGTACACCATTGGGTTGCTTCACCAAGGATGATATCTCCGCGTCATCCAGCAGTGCTGCCTTCCCTACAACATCAAGCCCTTCACCGATGAGGTATTATGTGATATTGCTCCTCTTGATGTTTGTGATGTATTATTGGTTCAACCATACTTATGGAAGTGACATGATATATATGAGTCTCGGTCTCATGCTATTATTATTATGTTGGGAAATAAGTTGTACAGGATACCAGAGGCACCACCTCCTGCTGATATCTTTTTGGTTACTACAAAACAATGCAGTAAGCTCATTTCCAAAACTAGGAAATTTGTTTTCTTGATGATCTTCCCTCGGGGCAAGAAGAAGATCATGGCCTCAACCTCCAAACAGGGCCCATCCACACAACAACAACAAATGGACAAGGTCGTGGAGGAGTATCGGGACATAATCACCTCACCCACAGGGGTTCCTCTGCACTGTTAGGTCAAGCACCCCATCGATCTAACCCCAAGTGCACCGCTGCCCAATGGACCAATCTATCGATGCTCTGTTTTGGAGAATGATGAAATCAAGAGGCAAATTCAGGAGCTGTTGCAGAAGGGTCACAAATCTGAAGAATAGGGAAGGATTCCCTCCCGTAAAACATAGCCTGACATTGACAAACAAAACAATCCCAAAAATATGGAAAAACACCTAATACATATAGGTGTCTACACTAAATAATCTACATGACATAAAAGGGGGAAGCTAATGCACTTCCCGTGAGAGGTGTACTAGTTGGGCTTTGTCATGACCATAAAAAAGAGAAATCTAACATATTGTACACCAAAAGCATGTAAATACAACTGGCCATGATCCAGGAGGATATTGGTGGCCACCCACCTATTCCACTTGGACCCCCACCATTGTTTCCTTCAGTTTTCCAGTTTCCTTAATTGTAGCACAACTTACTATTTTTGGCATTTTTCGGGTCCTAAACTTCTGGAACCGTTTTGAGGCCCTAAACGATGTTTTTTCGGAATTGAATGGTCAAGCAAATATGAGTCTGTTCCATACTTGATATTTGCTATTAATGCATGTAGCCCTTGAAGATATCTTTCTAACGATGTATCATGCGCATCAAACAGAGGTAGTATGCCAAAGTTACGACCCCGGGAAATTGATGTACCAAGTTACCCAATGAGGCCCACATTCTGGCATTTCACCTCATAGGTTTAGGTTTTTAGATGTGTAGGGTTTCCATTGTTTCTCAATAATATATAGGCCTTCGAGCCTCATTGTAACAGAGAGTTCAAAGGCATGTAGCCGCCACATCTCTTCTCAGAGATAATCTACTAGCACTCTAGCTAGTTTATTTCCATTCTATATGTAAACAAGTTTCAATTCTTTGATTAATGAAATAAAGTGTTATTTCCGCTACATATTTGTTTCTATGGTTATTTGTGTATTATGTTTCATTCCTACATAAATCTGGATCAGGCCACCAACAACTTTGAAGCTAGAATGGATAATTATGTCCTAAATAATATAATTATGAACATATGCCCATTCAATCTCTCCCACATGTCGGGTGGGAGACTAGGGAACTAGGGAAAATCCTCTCCTCTCCTAGAAATCCTAATAATGAAATAAATTTCCTCCTTCATGGATTGGAAGCACAATTGAGACCAAATCTAAATTCCTTCCTGGCATGATCTCATAAATGAATGAACTGTCTGAGTAATGTAGTGTTTCTCTCGAGGAATGTCTTCCCCTCATAACTAGTTGAGGGTACAAATCCCTCTCCCTCTCTCTAGCCTCCCAATCACATGCAACATTGTACATGTCATCCTATCCCTACTACTAATGTCGTCAATACTATCTTTAATTAACATAAATCATTAATGTATTAGGCACTTACATACACACACACACACACTTTTGTCTATCTAAGCACAAATTAATTTCTTTTGCAAATAAATGTAAATTTTTTTATCAATGCACCTTAAAAACTATAACGCATAGGTAATAGTTTGTAAAAATAACTACCACACCAGCCACGGTGCATCAAAATCACAAAATCATTGACTACCATGTGCCTATAATAAATAGATGCACCATAACGAGTGTTTTTGTACGCGTCTTCATAGGTCGTATCTTATTGGAATTTAAAAAAAATTGTGGTGCATCAATAATAGAACACACTGGTAATATTTTTTTAAATATACACAGCTTTATGGTCTGGTATATTCTTCAAGTGTTACAACACTTATGGTGAATTATGTTACGATACACACTATGAACAACTCATTAATATTTAAACAACACACCAAATTTAACAATAATACATTAAAATTATGGATGGTGCATTATTACTAAAGCACACCATTTGCATTGGTGCACACCTTGACACAACCAGTGTGTTTTTCCTAATGACACACATTGTTGGTATTTTTAATTTCTAAAAACATAGGTGCATTAGTACAACATTTTTGCACCGTCCATAGTGTGTATCGTACTTTTGTACAGAAAAGTACACCCTTGTAACCTAGGGTTTGGGGTTACCAACTTACTAAAAGACTTGCAGACAATCAGCTTTTACAAAAAATGAAATAAGAATAGGAAGAGGGTTTGGCTTACTCGGTTTATGATGGTTGATCCAAGCTTTGTCTTCTCCTACTTCAATCTTCTCCAAAGCTTCTAGCGATGCTTCTCTTCACCTGCAAGAGCCAATTATTCAAGCAATATCTCATACATATATATATCAAAGGTTAGATGAAATGCATACTAATAACATAATTGAAATCATTCATTAACCAATATACATCAGAAAATCACAATACAAAGATTGGAAGAAGAATTCTCTTTATTAACAAACAGTGAATAGGTGAGAATACAACCCAACTTCTGACATAAGGACTCCTCTGCAATCGAGGACACAGAGTTCTACTGCTCCAAGACTCTAAAGGTATGCCACCATCATAACTTTACTCTTCTAGAAATTATTGATTATCCCCATCCCAAGGCCTCTATTTATACATCAAAAAATAGAGAGGTTTTGAAGGTCAGGATGGTTGAGACAGTTGAGATAGTTATGGATTAAGGCCCAACTAATCTCATCTAATCACGATTTATATTTTTTAATGTCGAATTAAGGTACACACGAGTATTTATATAAGCAAGGTGTGGGTATTACATGCTTGTTGCTCAAAAGAAACTCATGTGTTCAATGTACACACGGGTTGTAATGCAAATACTCGCATGTGACATGCGAGTTGGAATTCAAAAAGGAGTGTATGCAACCCTAAACTCAAAATAAAAATATATCAGGCTGGTCTAGATATCATGCATTAATGGTCATGCACATCTATAGTGTTTAGGAAACTTCAATACAAATTGTCTTTTTGTGTCCTGACATAGTAGATGTCAGTACTCAGATGGATAAGTGCCATTTAGGTTGACAACAGATGCCCCCTAATGTGTGAGGTCAGAGGGAAGCGATGGCCAAAATACATTACAATCTTTATCTTGGAGAACTCAAATGTCCAAGGCAGCAGGGGAAGTACCTGAAACAAATACATATCAATTTCATATACAAAATCATATATGAGGATGCCATGTTCAATATACTGGAACACTAGCTCCTTTACAATATTTGATAACATCACATGATACGAGTACAAGGCCACGTATATTACAAAGATGGATTGAAGACACAATATACAATGATGAGTCTTAAAAATCTGGAGGCTGTGTAACTGAACATAACACATTCTTGCTCAACTTAGGTTATAAAGGTGAACCTAAGGTCTTCATCAAGATCCAAGGGAACCAGTACAATCCTTACCATGTGAATAGATGTGTTGAAGTCGAACATGGAAAGGACAGAATAGATATTCAATCAATAAGTGAAACTGACAACTGAAGAAAAGGAGTTCACCAATAATGGTAGTGAATCATAAGGTACCATCATCAAAAATCTAGGTCTTCGTCTTCAGGAAGTGCTGATGAGAAACCTTATTGTGGTGAGGAAGGCAATAGATACTCCAACAGATCACAAAAGTGACTAGGAACTAGATATGGGAAGGTATACACAAGTAATACTCAGATAGGATAATGATGGAATCAAGATAATAGTAAGAGGAAGGGATAAATACTTGAATAGTGAGCATGAAACAGAGATGACCCAAGGCAGCTTTTAACTTACAGATAGAACAACTAGACTTATCTGACATGTAGGAGACATGTTCAGATTCCCCATGTATAAAGGACAATTGGAGGAGTAAAGACTCGAAGCGATAGCTGAGCTGAAAGAGTAAACTGAAACATGAGTATTGGAAAGTTCAGAGAGTGTTATGCTCAAGGATGACATGCTTCCACTGTTTATAATCCAAAGAGAGTACTTCTTCCTTATATTTCCTGTTAAATTTTAACGAGTCCAAGAAAGTCAACTCAGGTCTCTCTTCATTTTTGACAAGCTTGAAGAGGGGAGAGAATAATGCTTGATAAAGTCACCGATTCATGGATTTTACGGGCCTGAACTAGTACATGCTCGTTGTTTATTTTTATTTGGAGAGTCTAAAAATTTCGAAGAAGACTCTAGGGGGTTTCGTTTTTGTCCAATTTAGTCTCCTGAGGACGAAAAAGTATAAAACGTACCACAGAAGAAATCTCTTAGCTTCCAAAGAAGCAAGGTGCAACCTTTTCGTACTTAGTCAAAGAGGTCCAAAAAAGGTTAAATCACCACCTACCCAACTCCCCTTCAAAATCATCTTCTAGCCTGAGTTTTATGAGTGTGAAAGAAGGCAATATCACTCGGAAAGATCCATTTGGTTACAATAAATGGGGCTTACAATAGTAAACTCGATGATTTGTTCTTTAGTGTTTAACGAGCATGATAAAGGCATAAAGTACACTCTGAATCTTTTTCATGTTTAGGTCCAGAGCACGAAAAAGAGAAAACTAAGCTCATACCAAGTGCTCCTTTTCCCTAAATTTAGTCCCTCCGGTCCGAAAATGTGATAAACCTATACCTGGGAATACTCTTCTCAATTCCGTAGAAAGGAGATTGTTCCTGTTTCATATTATTCCACATTGTCTGAAAAAGAGATAACCTACCACCAATGTGGAGTCCCATTCACATATTATTAACGAGCCTGAACGGACAAGTTTACTCAGTAGTCAAGTCTATTTTGAGGAGTTATACCTTGGTCTAAAGAAACTCCATACGGGCGAGGAGCCTTATAAAGGGTATAGCTTGTAAAAAGAGACCAAAATGAGGCTCAATTTGGTGTGAAAAATAGCTACAAAGGCTCCCCTAAACCTATGACAAATGCGGCATTAGTACCAAAATACAACAAATTGTTCTAAACTAGGGTACTCATGGAAGGAAGGCCCTATCCATGGAAGAAAAATGATGTAGGAGAGGAAAAAATGGTTAGACACCATAGTCCATGGTTAAAGAAGTGATCCTAGAATCAAAAGTGGATTAGGTATAGATGCAAAAATGCACATGGAGGACCAAAAACATATCCTCTATGAGCAGACAACAACTTTAAACAACCTTGAACTTGTTGCATTAGGAAAAAGAAGATGGTATTAGTTCAAATATAAAAGTAATTTTCAAACTATAGGCTAAAACCCAAAAACTGAAAATTTTCTTATATATAGTTCAAAAATAGAAATCAAACAAACCATTTTAAGTTTTTACCCAATTTGACAACATTTTACCTCTTTCTTGGATTTCTCATTGTGGACAAACCAGTGGACTATTTTGAATTCCGCAAGTGCTTGGTAAGCTAGCTCTCCTTTCTCTTCCATTTTAACCGTTTCAATTTTCAATTTTATGCAAAAATTTGATGTTTAAGCCTGCCCTAAGGAGGCCGCGTAGTACACGCAGGTAGGAGACTTATACAGTCGCTTACATGTGTTATACACACGACCTTCCCAAAGGCAACCCGTGTGTCACATGAAAACTATCTAAGAGACAGTCGCGTGTACTGCACAGCATAGAAAAAGTAAAAAATGGCCAAAATTCAAAGAATTTTGATGAATTCTAATGTTAAATATTGGCCAAATGGGCAAGTTCAACCATGGTGTTGGAGTGGAGGGAGAGAGAACACGAGAATATGGACTGAGATGCACTCCGTAGTGCCCCCACTGTGAATTTATTACGGCAAAGTGCGCTACTAAAATTCTTCTGCACTTCGCCCATGCAGGCCAATGTCTGCTTGCTTGAAATTTTTATTGGCTATTAGGACCATGACCTTGGGGATTTTGACCTTCAAGGTGAGATCTTGGAGGTAGGCGTGGAAGATATATATTTCATCATGGGGTTGTCTTGGAGAGGTACTATGGTGAACCTCGAACGTACTGGTAGGGTTGGTGACCCCATGAGTGTCCAAGATTATGTGGACACCTACTGCGTACCAGGGAGTCAGAAAAAGGGATCATGCATCCCTATTGTGCATATTACTAACCTCCCGCTACAAGTGTTGGTAAGTACTATAGTGATGGTTGCTGGATCTTTATCGCTTCATCTTTCCACTCATAACCAAATGAGGATTGTTGTAGCGTGTTTACAGGGGACCGTGTTTGATTGGTGCTTGGGAATAATCCCGATCATGCAAAAACAACTCTCTAACTATAAGAGAGGCCATCGCAAGAATTTTGGTTATTCAAGTGTACTAGTGGCCTTTTTTAAGAGAGTGCCTGCAATCATCCCTGCGGTGCCACTTCCAGTATTCTCTCCTCGTCAGCCTAGACTAACCAGGTGGGGAGATATTTACCTTTGCCAAGGCAAAGGTGGATCAGTTTAGAGTGTGTATAATGAAGATTTCTACTTGTGGTGGGGGCGGCAGTTGCCATCACTAGAGCAGTTTCCATATGTTGGTTTACACTTTCAAGGTGACAATGATCTCGTCCTCCCTCCGGGAGGAGTATGGGGAGCACTATTTATTTTACTTTTTAAGTTTTTAAAAATTTTTATGATTTTTTATCATAAAGATATATACATATGTATAAGATTTTTTAATCCATTTTAATGTTTTAAAATGCAGATGTTGGGACTTTCCGCCTTGATGGGAATCCCAGGATGTATGTGCGACCAGTGGCAGGAGAAGACCAAGGTTTGATGAGGGTACACTAGGGGAAGCTGGCTAGGCATACCCAAAGAGTCCCAACCATATGGCTTGAACATATCCCTACCATCATACAGGAATTTGTTGTAGGAATTCCACCTACCTAGATACACCTTATGCGGAGGGTAGCCAGGGTTGTACTAGTCTATATAGAAGCCGAGGAGGTTGTTGCAGCTAAAGAAGCTAAAGATGCTGGTGATGTGGATGATGTTGGTGATCAAAGTGATCAAGGTGGTCAGGGTTAGATCTAGGGGCATTTTATGGATTGCAATCCAAATTTTGTATATTTTTGTATATTTACACGGTTATGACTGGATTTGAGGATCAAAACTCGACCTATAATATGGACATATTTTTACATACATACATATATATATCGTCGGTTTATTTACATGTGTTCAAAATGTATCTGTTATGTATTTTTATAAAATGTGTGTTAAGTGTCAATCTAAGATATAGTTCACATATGCATCAGTTAATGAATTTTGATTTCGTGGAATATGATTGAATGAAATATAATCAAAATTTCTTTCCAGTAATCTGACCTACAGAAACTAATGTAGTAAGATAGGGTTTCGTACCTGATAAGCTAGATTGAGCTGGGAAACCACCAGTTGTGAGTCAAGTCTGAATTCCAACTGAGTGATGCGACGTGACAAGGAATCCCATAAGAGCTCAATAAAAAACCTATATTTGGCCACATTATTGGTAGCAGGACCTAGGCAAGTGCCTCCAGAGGTGACTAGCTATCCTGAGGGTGAGTAAATGATCCATGCAGTTGAATCCAGGTTGCAAGTGTGATGACGAACAATATCTACAAAACCTACGAACCACTCGGAAGACATCTGTAACAATCACCAGATGATATAAGAACACTAACTAAATTAATAAGTATCATACATAAAATTACATACAAGAAAAATACAAGAAAAATCACTAAGCCTAGGCATAGTACTTCTTCAGGTAGAGCCCACTTCTAGGCTCAGGAAGCTTGTTTCCATCAAAGTCAGTTAACTCATATGCCCCCTTTTTAAATATTTTTGACACAATATATGGTCCTAACCACATGGAATTGAAATTTCCTTCCCCCAAGGGTTATTTTTCCTCATCCCATAGCAAGACAAGCTCCCCTTCAGAGAAAATTCTAGGCTTGACCAATTTATCATACTGGTTTTTAACCCTATTTTTATGAACCTTGTTTATCGTTAACGCATCTCTACATTGCTCGTCTAGATGTTCCAAATGTAGCAAATGTTCTTCTAGTTCAGTTGTGTCTGGAAGTACATGGATGGCAATTTTAAGTGGTGGGATTTCACATTCAACCAAATTTACTGCTTCCACCCTGTGAATGAGTTGGAAAGGTGAAAACCCTGTGGAAGTTTTAACATTGGTCTGGTATTCCCAAAGTGCAGGGTATAAAATAATGTGCCAATTTTACCGGGTTGTGTTAAGCGGATTAATCAACTCGCTTCGCTCATCCTCATGACTTGCAGGGAAGACGTTCAGGCAGAAGGGTAGGTTCGTGAATAAGTTCGCTTCGCTCAACCTCATGACTTGAAGGTGGGTCGGTGAATAAGTTCGCTTCGCTCAACCTCATGACTTGAAGGGAAGACATTTTCTCCTATTCTTGACTCAACATAAGGCACAATCAGGAAGAAGGGATCATTATTGGGGGACACCCCCAACCCCCCCCGAAGGGCTCATTGTTGGGGGCCACCCCCAAACCCCCGTAGAAGGGCTCATTCAAATGCAAATGGTTGGGTTTATAAAATCAGGTCAATTCAGAGACAAACAAACAAACTAGCAAATGGTCTTTAAGGTCTTATTGACTACCTCGACTTGACCATTCACTTGCGGGTAGAAAGAAGACGGGTGGTATTGTTTAAACCTTAGCATAGTAGCTAATTCGGTCATCATACTATTCTGGAAATGGCTGCCATGTTTAGTGACAATCTCCTTTGCAATTATGAAGTGAGTGATAATCTGGTTGAAAACAAAAAAAACTGCAGTTTCACCGTCAACCTTGAAGGCATGCATTGCCTCTACCCACTTGGTGAAGTAATCAACAGCGACAATGATATATTTGTGCCCCCCAGCTAAAACTTGGTTGCATGTCACGTAATCCACCCCTCAGTTAGTGAAGGGGCCCACCGTGATGATGGGAAACAAAGGAGGAGGATGTGACCACATCTTCCTAGTGTAAAGTTGACATGGATGACAACGCTTCACAGCCTCCACACAATATTTAAATATTGTGGGCCAAAAATAACCAACACGCAAAATATTCTAGGTCGTTGCTAACCTAGATAAATGACCCCCGCATGCTCCACTATGGAAATCATTTAGGACATGCTCGACTTCCTCGCGGGTGAGGCACTAACGCAAAATAGAATCTACCCCTCTACGATACAAAGTATTCCTGGCGATAAGGTAGTTTTTCACATGTATGCGCAATTTGTGCCGCTCTTCCCTCGAGAAGGCTGCAGTACACTTCAAATTCTGGAGATAGAAAAGTATATTTCCATACCAAGGATCAAAGGTTGAAATCAGGAAAATGTACTCATCTAGGAATGAGTCTTCTTCAACAGCTACATTCTCTTCCCTTGGAAATTCTGCAATAAGTTCTACAAAAACTAAGGAATTTGTAGATTTGGAGGATTGAAAATACAAGTCAAACTCCTAAAGAATGACTATCCATTTATTGAATTTTCCTCCAATTATCCGTTAGTACAAAACATACTGAAAGGGATTAACATATGCCACTACTGTAGTGGTCCTTAGAAGAATGTAGTGACGTAACCTCTGCACAGGATAAACAGCTGCTAAATCCAACTTCTCAACGTCGAAGTATCGAATTTCAGGACCAACCAACGCATGACTAAGGTAATAGACAACATGCTCTTAAAGCTTGTCATCTTACTAGACAAATACTACCCCAATGGTCGATTTTGACGCTGCCAGATAGAATATAAAATCTCGAGAGTAATCTGGCAGACGTACCAAAGGAGTTGACAGCAAAGCTTTCTTTAATGCCTCAAAAGCAAGTTATGCGGTTTCATCACATACAAATGGAGTGTCCTTCTTCAACAGGCACATGAAACATTTAGTGATCTTGGCATAATTCATGATAAAACGTCGAAGGAAGTTAGACTTTCCTTGCAGGATTTGAAGTTTCCTGATAGTATGAGGAGGAAGCAGATTTACAATGGCCTCTACTTTCAAAGGATCCACATTGAATACCTTTGTTTGAAACTATGAACCTGAGTAGCTGTCTTGACTCAGTGTAGAAAACACACTTGTGGGGATTCAAGCGTATTTTGTAATGTCTACATCATTCAAAAATCAAGCGGAGATGATCTGGATGATCAATCCTCTTACGAGAATGAGCAGGAAAATCATCTAGGTATGACTCGACAATGTACTTAATATCATGGAATGAAACATTCATTTCCCTCTGAGAGGTAGCCCTTGCATTTTTCAATCTGAAGGGCATTTTTCTGTACACAAAGGTACCCCAAGGACAAATAAAAGTTGTTTTATGCTAGTCTTCCAGCTTAATTTGAATTTGATTGTACCCGAAAAAACCATCCATAAATGAAAACACTTCACTCCCTGCAAAAGCATCAACGATTTGATCTATAAAAGGTGTGGGGTGATTGTCCTTGGGACATGCCTTGTTCAAGTCACAAAAGTCTGTACATACGCGTATCATCCTTTGTTTCTTATCAACAGGAACAGGATTGGATACCCATTCCATCAAAGCAATCGGGTAGATGAAACCAGCTTTCAGCAATTTTTCCACTTCAGCCTTAATAGCTGCCACTGTATGCAGGTTAGAAGGTCTAAGATTTTTTCTAACTAGTTTAGCATCGGGATAGGTTTGGATTTCATGTTCGACAATCAATGGATCAATGCCTGGAATCTCCTCATATGACCAAGAAAAAACATCGCGAAACTCCTTAAATAAGGAAGTATAGATAGCAATCTCCTCCAGAAAGCAGTTTGCACCAATATATACATTTTCAATGGCGTTGGGATTCATAGAGAAGTTAATAGGAATGGTGACAGAAATGTTTACCATATTCCCCTCGGTGAAGATTCCCTCCCTTGGCAAGGGATTAATTGGTAAATCAACATCATCTGCTAGTCTCATATGAAACTCCTGGTTTTCAATTCTACTTAACTCTGGAAGGAAGTAGGATCTATGGTGAATATCTTCGCAGATCTTATCTTTTCCACTCATGGCTTCCAAAATGGCTTCATCCAAAGGAAAAACCATGTCTAAGCAGTCGTCATAATATAAATAGTTCTCTTCCCAAGAAGACAGATAAGATTCTTCTGACTCCTCAGAGACTATAGAAGGAGTCAGAATCGGATCAGCAATAGTGTTAACAATAGCTTGCTAAGCTAATTCTACTACTGATAAGGGCACCTGAGTTTCATAACGAGTAGAAAGGACCCAAGGATCAGTTATATTGACAACCATTGCGATAGATTTACCTGCACTCGTGGAACCTAGATAATTTATCAGGGCTAGGATATCAAATATGCCCATTAATGATGAATACATTCTAGCCCCCAATCTCTCTATAGCAGGTTTGAACTAATAGTCTAATGGTACCATGGACTCATTCATTTCCAAACGACCCCTTCGATCGAAATTGATGTGCTCAACAGTAACCAACTTTCCTTCATGTGGAAACACCACTACTCGAAGAACAGCCGAAGCAATCGCGCACATAGCATAAGTCCAGTTTCTCCCCAAAAGAAAGTTATAGTCCAATGGAGCATCAATCACCTCCACTTCAATAGACACTACTTTCCCTTCCAACTTAATCTCAAAAGCTCGTAGGATACCATGCAGGAGGAAAGACCTCCCATCGAAAGTAGTAAGCAAGACGTTTGACGGAATTAGCTCCGGGGAACCTAAAGCCTTCCAGCAAGAAAGAGACATGACACATGTGGAAGCACCCTCATCAACAACTGGGTGTCCAATGGTTTTTCCACCATGGATGACATCTACTGATAAGGTCACATGATACGGTAGGTGCATCTTAACCTATGATAAATTGAACTTTTCCATCAGAATCAAAGAATCCATGCTGCCTAAAGCTGCTAAAAGAGCATCCCGTTGAGCAGGACAACTCTGAAGCACTTCCAATGCGGACCTCACACAAGGATTTTGGTCCAACTCTTCCCCTATAGAGTAGTGGGAAGCAACCCTAGATTTTAGGTTGTGAAATGCCTTTTTAAATATACCCTTCAGTACTTTTGGCATTGGATCAGCAGGCTTTTCGATTATCAGAGGGTTAGAGGTTTCCCCAACATATTTACCCATCTCAGGAGCCTCTGTCTCATAATTTTTATTTCTTGTTTGGAGCAAGGTACTGGATCATACCATGTTGAAATAATTTTGGTTAGGAGGGGCACCCGAAGTGCCCCCAGCTACATTACAAACAGAAATTGAATTTTGTCCTTGGGGAAAAGGATCATTCAGAATAGTCGGTTGTTGAGTTTTGAGCAGCTTCTGAGCTTTTTCCATGAGAGGGCATTGATGAGTCAAATGATCTCCCTGGCACAACTTATAGGAAAATTTCACTTTCTTCTTTTCTTTTTTCCCCCATTGACATTATTTGTGAGTTTAGGCTTGTTTTGGTTTCCCTCACCTTTCTTCCCCTTCTTCTTCTTCCCACCGGGATGATGATTTCCCTTTTGAGAGGATTTTGCAAAAACATTTGCATTTTGGGGTGATGGGGCATCCTTAGCCTCCTCCGCTGTAGACTACTTGATGGACAACTCATGGAGTTACTTGGATGAAGATTCCACAGTGGGAGAACTCACTGAACCGACCACACCATCATCATGGGGTCCAGGCTTTGGTTTCTCAACACTGTGGGAAGACCACAGTGCTTCAGGTATAATTTCATATAATATTCCAAACTAGGAATATATCAATCCAACTGCTGGGCCCTGAGGATGGCCTCTTCTTTAGTAGTCACCCCCGAAGTGGATACATCCTTAGATATATAAGGCAACAAAGACTTACGGTACCACTCTAACAGAAACTCAGGGGGTGGTAGCTTTTATAAGCCTCTTCCTTCTTCACCACTCTTGGATATGATCTGAAATGTGAGTGGCTTTATCTTGCCTAAAGGTAGACAAAAGGTCTGTTTTAGCATCATACCGAACAGGAAGTTGGAAGTGATTCAAGAATACCTCTGCTAAGTCCCAAAAACTATCAAATGAAGTAGAGGGAAATTTTATATACTACTTTGCTGCAACACCAGTCAAATTTCTTTGGAATAGTCTCAATCGAATGGTGTCATCATTTAGTGAGTTGGAAGAGCACCATAAATGGAACGTGGTGACATGAGCCCCTGGATCTTCCCCAATTTTTCCCTTGAACTTGGGAATGTTCGAAGGTAACTTGGTTAGAATAGGTGGCCACATCGCATTATCTTTCACTAGGTTATTTATGAACTTGTTCAAGTCTGTCAAGTTCAAATTTTCCAGAAACGAAAGTTTAGGCCTAACTAGAGCCTGAAAAGTACATGTTTGGGAAGTAGAAGGACTTTCCCCCTAGTTCCCAAATGTGAAGGTAGGGTTTCCCCTAGCTGCTAGTTGTGAAGTAGTTAGACTAATTTGAAATGGATTCCACCCATAAGCCAGTGGATTATTTCTGTGTGGTGTAGTATAAGTAGTTTGAGCCCCTATAGATGAAACTGGATTCTGAAAGACTGGAGCAAGTATCCCTCTTCTAAAAAGCGAGAAAGGAGATCTCGTAAATGGAGTTGAAACTGAAGTTTGTAAACCTTGACCATAGGTGTTTGTATTTCCAAACTACATCCCCACATATACAGGTGTAGGGCCTACATAAGGAGCAGATGGGGGGATGTGCCTCCCATTCCATGGAAATCCTTGAACAAATGAAAAGGATCCAACAAGACCACTCTAAGAAGTATGGATAAAATAGGGTGAAGCAAAATGCACACTGGGAATCCTAGTGACAACCCCACCAGAAGGGCCTACTACATTGGAGGAAGTCAGTGGTTGAACCACCTGACTACTATGTGATAAAGGTGTAGCAGGTGCACTTGGTCTAGGAGCACCTACAGGGGGAGGTGGCACTCCTCCAGCCGATATGGTTGAGGTAGGGGTAGACATACCCTCCACAGAGCTTGCCATAATGCTGCTCACAGGAACACCAATCACAGGTGAAGTAAATGGAAGAACCTGGCAATCATAGGATCATTTAAGTCAGTAAGAGGGGGGTTAAAGTTTCTTGCAAACTCATCATCTTGCAAGTCCTCAATCTATACTGTGGTTGTATCCACCTGGTTTGTCCTAAGTTTTGGTTCACCTGAAACTTCGCTTACTCCTATTAGTTCGAAAGAACCGTCTGTATCTAATCTTCACTTTTGAGGGGGTGGTGGAGGATCTATTGTAGTAGCTAGAGGAAGGTTTTGCAACCTTCTTGACCTTCTAATAGGTTTGTCCTCCATGGTTAAAAACTTGACTCTTAAAACACCCTAAGGCATACTAAATACAAACAAACCACTTAGCACTCACTACAAAATTTCCTATAGCCAAAGCTGACACATAGGGTATAAGATATACTTTCCAAAAGAAATATGAGAGACAGTTACTTGGTGTACTTGTATATGTTCTTAGGAACAAGCAGAGGAATCACCCAACTGCCCTCCCACACCTTCTACTGGGGTTACCTTCCAAGCCCGTCCAAGGTAGACTAGAAATAGCCTTTTGGTATACCTGTGTATGAACCCTAGATGTAAAAGAGACTAAAGGCTACTAGAACTATACTAACAGTCTGGGGGGGCAGTCACAAGCCTGATTCATATGCATAGGCAGGGTAGAAAAGCCTGAAACCCTGTCAACATTGGCACCGCATGGGGCCCAAGAGGTGGTATTGACAGAAGTCCCTAGATGCGCAAAAATCTTGGTATATGCTTTAACAAGGAATCAGAGGGTTATCTCCTCAGGCCAAGTCTCCATGCGACCTCGTTCTTAACTCCCATTTGAGAGGAGTTTCCCAAATACAATCAACATAGAATAGGATTTACCTAGTGATTTTCCAACTACGATTGCAATTTAGTACTTTTGGAGAGTTAAAACTTCCTATTCCACAAGTCTAGCCTAAGTAAGTAGATGTAAGAGCCTAAAAAGAAAAACTTACTAATAATTTTTAAATTATATCGTTCTTTTTAATAGGTTGTTTTTAGTCAAAGGTAGATGGCATGAAACTTATGTGATGTTATAGACTCGATAAGAAAAAGAAAAATGATGCATAAAAGTAAATTCAAAGTAAATTGCAACTACTAAGCCAACTTTTCTTTTTCTTTTTATAAATGCACGTTAATGAACTTAAAGCTAAGTATGGGAAACTACGAGTCTTTTTAAGAATTTTTTGAAATTTTCTTTGAAAAATAACGAAAAGCAATACTACATGCAACCTAATACAAAATATTTTTGTTTTTTCTTTTCAAATAACTTCAAAAAACTATAATGCAAATAAATGCAACTTCAGCAAATTGACTATTCTAAGCACAAAGTAGTGAAATGAGTCAAAAGGATCCCAAAGTGACCTACTTCAACCAAGAGGAAGAATACTGAAACAAACCCTGACTTGGAGGAACTAACAAACTTGAAAGTTTACTAGATCCAAAAAGAAAAAGTAACAAATTGAAACTACAAGAAGTAGCACAGAGTATAAAGCATTCAAGGACCTGATCACTGACCTAGAAAACATGCACTCGGACTTATAAACCAAGCAGGAGGACCACCTACACCCACTAATGCAATGAAATCAAACACCAAAAGCTCAAGAACTTGATGAAATCAAGCGAAAGATGTGACAAACAGACCTCATACTCACATAGTCAAGTCATAAACATAAACCTTACAAGAAATCAAAAATCCAAAAAGTAGGGACAAGCAAACCCTACAAAGCCAAAAGAATGCTATAGGAAACACGTGACTATCTATGCAGACAACTTGTGTACGACACGCGATTGTCCAAGAGGAAACCCGCATGTACACAGTGAAACATGCGGCTATCTAGTATTACAACTCGCATGTGCTGTTAAAAATTTTCAAAAGAAAAACATTAAAAACAAGGCTCTGAACAAGAAAAAATATGACTCAAAGATCACTAACAAACTGAACACATCCAGAATAAAAAAGAAGCAAAGGCTGGTAAGGGGACCTAAATAATGAACCCATAGCAAGATGGAATCCCTAGCGAAGTCACCAGTTCTGTTGTATAGGACAATACACCCTTGTAACCTAGTGTAACACCCTGGTTTTGACCCCATTTGAATTAAAAATGTATATGATGTTTATATTGTATTTAATCGTGGTGTGGAGCTAAAGGCAAAAGCCCCACCATTGATTTATCGTTTTAGGTTCAGCGATTAAAATCGATGCCAATGGTATTTTGTGCTAGCTGACACATATAATTTTTGGACATCATGTAAATATGTAATTTAATTAAAAAACCCACAACCAGCTATGTCAATGCAACAAATAATGAGATGGGGGCATGATTTCCTCAGGATAAGGGGGGGTGGAATATTCACATCTTGAGCCATTGGGGAAAAGACAAGTGTCAATAGGAGAACCCATCAAATTCCAACCTCCTTTTCTTGTCTTATTCATGAACCAATTAAATTCTCCAAAACGTTAGTTGGGAAGTTATTTCCTTGGGGCTTGGGGAGTATGGGAAACCATCAATTCTGGCAGGGCTGTCAGCCTTGACCACATGCTTTCCCAAGGGAAAGGTTTTTTCCCATTTTCCCTCATGTGGAAGAGAGCAACCATATACCACTCACGCACAAGAGATTTTATTCATGCACTCACACGCAGGTAGGCATTTTTCTTCATGTACTCACGTGGATGAGCTTCCTCACATTTTTGGTTTGCTATGTGTTTTCCCTCATGTGGCTAGCTGTTTTCTTCAATTTCCCTAGGATAGGAATTCATTTTTGTAATGATCAATGGGTGGGTTTCCTTCCCCATGATTTGGCTGCATTTCCCCATTGTTTTCCAACCTGGAAATCATTTCTAGTAATGCCCAGCAAGTGGAAGGAGAGACCCACGATTTCTTGGGTGTTGTTGAGTCCGTTTTGGCCATGTTAGGGACAAAACGTCCTTGGGAATCAAATTGTTGTTAGGTGTCTGTTTTCACCCATCTTGGCAATTCGTTTTGTTTCCAAAACCGTTTCCCTCAACCCATAATTGTGTATCTTGCTGTGTATGCATCTGTGCTTTGATCTGAACTGAATTGGGAGTGGAAATGGGGTCTAACCAGCTTGATAAACCTAGTGTGTGAAGGAACCTCACAGACAGATCTAGGGGGCTGGTTTTCTTCTTTGCACACCCTGAATAGTGTTGGAAGGGAAGGCATAACCCGAGGGACTGTGTAGCAGAGAAGGGGGTTGTTAAGAACCTGTGTCAATCCCCCTCTTTATTTTGCTAGTGTATTTTTTCGAACGCATATGCTTTGTAAGTCGTCCCATTAGTATGTTGTACTATCCCACATTCATGGGGAGTAAGTAATAGTTGTTAAGTCATCCAGTTAATATGTTGCATTATCCCACATTCATGGGGAGTAATAGTTGTTTAGAATAGAATTAGTATATAAGTATGTGTTGAGGTTAATGAAAGCATCGAAGAGTTATTTTGTATTGAGCTTTCTCAAAGGAGTTTACCCCCTCGAAGTGGCCTACGATTAATAAAATCTCTTCTGTGATCCATAATTTCTGTATATCGTGCATTCTCATTGTTTATTGCAGGAGGTTCTCCATAGGGGTGCTTCCTTGTGTTGGGTGTTTAGATGTTCTAGAAGCCAGACTAGGTCTAGTGTAGGTGTCCATAGCTTTGTGGTTGAGCTCACTAGCTTAGTAGTTAGCCTTTCCAGCTCCTTTGCAACCTGATAAACCCAACTGTGTTGGTTTGGCTGAAATTTGTGGTATCCTTGGCTATGTGTGAGCCTGCTAGTGTTCCTTATTCCTTGTGGGAATCATACCCAGCTTGAGGGTGGCAGTGCTGCTGAGAGATTGATGAGCACACTGGCTTATGGTTGGGTGGAACGGTGCAGCAAAGTAGCTAGTTGCGGGACGAGCTTCGCTTCCAAGATAAGTATTCTTGTGTTTAAATCTCTGCATTTACGTTTGCTAATGAATGAAGATGAACATGTGAATGAATGGAATGTATTTGTTTCCACTGTATGTTTTCAATATTTATATATCTACATATTTTTTATTTCCAATGCATTTATATATTACATTCATGGGGCTAGTTTGCCCAAATTAGATAGCAGTATAGTCGCGTCCTCTCTCTAGTAGAGGGGTGGGGACGTGACACCTAGGGTCTAGGGTTAACAACTTACTAATAGACTTGCAGACAATAAACTTTTACAGAAAATGAAATAGGAATAGGAAGAGATTTTGGCTTACCTAGTTTATGACAGTTGATCCAAGCTTTGTCTTCTCCTGCTTCAATCTTCTCCAAAGCTTCTAGGGTTGCTTCTCTTCACCTGCAAAGAGCCAATTGCTCAAGCAGTATCTCATACATATATATATCATAGGTTAGATGAAATGCATATTAATAACATAATTGAAATCATTCATTAACCAATATACATGAGAAAAGTACAATACAAAGATTAGAAGAAGAATTCTCTTTATTAACAAACAATGAATAGGTGAGAATACAACCTAGCTTCTGACACAAGGACTCCTCTGCAACCGAGGACACTGAGTTCTACTGCTCCAAGAATCTGAAGGTATACCACCAACATAGCTTTTCTCTTATAGAATTGATTGATTAGCCCCATCCCAAGGCCTCTATTTATACATGGGAAAATAGAGAGGTTTCGAAGGTTAGGATGGTTGAGACAGTTGGGATAGTTATGGATTAAGGCCCAACTAATCTCATTTAATCACGATTTATATTTTTTATTGTCAAATTAAGGTACACGCGAGTATTTATATAATCAAGACGCGTATGACATGTTTGTTTCTCAAAGGAAACTCGCGTGTTCAATCTACACGCAGGTTGTAATGCAGATACTCGCGTGTGACACGCGAGTTGCAATTCAAAAAGGAGTGTGTGCAACCCTAAACTTAGAATAAAAATATATCAGGCTGGTCTGGCCATCATGCATCAATGGTCATGCACATCTATAGTGTTTAGGAAACTTCAATCCAAATTGTTCTTTTGTGTCTCAACATAGTAGATGTTAGTACTCGGATGGAGAAGTCTCATTTAGGTTGATAACACGTACCCTAAGGAATCGTATGTGGTGTGGACAGTCCATTACACCACATCAACAATGTTTGAATATTTTAAATGATATTATAAATGCATTCCCAAATCACCATATTGATATCAGTGCAATTATTTTGAGTATTGTAAGAACCACTTCCATTGTGCTCTTTATATTTACTAAAAGCACCATAATAGTTATCAGTGCACACTGAACAAAATGACTGTACCTTGCAATTTAAAAAAAAAATCGAAAGAAAAAGTAAATTAAAGGTGAATTTTAAGTTAATCCATTAAAAATGAAAATGAGGATCTAATAATGAGCTTATCTGGTCTCTTGAGTGTTGAGGAGGCATGGAGGCCATGTACTCAACAAATGAAAATTTTTAACATTTTCCAAAATTCAGAAAAATAAGTGTAATCAATCCACATGAAAAATGTGATAGTGGAACAACAAAACAACAACGTGATCAAACCAGGAGGATACACACTGATGCTTATTTGGTCTAGAACACTATGTAGCTTGTCAAAAATAAATTTCAATCCATATTTTTTTTACATCTGTTTTACCCTACCTCGATGTGCTTCTCAGATGAGTGCGCTAATGCATGTAATTTTCTACGACACGTTGTCTATTTAGTAAAACTATGATAACAAGGTTGCATATACATTAATATGTTGACTACATATGCACCGATGTTATGACTATAACAAAATGCACTAGACTCTTTTTTTAACTAATTTACATTATTATAAATTTAATCATCGGTTGGTGCTTATTTTTTGTTTATGCATATTGGGGTAGTTATATGCCAAAGGAACACCAAGAAGGTGTTACAACTAAAAAAAAATTTATTTTCATGTGTCACAACCCAATATGGACAAGTGTTTCTCCATATACTTGTATGCACCAGGGAATTTCATGGACTAAAATGCACCGGATCCTATTTTAAAAAGAAAAATATTAGATGCTTTGTATAGATATACACCTTGGGGTATCTTCGAAATTATAATGCAGTAACTTCCTTTTTAATACTTTTAAAATAAAATTTGACCTTTTATAAATAAGTATTTTATCACGCAACGGTGCATTATGTTATCCAATGCCCATGAGCGCTAGTGAGCATGATTCACATTGCGGTGATTATATGCTTATGGAGCATCGGTTAGTTTTTATGCAAAATAAAAATAAGTATATTCTTCAACAATGAAAAAAGATTTTTGAAATTAATGCATCCAATCATTTAGAGCACCGGTGCATATTTTTCTAAAACACACTGGTGTAGTTTAGTAATTTTAAAGACATCAATAAAAAAATCCCCTCTAAAACCTTTGATCACTCATCTTCACTAGCAACCTCCTCTATAAACAAATAAAGGAGATTTTTTTGGGATAGGTTTCACAAAAACCTCCACTAGAAGGTGTTTTCCTAGTAGTGTCTTTAATGTATATATAGGAGATATATAGGAATAGAAGGAAATCATTTTATTCCTACATTAGTATTACTAATGGAATAATACTTAGTTAGTGGTAGGGATCAAGGGCTTGACATGGATATCGGATTGGATTATCCTTCGGTTTTTTATTTCAATCAAGTCATCTAATCATTTTCTCTTCAACTATTTCTTGAGATATTTTAATTGCATGTAAATTGTAGAGTTGGAAGAGTAAATAACAAAGTACTTTGACAATTTTTTTGAATTGAATCCCTATAGTTTAAAATTTATATCCTATTCAACTTAGGGTTTTTGTTTAATCCTAAAATTAGGATTAAACATGTGGTTTCAATAAGGCAATCATATATATATTATGAGGTCCATTTTTAGTTTCACCTATGGGGTTGGAAAGAATAAAGACTGGGTAGTTTCAATTTTAGATGGTAAAAGTATATTGGAGATGAGGATAGTGTGATGGTTTGTACAAGTTTTCTCCCCTAAAGGGCCCCAAAATCAACAAGTTTTTGGGGAGTGACTATAAGTTTTACTTGACAAATTCAAATTCAATGAGATCCATGGTATTGTGGAGAATACATATCTAGATGTTACAATATGATATTTTATATTCATTGCTGCTAAAAAAATGGAGTTTAATTACGTGTAGGTATTAAAATTGAGTTCACAGGTATCTATGGACCAAGAAAAAACTTATAGAAGATTCCACATACAATTTACCTAGAATATGATATGAAACAGTGCAAAAAATGATTTGCAACTGTATATGCTTTAATTAATCAAAAAGTAAATGGATATAATCTGAATAATTGTTACAATGCAATACACTGGCATTAATAGCCAGACAATCCGACTACATTAGAGGTAAATCAGATTGATTAACTTAATCTGACTACATGACTAACTGGAAGTGTCTAAATCATTATCGAAGCTTAACTAGCTATCTGTAGTTATCTAATTCAGTCTCACAATCAGTTATAATTAGTTAAACTAGTCTAACTGATGTGGTAGGTGAGAAAAGACACCTTCCCACCTTCATCCATGAAAATACTGGCGCTAATTGAACTAGAGGACATATAACTTAAGGTAACTGACTCATAACTAGGCTTGACTAGTCACCAACTTCCAACAACTGAAGGAGGTTGGTGTCAGCACTCCTAGTGGCTCCTAAATTGTAGGGATTGGTCTAGGAGACGCCTAAAATGATGAATGCAAGTGCAGTCACTGGAAGTTATCATAAATTTGTGCTCCCACACTCTAGTGACTAGTACATGTGGCCCCATTAGGCCAAGTGGACCCAATGGTACTAGTGGACCAAATAATGACTAAATGACTACTAAGCTAGGAAAAATTAACTAGTTTGGACAAGGGAGGATTATAATACTAACACCCCCCCAAATGCTAAATTGGAAAACTGTGTGCCCTGGTAACTAAGACCAAATTTTTCCCATTACAGCTAAAATGCAAAATTAAACTACTTAATGCAACCAAGGAAACAAGGAAAAACCTCATGGGAAAAATACCCCCCCTCACACTAAGCAGGTAGAATCAGGATCAAGCTTGTTCTTCTATACACAAGTATCCTGGGGCCTGGAATGTGAACTTGTCCATACAAACTAAATGATTATGTCTAGAGGAATATTCATCTTTGGAAGAAGAAGAATATGCTCAACTAAATCAAAAATATAGATAGATGTTGGATGAAAACTAAACCCATGTAGAGCAGCTGAAATCAACTAATGAGAGAGAAATAGTGATTGAGAAATAGAATCATGTGAGGAACACCCAAGAAAATGATATATTGTAGCCTTGAACATCAAGCCATTTTAGGTAACATCAGCCCCAAGTTTTAGGATCAAGTGTCCAGGCAGATGCAGAATGTCTCCCTCTTTACTAGTTCTATGAAGAGGTGAGCATGTGATCAAATACAAAGGTAGAGAAGCCTTGGGACTGTGGAGAGAGAATTATTGAGCTCCATAATATGATATAGCTTCATAAATAACCAATGAATCAGAAAATACAATATCAGCAACCTCATAAGAGGAAACTACCATCAAATCCCCAGCAACAAGTTTGAAGAAGATTTGCGGTACTTGATTTGTCACACCAAAATTGATGAGACCAGCTACAAGCATGAATGAAAGATCTTGGAACTTAAAAATTGAACCAAATAATATCATATCAAATCCAAATAATATCATATTCAATCCAAATAATTTCATATCATATCCAAAAGTGTGGTCCACCGAGATGGTAGATGCGTAGTTTTCTCCTTCTTCAAAATTGTGAGTATTGGTGCATGCAATCCTGTAGGAATTTGCTGGAAGCTCTAGATTAATAAGAGTGAATGGATCACTCCTAAAATATGATATTATTTCCAACATATCCAAGGTATTACTTATCTTCACACTAGCAGCATCATTAGAGGGAGAGAAATCGAATTTCTCTTCACTTTCGGAAGCAATCACTAGAAAATTTTGCACATAACTTAAAGGAGAATCACTAGAGAATGTTTGCATAGAAGTGCAGAATTTTTTTTCTTCAATATCAGATATTCGAATGTCTTCTTCTGTATCAGCCATATCTTAAGGTGAGATATCATAGATATCATAAACTTCCAGAGCAGTAGGATAAGGAGTCACTGCAAGGAGACTTTCTTCAATTCGAATTGACTATGTAGAAGATTCTACTTTTTCATCTTGAACAACTTCATCAGAGAGAGTAGAGGCCGAGACTTTTAAATAAATAGATCTTGTGGTGTTGGGTGTGATATCCAAATTTATATTATGATCCTCATTGTGCTTGCCAAAGGTTCTAACAAATTTTGTCTGGAGACTCTTTAGGTATTCAACAAAACCAATAAGGTAGTGCAAGCTTGGAGAAAGGGCCAGAAATATTGTTCCAAAATATCTATCACCGTCATTTAGCCAGTCATTCTCATCTACATAACACTCTTTACCAAGTCCAATAGACACCTCACAGAGATCTTGTCTCTTTAGAGATGAAATCATCTTCATCTTCCATTCTGAATATCTTGTGGATGGAGTAAGAAGAGGAACTAATAATTTCGAATGCATCTGAATTTGTACCTGCAATTGCACAAAAAAACCAAAGTAAGTTCGAATAGCCTGCGCTTTTGGACTTTGCATCACACCTGACTTAGTCAATCAAGCAAGCTTGATCAACAAGGTTAGGCTTCCAGGAATTGTGTGGTAAACTCTTTGCTTATGGTGCAGAGATGGAATGTTTTGATTTTTTTTGCTCAAATTGCTTCATAGATCCAACATGAAATCTGTAGAAGAAGAATTACCTTGTCCTACCGAGGCTCTGATACCATATTAAAATTGAGCTCACAGAAATCTATGGACCAAGACAAAACTTACAAAAGATTCCCCAAACAATTTACTCATAGTATGATATGAAACAATGCAAAAAATGAGTTGCAACTGTATATGCTTTCATTAATCAAAAAGTAAATGGATGCAATCTAGATAATTGTTACAATGCAATACTCTAGCGTTAATAGCCAGACAATTCGAATCCATGAGAGGTAATTTGAATTGTTGACTTAGTCTGACTGCATGACTAACTAGAAGTGTCTAAATCAATATCAGAGCTTTACCAGCTATCACCAGTTGTCTAATTTAGTCTCTCAATTAGTTATAATCAATTAAACTAGTCTAATTGATGTGGTAGCTGAGAAAAGGTGCCTTTCCACATGAAGCCATGCAAATATTAGTGCTAACTGATCTGAGGACATCTAACTGAATGTAACTAACTCATGACTAGGCTTGACTAGTCACCAACTACCAACAACTGAAGGAGATCGGTACCGACACTCCCAGTGGCTCCTAAATTGTAGGTATTGGTCTAGGAGGTGCCTAAACTAATGCATGCAAGTGCAGTCAGTGGTAGTTAGCCTCAATATGTGTTCCCCAAACTCTAGTGACTGGTACATGTGGCCCCATTAGGCCAAGTGGACCCAATGGTACTAGTGGACCAAATAATGACTAAATGACTCCTAAGTTAGGCAAAATTGAACAGTTTGGACAAGGGAGGATTATAATACTAAAAGTAGGGTCTTCTTGCAAGGTAATCCCAAAATCAGGGATTTAAAATGTATATTCACTTAAAAGTTACTTAACTTAATTTTGATTGGAATATAATATAAGTGATTCAAAGGCCTTAGAAGGTGGATCAAGAGAGGTGAATATATTGGTAAAAGGATAAAACTAATCCACTTCAATATTATGAATATATTGAGAATTCAAATTGAGGTCATTAGCTAAAACCTAAGTCTTTGAGACAAGAATAAATGGAAATACCAACTTTTACTACACATAAAAATGGGATTGATCCTAGGTATTAGTTTTATATTATGAGGGGTGAACAAACAATATTATTTCATGAGTTTTTTTGTTTTTTTTTTCATCTTACTAGTGAGGCCCTTAGATGGTGGTGTAGACCTAATAAAAACACCCAATAATAGATTAGTTGGGAAGAGTTTGAAATGAGACATTCTCAAAGAGATGCATAACTAGCATGACATTAGAGGATGTGGGAAAAATCAAACATGGATTGAAGGAAGAAAAATAAAGGTGAGGAATCGTCCAAGATGCAATCTTTTAATGAATCATTTATAAAGGATCTAGGATAAGAACTTAAATTAAGAAAATAATAGCGTAGGAAAGAAGGATAAGGACAAGTCAAGGGAGGAATTGAAAAATAAATATGATAAATCAAAAGGTAGTGTAATCATAATCAAGCATGTATTGAGGATTCTAACATTATGAAAATGTGTCAGTAAGAGTCAAAATCAAATATTATACATGAAGAGACTATCAATATACTTGCTGATGAAATTGGAAAAAAGATTGGAGAAGCACTAAGTATTGAAGATGTAAAATAAAAATACAATCCAAAATTGAAGAAAGATGTGAGAATTGAATGGATGGCATCACCACAACATCACATTTCATCTTCAAAAGAAAAAAGAAGAGAAGTTTCAAGTAGGTCATCATATAATAATTGAAAAAGTGGAACTCTAGCTTGAGGATGTAAGGATAAAATATGATGAACTATTATCTCAAAAGCAAGAGAAATTGAAGATCAAACACAACAATTGGAGCATGTTATGACCCCCGAGGGGTATCTCAGTTGGTTGGTGCTTCTAAGTCCAAGACAAAAGTAGTCAAGGTCAGAGGTTCAATTCTCTAGGTCCTTCGAGGTTAGGTTCCCAAACCTGGAGCCAACGGGGTGAGGCCCCTTCAAATGGGAACCCTAACTATTATTATCATGGATGTAATGAGCCCTCTATATTCCAAAGCTATGAACCGCATGAAAACAAAAAGTTGGAGCATGTTATTTTACTTGAAAAGAAGATGAATGATAAGGGTGAGTAAACATAAAATAAATAAATAAATAAATAAAACATCAATGGTTGGACCATATTACCTTCATCACAAAAAAAAGATGGAAAGAACAGCAAGAAGATCAACATCATTCATTACCAAGGATGAAGTTAGCATAATTAAGTGTATTCAAGGAACCATTACTCAATAGAGTATTATCAAATATCAACAACTACAACAAATTTTAGAATCTAAAACAATTCAAGGGACCAAAGGAAAGGAATCTATCAAGAATATGCTATGAAAATAATTCGTTTTTTTATGAATGGATAGTTATCAATAGAAGCAATAGAGTAGGAATATCAAGAAATTCTATTACATGGTTGCACATCACTTGTGAAATCCTTAACTAAAAATATTGGCATGCAAATATTTTTGAATGGGGGAGTACTATGTTATGACTGTAAGGGGGTATATATGGATTCGAATGCATATATAAGGGTTTTAATTTATATTTAATAGGGGTTGGTATAATAGGATATCCACATGTGCAATGAGTGGAAATAGGTTTATATAGATGTCAATATAGCCATTATCATTTACATGGGCATATGATGTGGATGTGAATTGGATATGTGGATGTATTGTGGTTATTAGGAGAAGGTTTTCCTAATGTATAAGCATTTATTGGGTAACTTGTCTCTATTATCACTTTGAGCCTTGTTTTGATGCTCACATATTTGGTACATTGTGAGTATGTTGTTTTATCATGCTATTTTAAGTGTCAAATTCACAACATTTAGAAGTGTTGTTATTCAACCTCACTCTACCTACAATTGAGTAATTTATTTCCTTTAAGTCAATGTCTTTTAAAGGCAATTGGACTTCCTTCCTACATTCAAACTACATTAATTCCATGCCCCGATGCATTACATTTCACAATAAAATATTGTTTGAAGTCAAGGATAATCAATATTGAAGTGAAACACATGGATACCTTTAATTTATCAAGGATTTGGTTTCTTCCTAAATATAAGAAAAATCATGTTCATTTTTAATAATGATGTCAGAGGTGCTTTTACCAACCATGATTCTTAACAAAAATTTAGTAATAGCTCATTGATCCTATGAATCCATAACATTCTTTGGGGTCTGGGGATTTGATTTTTATATCATAGAACTTATTTTATTAGGGTCCATCTTGATGCAATCATGAGATACAATATTCCTCCATATTTTTCTTTTTGAATCCGAAAGGTACTCCGAGAAGAAATCACATATAGTTTTTCTCCTCTAAATGCTTTAAGACCATATCAACATGTTTTACATGTTATTCCTAGTATGGTTTTTCGTAAACTACTATATCATCAAAATATACCAACATAAAGTTTCTAAGGAAGGGCTTCAAAATACAATTCATCAATATTTGCAATGTGGAAGGTGCATTAGTAAGATGAAAATGTATTATCAAAAAATCATAGCGATCTTCATGTTTTCTAAAACATATGTGGGTGATGTTTTCTTCTCTTGTTTTAGTCTGATAATATCTAAAAAAAAGTCCAGCTTATTAAAGAAATTTATCCATGCAATTCATCTAACACTTTTATCAAAGATAGAAATATGAATATGAAGCTTATCTTTAATGGTGATATTGTTGGGCTCTCAATAAACTAAACACATATTCCATGAAGAATTATTTTTGTAAGCCATCACCAGCAAAGAAAACAAATCAGAACAGCTAGGTCAAATGATGCCAACCTCTAGCATGTCTTGAACCATATGCTCATTCTCACTATTATGGGCATAGAGATATTTGTAAGGTCAAATTTTAGTAGGAATACTCCCCATAATGAGTTGAATCATCTGATCATACTCTTGGATAGGAAGAAGACCTTTGGGCATCCACCAAATACCTTGGAATGATTGTCAACAAGGCATTGGATATCCAAGGGAATAGAGGGCTTACATGTTTGAACATAGAATGAGCACAATTGTTGTAGTCCTTGGTGTCCCTTTATTAAACAATTTTATCATGTTGTTAGAGCGTATCACTTTATATGGTTTCCATCTCTAGTTTGTAGAGATTCATAGAAAATGCTCCCAAAGGGTTTTAATAGTGGGAACCCTAAGGCTCAACACCACCAATTAGATTGTTAAATAAAATGAAATGGAATAATTGTTATAATTTTTCAAAAAGTTAATAATATTAATATAATTGTATATATTAAAGATATTTTTTTTTTATAATGAAATTTTTCAATATATGTTTAGGTCACACTTAAGTGAGATACAAATTTGGCATATGAGACACCTTGATTGTAGAACAAGGGACCTTCATTTACAAAGTGATAGTGATTTAAGTGAGATACAAATTTGGCATATGAGACACTTTGATTGTAGAACAAGGGACCTTCATTTACAAAGTGATAGTGATGTAAGTGCCCCTATCAAATTTTGATTTAAATTTTTTACAGGTCTCCTAAAAAGAAACACATGTTCTTAGCCGTTAAACCTACTAAAATAAAAAAAAATTAAAAAATATTATTATTAATAAAAAAATCTTATTACATCCTTGTCACTTGTTTTGTTTTTTCCTCTGATTTATGTTGACAGTAAATTCAATTTTTAATTATTAGTGACACCATTCACTGACTTTTCATAACCGATGAATGTGGCATTCACAATCTCAACTATACGTTTGTCAATATTAATGTGGCATTCACAATCTCAACTATACGTTTGTTTTGTTTTTTCCTCTGATTTATGTTGACAGTAAATTCAATTTTTAATTATTAGTGACACCATTCACTGACTTTTCATAACCGATGAATGTGGCATTCACAATCTCAACTATACGTTTGTCAATATTAGCGCTTAAAAGTCGTAAAGACATTTAACGTATTTATGTGGAAATTTATGTGATTCGCTCAGAAAAGTTCATTTTTCTCTGCATAGCTATCTCTTGCAACTTGAGGTCTCCTTTCCTCAACTGCTTTTTCCCTGCAGTAAAAGTGTTCTATTCTATTGCTGTAAAGAGAGAGTGTGTGCACGCGTGTGACAAAAGCAAGTCTGAAATGAAAACTAATGATTTTTTTGTTCAGGAAAGAAGCAAGCCCAACAATTTTTCAGAAAAAAGAAAATATATTGGTACAAAAATTGGAAATCCTCCTCGACATCAAACTTCATGTCAGGGAATTCAGGAAGGAATAATCAGCAGAAGAGATGTTAGGAAAAAAATCGGCTGCTTTAGAGTACTTCTGCTCCTCGAAAACGGATCCCTTCTGAGTCGAGGATTCTGCAGACTTGTTAAATTCTCTAAATGGATAAGGACAAATGGAAGATGGATTAACGTGCAAAGATAACATTGAGTTGTCAGTATTGGTTTCTGTTCCCTTCGATTTGAGGGATCCTTCAGGACGCAAAGGAAATAGTTGCAGGGTCTGGAGTTTTCGATGATCTTCTTCGTCAATATACTCAGATGGATTAATGGGATCAGATGATGTCTGTAGACAAATTGATTCTGAGCTGCTTTCTGTGTGCAAGCCGAGTTCTTCATTGGGACTCATGATCTGCCACATTCTGTTCTTTCGTTTGCATGAATTTACATTCACAGGCATATCAGCAGCAGCCTGCTGGCTCAACGCCAAGTTTGTTATTATTCCTTCTCCACTGGAATTAATGGAATCCCATATCATACTGTTCTTCGATGGCGATCCTTCGTCGTTCATCTGTACTTGTGGAGGCCCATGAGAATTTCGTTTAAGTACTTCTAAGCCATCTCTTTTTGCACCAGTAGATGCAGGTGTTCGAACATCAACACCGGCCTGGGCCAAAGATGCTGCCAGTCCCTGAAAACAATGGAAAAATGACTACACATTCATAAATCTTTCATCTCAAACTTCAAAAGGAGTCTTGGAGAAGTCTTGGAAACTGTTGTAAGCTGATACAGGATACAAATAAGCTAATTATAAGATTTAAACTCGGAGTCTTGGAGAAGTCTTGGAAACTGTTGTAAGCTGATACAGGATACAAATAAGCTAATTATAAGATTTAAACTCGACAAATGTTTGAACAATAAATATAAGCAAGTCTAGCTTGAATGGTTGAGAAGAATGATTGTTTCTTTCAACCTCTAAATTTAATTCTGATAAAAATAGCACAGATCCATATGCAATGGCAGAATCGATAAATCTGATCTATGCTAGTGCTAGTGTCAATGGCTGGCTAAGCTTACTTGAATTAAAAATTTATGTGGGTATATTCACCTTTGAACATGGCATTGCTAACAAGGACGATGAAGCGAACATGAGCCGAGAATCTTCAGACATTGCTGCGAAAGGCAAGTTATAAAGGGAGTATGTGCCTGCTTAGATATGAGTGACGCAAGAATCATGAGTTCAAGTACCCAACAGATAAATTTGAGAAATAAAATCTAGAACTCCAGAAAAATAAAATTGCTAGCTGGGAGGACTCAGTTATATGAATGGAATTTACCGTTGGAGTTGGGATTGTGAAGTTCATTAGGGTTATCTACTGTTAATGTTGTTGGGGTTTTCTTTGCTGCTGCAGTAGCTGCTACCTGCTGCATGCTGCTGTTACGCTTCTGCTTCTGTCTTTCTCGTGCTTTGTGGTTCTGAAACCAGTAGAACACATTCTTGCCTTCAATCTTCCCATACTGTCTCAACTGTGCTGTAATATGCTCGATTTGTTCTGCATTAGGGGTGCGCATTCCTCCTTTGTAAAACATTTCTAGGATTCTTATCTGGTCTGGAGTTGGATTCCATCGAGTCCCAGAGGCTGCTGGCTGGGACTGTACTGCACAGCTTTCTGCTTGTTCCTCCTTCATGTTTTGTTGGTCACCTGCACCAGTTTTTGACACGTAGTTAGTAAATTTCCATGCTTACTACGAAAAATCAAGCCAGAGACTGAAAGATTCAAGAAAACCATGTTAGAAATCACTTAGTTCAGGATCAACCCAGAACGACGTTGGAGATATTGGTGATCATTATCCAAGCTCCTGGCAATTATTCCTTCAACAACATAATGAATAACATTTGAATATAACAAGAGGGTTTGCCTGTGGTCTAGCAAAAATCCGTTACGAAATGATACGTACGTCTCAGGAGTTGAGTGCCCGCTCCGCCAGATTGAAATGTTTTCTTTAATTATAGCAATTAATGTCACTTAAAAAGTAAAAGTAGTAACTTAATCATTACCATTAATGCTGCATATTACTTCATTAATTCAATGATTTCCTTCAGTGTCTTTAATCAACATAAAGTAATCACTCTGTCATTAATAGCAATATCCCAGATGACCTCAGAAAATTCAATAATTTCCATGACTGTATATTACTGTTTCAAAAAGCTAAAATTGAACAGTGAAAAAAAAACCTCAAGAAAGTGCCTGTCTCAATTTAAGCAGTGAAAAAAACCCAAGATTGGTAACTTCAGGAATTTGATACCTTTTAACCAAATATGGCAAATTTTAAGATGGAACTGTGCTAGCAAATAAAAACATGCAGGACTCACCTTTGATAAGCCTATCAATTTGGCTCCTCTGATTGGCATTCTCATCTGCCTTTCCATCCAACCTGTTAATCTTTGGCTCTAGAAGGCAGGCTGCAGCAGACATTGAAACACTGTTACCACTAGTAGCTGAACAGAATGCTTGTTGCAGCTGGTTGTATTGGTCATGAGACTGTTGAGTCGACCAGACTGCATTAGCCATTGGAGCAGCACTGCTTGGAGAAAGAGTTAACTTGGGAACCAGCGGCCTGAAACGCTTATTGCAGCCTCCATTCTCGCATGCAAATGGCATGGTTGTGACAGAATTTATGTTTGCCATTTTAGCTTCCATTGATAGTTCAGCTCTGTATACAACCCACTAAGGCAAGAAAAAGGGAGAATAGCAATGTATATCTAGCACCTGATCATCAAGTCCTTGATCAATATAGTGAGAAAAAGTATTGAACATGAGAGAGCCTAAGAATGGCCAAGAATTTAAGAAATGATGAGAAAGAGTTAGTGATATGAGCTTGATTTTAAAGAGGAGGGAGGCAAGGAATCTTTGAAGTGGCACAACACGAGCGAAGAATGAAGGGAAAAGAAGGACCAGCAGTGGAAGAAGAGGTGGACCGTGGATAAATAGCAAGAAGATACTTGCTCTCATTATTGCTGTTGTTAGATGGAATTTTGTGCCTTCTGCTCATTGTGGGGGTGGTGATTGATGTCATTTTGTGCCTTTCCTCAAACAGATTGTACATGTATGTGTGTATAACACTAGCTGTATATTTCTATAGTACTCTGTTGAATGTGGGGTTTGTCGGCTATATTCCTGGCAGAGACTGACTATTTTCCCTGACAATATTAGTCATGAAAATTTCAGGATCAGTAGCTTCTAACATGCAGGCAGGCAGAAGCTGTGGCCCTTTGAAGTTTGAACGACGGTTCAAATCTCATAGGCCATCATGGGACTACCAGGAGAAAGTTGAATCGCGGTCAACAAGCATAATCTATTGTGTGATTTCATTTGGGTTTATAGCAATCATTCTGATTATGATTAATGATATAACATTGTTACTAAATTTGCCTTGGTGGCCTTCATTTTTAGCTGCAATTAATGATCACCCAATACAAACATTTGAGGAGGAGCCACCAGGCTCCTGTTGATATGTACGCCAGTTTTTTTAATTCACCATGGAAACAAGGATAAAACATGAGATTTGGTGTTCACGTGCTCGCAAAACTTTCATGATTTTAGTCATCATTCAATTTATGAAATACTAATATGCGCCCACTGGCAAGGTTGACTTCTTACCCAATAAAAAAACACAGTATAAAGTAGAAGGAATGGTGATATTGAAACTGTTGCAAGAAAGATTAGTTTGGCATCACATTTATGCTTGACCATAAATCATTTTTAGCTCTACCATCACAAGAATTCAGAGCTTCTTTTTCATTTTGGCCGTGGCATTGCGAAACCCACTAACCCTACCATTGAACCTACAATTAAAAATTGAAATCAAGTTTACCTCCTGTACTATCGACTCCTTCCCTTTTCTTGATGTGAAAGAACATTTTTATCATTGTTCCTTGGAAGTGTTAGCCCATTGGGGCACCTCCATGATAGGCTTGTATTTTTTAATATTATTCTTGGATCTGTTTTTCTCCACCATTATGGATTTACATCAGCGAGCCAAGTCGCCTTGGGGAACGAGCTTTTTGACTTCTCTCAGATTCCCCATGAAAAGGAGCTCGGTGTTCTTCATTGATGTCTCCCCTTTTTTGAATTTGCGAGGGAATATCATGCGGTGGGTGACCTTACAAGCATCATTCTACGCCCATTGGTTACCACACGTATGCATCACCTAAAACTATTCACAGCTCTATCATTCTTCCATTAATGACACAGACCAAAAGACATTACAATTCAAATATCAACATCATCTGCATTCTTTTGATTTATTCAATGCATAGAATGATATGCAATAAAATTTTCAGCAAATGATGGAGATATATTCTTCCTGTTTGTTCATGTTTAGGAACTGTTTATTTAATAAGAGAGTTGAGGTGGTGAGGGTGTTTTATTGTCAAATTGGAATAACCATGTTACTAATTTATTATGGTGGATTATGACTTGTCAATTAAGTTTGTATATCTATTTTTTAATATTTGTGAGTTTTATTTTTTCCAAAGAAAAATATCACATTTTATTTATGTAAAATTGTATTGTTCAAATGACCTCTTGATCATTACTTAGACTTCGAGTTTACAGAAAGTTACATGGAGTGCTATCCCCTATTTTCTTGTGAAAACCTCAAAAAAGAACAAAAAAAGACTTAATCTTGTTACAAACTATTACAACACAATTAACCCGCCTGCAGGAAAAGACCTTTCTTGGGGAGCAGATCTTCCTCTTAATTGTTTTCCTTGAAAATATGTTAAAAAGAAAACCTCTAAAAAGGAATTCTAACCCTGGTAATATCATATTGTGCTTTTTATATAATATATGTTTAACTTTTAGATAAATATAACAAAATGTATGTTTTTTCTTTAAATTTATAATTATTAGCAATCAGCACAAAATATATATCTATAAAATCTAACTTAGTAATCAAATGAATATATATATAATAGAGCTTTTGTTTCACAAATAAAAAATCTCATATGTCACTTTGATCTATAATATTAAATTAGCATTAATCTCATTAAAATCTACCCAACTTTAATTCTCCTAAATATGAAGCGTGGAAATTTTGGACAAAGTATGATATATACATCCATATGCTTTAAATAATCAAATGCATATCATAAATGACTTTGATATCTAATATTCAATTAGTATTAATAACAATGAAATCTGCTTCTTTCAAACATTTCAGACTTTGATTCATATATCACTTTGATATCTAATATTAAATGAGTATGCTTATTTCAAACTTTTCAGACTTTGATTCTCCTAAATATGGAAGCGTAGAAATTTGGACTGGGAGATGTGGAAAAACTCTGACAGTATTTAAAAATATGGGTGGGGTAAAGCTCATGGAGGGAAACTTGAGCACTGAGAGCTAATGGGCCAACGTCCAAACATGGTCAAATTCCAACAAAAGTCAATAGATATCCATCTACCTGATTGAAAATTCTGAGGCAGTACAGAAGAAAAAAACCCAATGAGTACAGGGTTCCATGTATTCTGACAGTTATTACAAGTATTATCCACATACAATCCATTTACAATCTAAACACCACCAGAGAGTACAGGTCAATCAAAGAAGAGTAAAACTAATTGGTCATTGAACAGTGGATGAAAAACCACTTTTTTTTCATACGAGTGAATGGCGAAATGGATCTGTAGGCGATGGGACCTGCAAAATTCGATAGCTATCATCAGGATTTTGATTTGTGTCAAAGTTTTGAACAAAGGGAGAGTATGATGGAATGTACAAACGGTTGACCTTAAGAACACAAATGGAATAAATGGAGGGATGGGATTGGAGGCATCAACACTGAAAGCACAAAACAGCTGTTTTTCTTTATGAATAGCCAAGCCCTTGCATTGCAGGTGATCGACAAAATCTTTACTTGTTTGATCGGTATCGCATGGAGGTGGTGTGCTGCTGACCGCATTTGCAAGCCCGTACTTCACGGACCTCGGAGTGGTAGACAGTGGAGGAAGCGGTGCAGCCCAACCGAACGAGGGGGTTGGTGGATGTTATCATTTCTTCACCCCTACTTTCTTTGATGCCTTTGCACATTCCCTAGGGAAAGTCATTTTGAAACTCAATCCAATCACATGGACCACATATATCACATTAGGTAACCCCTCCTTTTTGTGTGCACTGTTTTTATCTTTTTAATACCACACAACTTTCCAAAATCCTTGTCAAATCTACTTTATGCATCTTTGTACTTCATCCATTAGTGGGCTAACTTCAAGGTCACATGGATAGATCCCAGTCTCCAATTTCACACTCTTGGTGTCTAAAGTTTTCTATGATTATTAGATATTCACATTGTTATTCATAATTATGTTTTTCATTATCAATTTATGAATTTTTTTTAATTGAAATGCATGTTATTTATATGAGGAATACAAGGATTGTGGATTACAATTTTTATTATAAATTGTTAAGTATTGATATTTTATTCAAAGAAGCTCTTTCTCTTGATACTTTATCCAAGGAAGCTCTTTCTCTTGAGATTAGGAAACTGTGATATATGGAATTTTTGGATGGAGAATCCATTGGTAGTAATATTATCCCGTTCTTTTAAGGGATGTATGAATTTGCTTGATGAGGCTATCGTCCATTGCTAGTCTTGAGTATTTTTATGTCTTCATCTTTTATAAGATGTGAATATTACTTGGCATACATTTGTATTAGCTTGGGGGATCATATGCCCCCTAAGTGTTTCCTTGGATAAGCTTTCCCAAGTAGTATTGTGCTTCTTGGAATGTGTTATTGGTTTTCTTTGTTCAGAGAGTGAGGCTTTTGCATACCTTTTGGTCTTGGGCCTTTGGAATCCCTACTTGTATTGGTAGCTTTTTGTTATTATGAGAGTTGTCTATGATACTTGGTATCATAGTTAAGTATTAGGTAACTTTGATTCTTATGAATATCAAGGAAGTGCCATTTTTCTAGTGTGTCCTTTTTTTAGTAAAAAAAAATGTTAAGTGGTTTTGGAATCTTTATATGCAAACTATTAGCATTTATTACTTTATTTAAGATTTAGAATTTCAATTGCACTCCTGCAATTTATGTGGTTGTTAAATATTTATATTCTCATTTTTGTTTTTAAAATTTTAATGATTATTACACAATCATATTAAAGAAATATTAGAGAGTTCTTAAGTGTAAAGCAAATACACAAATGATTTTATTGGAATCCATCTTATTCATAAGAGGATTACAACTTTCACTCGTTTTCAAAAGTGACTTTCAATAATCATCATATGCAAATTCTACTAGCATTTATTATTTAGTGAACTTTTAAAGAATACAATTATTATCATGAGTTAATTATACTTATAAATGAGATACTTGAAAGCTTGTTTGAGATTGTAATTCTCTAATCATTTAGAAAAGAGAGAGATTTTACTAAGATGGTTTTGAGATGTAAGTATATATGATAATTTACTAGCATTCTTTTTCACTTTAGTATTAATATTACCAACAACTTTAATGTAATGTTATGTGGGTTTTTTTAGTTTTGGTTTGTTATATATTTGTAATGTTTGTGATAATTGCAGGTTTTAGTCGTACAATGGTATATTTCTAGATTGATATTTCATTTCACATTAATACTCTTATTCTAATTGTGTGTATAAGTTGTGTATGTGTGTGTGCCTATTATTGCATCAAAGAGGTGTATTCTACACCAAGTAAGAGAGGAATGTGTAATTCCTTGTGTGCTTATCCTAGAGTTGGCATCTATCTTTTATAAATAAATAAAATAGTATTAATAATAATATGTGGACTCAAATTAAATTTATGTTATTTAGAAAAACTACAGAAATTAGATGATTACAACCATAAACATTGTATTACACACTTCCTCAACTTTTCCATTCTAAAAAAGAGTTTTCACCTCCGGAGATTTGATCCCTCTAAGAGCTTGGTAGATCCCCTTGTAGATGCATAATGATAATGCCACGCAAAGATAGTTTATAAGCTATTATTATTTACACTTAAGATTTGTCAATCTAAATGATGCAAGTTCTTGTGTTTAATATCAAATAGAATCTTTCTCACTCTAATATCAAATAACATCTTTCTCACTCCATCATTGCAATTATGATGTCATGCTTCTTAAACACTCTTTAGTTAATATTTAACAAAAACATTTTTTTTAAATTTTCCATCCATTACATAAATTATTTTCCAAAACTAATATAGTGTGTTTGGTGTAAACCCTATACACTTCCCAACATCTAATTACTTAGCTTAAAACAACCTTTTATAACATTTTACCTTAAAAAGAAGAAGAATATTATTTTCACATCTAATTACTTTTTATAACATTTTACCTTAAAAAAATAAAAATATTATTTTCCAAAACTAATATAATATAATATGTTTGTTACAACCCCTATACACTTCCAATGCATCTAATTACTTAGCTTAAAACAACCTTTTATAACATTTTACCTTAAAAAGAATAAGAATATTGTATTACATGGACCAAGGCTTTTATATTTTTCTATCATTTACACATTGTCTTGTGCAAAACTAATGTGGTGCAACACCTATAAAATTCCAAGGAATTTATTACATAACCGGCATCCTTTTTTTTTCATATCACAAAAGATTTAAGAACGAGAACTCACCATTACATAAACTTGTATAGAGTTATGTTATTTCTTAAAAGAAATATACAGTTTTTTAATGCAAAATAATTTAGAGCCACACCTTGAAATTTCTAAAGCATACTGTTTCATTTTATAGTGTAGTTGCACATTTTTTACAAAATTATTTTGTTTATATATATAATTTTTTATTAATAATTTTATAATATTTTATAATAAAAATAAATTTTTAATATTATCTAAATAATTATATTATTTTATAATAATAAAAATATTTATTAAAAACATTTAATAAATAATAATTTAATGTAATTAATAAATAATTTTTCCTATATTTTCAAAACAATTGATAATGAGCAATTTTAATGTCCTCAGTGAGCATTGAGTCCATCTTTATATGGACAAAGGCATCTTATGGAAAATTGATTTTGTGGAAAATGTGTTTAGTTTTTAATAAAAAATTCTAATAAAAATATGTAATATTTTTTTTAAATAATTTTGTGAAA